>JAVJAQ010001629.1:266679-645395 GCA_032362365.1 Zygogramma bicolorata
CCGCCCTACGCCCTATGGAAGTTACAATTTTGAACTGGAGTTCAACCATAGAACAGTTGAAGAGTATGATAACATATAGTATAAGAGTATAATTCAAAAACAATATTAAACATTCATTACAGTTCGATGGTATAATCACAGATAACATTGAAATCTGTAGTAACTTCCTAGTTCAGGATGGTTTAACAAATTACAAATCGATGACGTAAGGCTAGGACGGTGGCTGTCTGTACCTCCTATATAAGGACGCATAAAATTTTGTTTTGAGTTTAGGACTGTGGTCATTCAGTACAGAACTGTACTACATATATCGAACGATCCGCTTCATATAATTACGATTGAAGTTCACAGATAAGCTGGTTGAATCTGTCAAATATTTCAGTACTTGAGGGGCCTGGGCCTGATTTTCAAATCGGGTGATCGCTCCCACCAGAGAAAATTCGGATATATTTTTCTATCTCATAAGCGGAGGACATTTGAAATTGAAAAAGACATTTGACTTTCTCTGGGTGTGACGGTTCATCTGATTTGATAATCAGGCCAGGCCGCAGACCATATCTTCAGACGCGACCAATCGATTCTACCACAAAATCGAATGCGGCCAATGGTCCTTGGTATTTTTTTTTATATGCAGATTAATAAGAAAGGGAAGCCCTGTAATGTTGTCAGGGTTGCCTTAATGTTGTCAATTGTCATATCGTTTCGAAGCCGATAGTCTGATAGTGTAGGAAAAGCAAGCTTTCTAATAAAATCTGATCAATAATTCTCGTGAGATTTTTGAGTTGTGAGAAATTAACAGAAAAAAAATCATTCAGAATGGCTATGACATCATCTCAAGTGAAACGAGAGCAACAAAATAACATTACGGGTAGCGGCACAGGTTGGCCCAGAAGAAACAGTCAAAATACAACTCCTACAACTACAGTTGCAAATACAAGTTTCGAGAAAAATTTTCCTCCATCAGCAGCTTTGAACCGAATTATTAACCTGTATCCTTTAACCAACTATATATTTGGCACTAAGGAACCACTTTTTGAGAAAGATCCCAGTGTTCCAGCTCGTTTCCAGAGAATGAGAGATGAATTTGAACGAATAGGAATGAGACGAAGTGTGGAAGGTGTTTTGTTGGTACATGAACATGGTTTACCACACGTCTTACTTCTTCAGTTGGGAACGACTTTTTTCAAATTACCTGGTGGAGAACTAAATCCTGGTGAGGATGAAGTAGAAGGACTCAAAAGACTGCTTACTGAAACTCTAGGTCGCTTAGATGGTGTTAAACAGGACTGGCTTGTTGAAGATATCATTGGCAATTGGTGGAGACCAAATTTTGAACCACCCCAGTATCCATACATTCCTTCACATATAACAAAACCTAAGGAACACAAAAGGCTGTTTCTTGTACAGCTACAAGAGAAAGCCTTGTTTGCAGTTCCAAAGAACTACAAGTTAGTAGCTGCTCCTTTGTTTGAATTATATGATAATGCACAAGGGTATGGACCAATAATTTCATCTCTTGCTCAAGCCTTATGCAGATTTCAGTTTATTTATATGTAAAATTGATGTTTTCAAACAGTGGGCCTACATCTTTGAGTGTTTGAGAATTGTAATTTTAGGCTAATCAAAAAAGGATTCACAGTTGAAATTGTCAAATATCTTTGGAATGATTTTCACAGACTTTTTATTTTACATAAATAAAACCTATTGATTTACCTCTGTTTGAATCTCGGAATGTATATTCGAAATGAGGGTTGACAAGAAAAGTACGAGCCCCATATCAATTTTTTGTACAAATTAAATCATTTTAATGATGCTACTGACTTGGGTCACTCCAAATAGATGTGCTATTTAGTTTATTCCTTCTTTCTAAGATTACTTTACTCATTTGACAAGTGTTTGATTCACATGTGGATAATGAAGAACCTAATTATATTCTTATGAATGAAATGTGTGAATTTGTATCAGATTATAATTATATAAAAGAAAAATGAAACTTATTTGTTTTGGTTGAGAGGTGTGTATGTATGCATATTATTTCATATTGATTCTTCAAAAAAGGATTTGTATTTCATAGGTATGTCTTTATAAATGTACAAATGTTCATCCTTTGTTAGGAGGTTTTTGGAAAAGTGCCTTGTTCCCAAAAGCTGTGAGAATTTTCGTTATTGATGAAGTAATGAAAGAAATTCTGTTCACATATATCATAAGCCATTTTTCAAGGATTCTACAATTTCAGCTAATTCTAATACCTTTGTAAAAAACTATTCATTGCTTTACTTGGAATATTTCTATACTATTGATATGGTAATAATTCAAATAATGTGTGTGTATGTGATCTTGTTAAACATCAACCTAATCAATTGAATGAAAATTTCCTACTGTTGAGCAGAAAATGCATTGGACATTCTATTAGCTTTCTTTTTTGAAAGTTTGTAACAGCTCAGTTTGTTTATTTTGATAGTGCTGATATATTCCTTCAGAACCAAATACCAGATGATCTCCTGATATACCTGATAGATTAAGATTATATATATGAAAAAAACAATGTTTTCATATTGAAGAAGTATTATAACACACTTGTACACTTGTATCATTCAGATTTTTTGAGTTTGTCTTTTGTGTTATTTTATTATCATATTAAAATATATTGCATGATGATTAATAGCATTTGTACTTGCACATCAAAATACTGTTGATTGAGTCAACATAGAAAAAAATATCTAGGAAAAATGTGGTAGTGAGAACAATTATAATTTGGATTTGAAAAGATATGAACCTATCTGATGAACATGAACACGCCTTTTTTATATTGCATTAGCTGTTACCCGGCATGGGTTGCTGTACCTTCAGAAGTGAAGAATGTCTACGTTTTACTTCACAGAATAAAATCAAGTGCATAAAGGTGAACTTGAATACGAAGAACCAACAGAAAATTTATGTTCATTTTATTTGGAACTCAGTATGATAATTTACTTGGTCAGAAATAAATTACAACTTTTCAATTTAATGTGTCAAATCAATGGTGAACTACACCAATACTCAACAAGGTAGGTCTCTTTATCAATTTCCAGATGTTCATCCTATGAAAAAAAGTTGTTAAAAAAGCCATTTTCGATGGAGCTGTAAATTTTTTCTCAATTGATGAGGTGATGAAAAAAAAAAACCCTTTTTTTTAAGGGTTTTATAGTTTCAATTAATTCCAATACTTTGTTTAAAAATCTAGTCAAATGCTTTCCTGAAATATTTTTATAATATTAATATTGTAATATTTCAAATAATAAGTTGGGATATTCAAGCTGATGTATGCTGTTCAAAAGTGATCTTGTTAGATATCAAAATGTAGTAAGAGTAATGATAATCTGGATTCAAACATGTACCTTTGAACACGCATTTTTTATATTATATTATGCTAGGAAATTGCCATACATAAAAAGAATATGTTTAGGGTTTACTTTAAGGAATAAAATTATCACGTGTATATGGGAAAGAACTAAAAAAATATGTATGTAAACGAAGACAACCACTAGATATTTCTTCATTATGCTTAAAACTTTTTGTACACATTCATTCACCCTGTCAAAAATATATTCAATTCAATATTCCGAATCGATGGTGAACAACACAATCATCACTAAACAAAATTTTCTGAAAATATGACTGATGAAAATTAAAACAAAATTCTATCTATTCATCACATAATGGAATGAAACTATAGAATGCATTACCGAATTCGTTGAAAAGATATGGTAAATCTCGTTATAGAATAATTGAAATGTAATTGTTTTTGTTGCCACAAAAAGATCCGATTTTATGGCTTATTTTCATGTCTCATTTTCCCATTTCAAGCATGTACATGCTTCTTTAGAAATGAAAGTTTTTTATAAATTGTTTATGAGGTCACTTAATAATTCCATGATACAAGTCATGCAGCATTAACAAAAATATCTATTTTTGAATATACCCATTGCTCTTCTGTTTCTGAAGAACATATTTCTGTACCTGATTTTTTCTTTCCGTTTCAGACAAACGTTCTTGATTGGTCCCTATCCAACAAATTTTCTGTTTTGTTTTCTGTTATTGGCCTGTTTCAGATTAACAGTGTCCTCACTGTTCAGAATGTTTTCTACATGCACAATAACAGTTAATCATTATTGAAATTTTTCTACACGAAAACTTCACACAACATAATCCAACATTTCATCGAATTTGCAAGAGTGGTTGCAGACATGCTAAAAGCAGTTATCCAATATTTCGTCGAAATCGAATGAATTTTTTTTTATGTACAGACAGGAGTCTAAAGGACAAAACTCATTTTTGAATCGAATTAGTCTCTCCCCTTTTAACTTTCTTGTCTCACCTGTTATCGGTTGACATTTTGGTGGGTTATATGAAATGATGATTTGGTTGAATTGGCTAAAATTTGTTCCTTGTATAAGAACTTT
The DNA here is from genome assembly GCA_032362365.1 of Zygogramma bicolorata. Lineage (NCBI taxonomy): Eukaryota > Metazoa > Arthropoda > Insecta > Coleoptera > Chrysomelidae > Zygogramma > Zygogramma bicolorata. The sequence continues at coordinate 271,122 of JAVJAQ010001629.1, forward strand.
CAATTTGGAACTAACCAACTTTGAAATGTCTAATGGAACACCCTATTATATATTCATGTATATTTTCATACAGCAATTCATTTTACATTCGAACAACAATTATGTCAAATATTACAGAAAATTGGTCGAGCTCGTCGACTATTCTTCTGAATCATATATTCAGCAGCACACTGACGTCACATGAGCAAATAAAAATTGTCAAAAGTATGTGTAGTCTATATACAAAGGTAGTTTTTAGTTCTGTGGGTAGTACATACGCCTTGGGTTAAATTGGGTAGTCTAGTCTAGTAGACAGTAGACTACGAACTTGATGCGCAACCCGTATTACTTTGCTCCAAGCAAGTGCGTAGTGTCGGTTGCTCAGATAAAATTAGATAGATATTCGCAATTAATATACATCAATGGGATATTTGTACATGAATGGTTCATCGAGAAAGCATTACCATTTTTGTCAAAACGAATAGCGTGATAAAGTTTTCCTAAGTTTTTCCTATATCTAGAAACTATTTTAATTGATAAGAGTTAAAAAAACGGAGGAAGGCAGGGAAGAGGGTTGTTAGGTTGAAATAATCATATTGGTAGCAAAGTTTTGAAAGTTAATAAAGTTTGCAAGTTTACTAACGAAGACGTTTTTCACTGAGTAAATGTATACAAATTGGTAATGGTGTGCGAAATGCACCGGCCAACACTGTATCTTTTTTGTTTGTACTATTCAAAAACGTTATTTCATTGTGTACAAATTTTGGCGTAGTTGGCAATGGAACAAATATTCATTTCTCTCGATGACATGCAAACAATAAAGACCTACTAGGTAGGTATTAAAGTTTTTTGAAAAATTGTCAGAATATCGATAGAACAATGAAATAGACCAGTTAAGTAGTCCAGCCATATCACTTTACTATTCTCACTGAACATTACCTCAAAAACCCAGTCAACACCAGATATCTTATGGATATCCACTTTATGTCCAATTCACGTCGGAATATCCCTGTACCTATTCTGGACATCCATGAGATATCAAAAGCAGGATGTCCAAAAGATATCCGGAAATGAAAATCCATAAGATATCCATCCACCGAATATCTACCTCTGGGCTTATTCTGGACATCCATAAAATATCCAATACTGAATATCCTAAAGATATCCTGGATTTAATTTCCATAAGATATACTGGCATGAATATTCTTATGATATCCCAAAGTGGATATCCATGAAATATCAAATAACTGAATAATCCTTAGAATACCTTATCTGGACATCCATCAGATATCCAATACTGAATATCCTAAAGATATCCTGAACTGAATATCATAAGATATCTTGAAGTAAATATTCTCGTGATATTCCAAAGTGGTCATCCATAAGATATACATTAACTGGATAATCTTCAGAGGAGCTATTCAGGATATCCCATAAGATATCCAAAACTGTATGTCAATATTGTTGAATATTCTCAATTTTGAATGGCCTACTTCAAACTTATCCTGATAAGTGAGGTGATGTTTGAAAGTGGAGTCTCTATGTATCACTCACATTATATTAATAATAATGAATTATAATCAGCTAGTCATAGGTTATTTTGAAACCACAACAGAGTTTATGGGGTATGTACAGTAGTTACCCTGTCTACTATGAATCAAACTATAAACCTGCGTTATTCAATATTGAGATTAACTTATGCGAATGTTCATAAATGAATGGATATATCCCTGAATACTATCCCATGGATATTTCCCAATTATATCCACGGACGTCCATAAATATCCACCGGATACCAAATCGATGTCCTCTGGATATCTTCGATATCCAAAAACCTTATAGATATCCGTGAACAATAACTCATGGATATCCTTGAACGATATCTTATGGATATCCGGAAGGATATCTTATGGAAGTCCAGCTTCTTGCGCTCGGGACATCTATAAGATACCCACCGGATACCAACTGAATGTCCTCTGGATATCTGTGAACAATATCTCATAGATATCCCTGAACGATATCTTATGGATATCCCGGAAGGATATCTTGTGGAAGTCCAGCTTGTTCCACTCGGGCAATCCATCAGACGTCCATAAAATATCCACCGGATATCAACTGGACTTCCTCTGGATATCTGTGAACAATATCTCATGGATATCCCTGAACGATATCTTATGGATATCCCGGAAGGATATCTCATGGAAATCCAGCTTGTTCCACTCGGGCAATCCATCGGACGTCCATAAAATATCCACCGGATATCAACTGGATGTCCTCTGGATATCTTCGATATCCTAAATGAATGTCCACTGGATATCCATAGAATGCCCGTGTGTTGACTGGGAATAGTAAGGAACCCCTGACTTTCTCAAATTACATAAAAGTTTAGCCTACCCTCCAGTTCCAAATATATATTCCCGATTTTTTTAAGGGGTAAAACCACACAATGTCAAAATTTATGAAAATATGGACAAGCAAGAAAGAGATGGAAGCTGAAGAACAACGATGCCAGGAAGGAAGAGAAACTGAAGAACAACGTCGTCGGGAAGGAAAAGAGGCTGAAGAACAACGACGCCTGTAGAGAAGAACTTAACGGAACTAAGGAAGGCGAAGATCTTACTGGATAAAGAAGGCGGATTATTCGTGCAAGGGAAGATTACAGACCGCACAAATCCCGTCCAACATCGACTCGACACCGGTGATGCTGCTCCCATCCATCAGTGACTGTCGTTCAGGAGTAAGCCACGGCCATTACTTACGGAGGAAATGTTGCAAGAAGGGGTAGTAGAGGGATCTAGTCGTTCTTGTCGTTGCACCATAATAAGGAGGTATCAACAAAATTCTGTGTGGACTAGAGAAGTGTCAACGATGTCACCAAAAATTACAGCTACCCGAAAGCAGCAGAAGAATTCAACCACCAGTCAGCTTTATCGATGGGGCCAAGGACATCGAAATGCAGTAGGCGTTGAGTCTAGAACGTCGCCGCACCCTGAGAGATACTATTTTCTACGCTCTTGAGTTTGAGGCTGTCAAGAATGCCTCCGACAGTTCATCAGGTCAGGGCCATCACCGAACAAGACGAAGAGAGTCTGAGTAAAGTCCTAGTGACACTGGTCAAAAAGCTGGATGGAGAAACCCTCGCCAATGGAAGTACCTGCCAACGGCCGAGAAGAGCGGCTGAAATGCTGTAAGTGTGACGAAGAGGAGCATCCGAAACCAGACTACCGAGCTCGATAGAGGTCCGAGATAAGAAGGAATTGATGATGTACGGCACCTTAACAAGAACAGAGAGGTCCGGAAAACTCTTCTCAATCAATATTTGAGGGAGCGTACATGGCATGGTTGCTGATGGGTTTCTGGACGACCATCCATGCTGTTTCCCCATCGATACCGAAGCCACAAGATCAGTGATGAATGGCAACTCTTCCGACAAGCAAAACATGAGGACTACTACGTGGACTCATATCTTGGACACAGCCACTGTAGATAGAATTACCGTGTTCGGAGAGAGTCAAGTCAGGATTGGACTACCAATTTCGAGTTATGCCATTTGTACTCTGCAATGCTCCTGCCATCTTTCAACGATTGATGGAACTGGTACTAAGGGGTCGAATTTGAAAGACGTCTTCAGCAGACTGAGAAACTTGCAGCTGAACAGCAAGAAATGCATCCTTTTACAGTTTGAGGTGAAACTTTCTTCCGTGATGAGTTATGGATTGAATAAGCTGTACTAGGTACGTCCTCCTACATTGAACGGTCATGTTTTGGTTACGTAGGAGGAATTGACCATATGCATCTATTTTTGGTTGCACATTTAATGAGGATTCACTGAGATAAATAATGAATGTTTTTTATTGATAGCTAAATTACAATGATAATCCCAAAATAAAAAGGAATATTTCAGAAGAGAAAATGGTTACTTATATGCTAGTGCAGACCTATCAATTGGCAGGGTTCAATCGTCCGAAGATGATTGCTCTTCCACCCAACCACAATTCAGTGGTTGGCATCAATAAATATTTAAGCACGTGAAATAATAATAACTGAGATGAAGAGTAGTCGCTATCTAACATTTTTGAAATTTTGACTTCTTGGTTTTGAGAAAATCGTTTTATTTGAGCTACTTATTCTCTGATTCTCTCTCCAAATCTGATTTATATTTATCTAATCAAAGATTCTGTGGCAAAACGAATTATTGAAAATATATAGAAAATCTTGAAAGGTTGATGATAAAGTATTCGAATCATTTGTGATGTCAACAAAATATACCAGACACTTTTGAGAAGGTGTATTTGAATCATTCAAGATCTAAAAATTGTTGTTCTAAAATTGTTCGTTTCCGTTAACCAGCTGACGAACGTCAACCCTCAGAAGTCGAAACTTGTGCGAGCAATGGATCAACGAGGCCTTACCTTTTAACGTGCGATTACCCCGCACGGTGGCCCGGCGAGGATTCGAACCCCGGCCTTCCGCTTGATAGGTGGATATGCTAACCACTACACTACCGAGATCTACTGAAATGAAATGGAAGTACCACCTAATGAACTAGTATTATTCTGATGGATTCGTAGACATTGTGTCTCCTTTATATACAAAGATGAATGGTTGTGTGATATACATCAGAAGCAAGTTGAATGATATTTCTAACAGAGTTCCTCCCACATCGAGCGGTCATGTTTTGGTTACGTAGGAGGAACTGACCATATGCATCTATTTTTGGTTGATAATTTAATGAGGATTCACTAATAATTATAATGAATGTTTTTTATTGATAGATAAATTACAATGATAAATTATAATGATTTTCTCAAGAGAAAATGGTTACTTATCACAGACCTATCAATTGGCAGGGTTCAATCGTCCGAAGATGATTGCTCTTCCACCCAACCACAATTCAGTGGTTGGCATCAATAAATGTTTAAGCACGTGAAATAGGTATAATAACTGAGATGGAGAGTAGTCGCTATCTGAAAATTTTAAAATTTTGACATATTCGACTTCTTGATTCATTCTCTGATTCCCTCTCCAAATCTGATTTATATTTATCTAATCAAAGATTCTGTGACAAAACGAATTATTGAAAATATATAGAAAATCTTGAAAGGTTGATGATAAAGTATTCGAATCATTTGTGATGTCAACAAAATATACCAGACACTTTTGAGAAGGTGTAACCCAAGTATTTGATTCATTCAAGATCTACCGAAATGAAATGAACGTACCAGCAGATGAACTAGTATTATTCTGATGGATCCGTAGATATTGTGTCCCCTTTATATACAAAGATGAATGGTTGTATGATATACATCAAAAGCAAGTTGAATGATATTTCTAACAGAGTTCACCGTAGTAACAACACACAATGTAAACAGATTATTTTTGAACAGTTCTGGTTTTCAAAATTAATTTAAAGCTGATTCTTCATTTCCATTTTTATTACCTTTATACATTGAATACAAACAAGTTAAAAAAAAAAGAATATTAATTTCTGTGAGTGATATTTTGTCAATTTCGTAGTTGATATTCGAAAATTTTCCCATTAGATCTTTCCTCTTAGATACGAATTATTGTCGAGTCCTCTTCCTGGAACAACATCGGAATCACGACGTTTGATGAATTATTTTGAATCATGATAAAATATTCTGCACAACTGCATTGAAATATTCGATGCAGCGGGTAGGTATATATGCTCTTTTTTTATAGAAAATCGCGCACTTACTCTGTTCTGTAATATTCCAGACACCTATTTATATATTATAATTTTTTGAGGATTCAGATAATCTGCATTTCGAAGGTTTGATTCAGGGGGGTCAATAATATATTTGAATTGGAACCAATTGTTAATAAAAAACTAGAAAAGTATTTGAATTATGCGAGAGAGTTGGCGCTATGGTCCCTTGGCCTGGCTGATGATCTAGAGGTCGTGAGTTCGATCCCCCAATGGGCAGAAATATTCCTGTTGAGAATTTTTCCCTGTCGAATTGGGAAATGACTGCCACGTGTCACAGTTGACGAGTCCGCGGATACCCATGCCGCTCTTGAGGTAGGGTAGGCTGTAGGGAGAGCAGACTTCATGAAGGTACGAAATTTGCAAAATTCGTCCGAATGAAAAAGGATGCAACTAAAAAATGGCCAGTGATATTCCTGTGTTCGATCTCCATCTCATGTCAATCGCAATTTCTTTCCGAAAATCGTACCTATATGAACTATGCCCTTGGTTAACAAGGTCTATTTGCCGAAGGATTTCGATCGGAGTCAATGATGTTTGGTATATGAAAATACCATAAATAACATTACCTAAAAATTTGAATTGAAATCGATTCTAGGTCAGGTATACCACAATACCACTTGTTTTGTATGACGATAATAATGAATAAACCTTAGAAATGATAAGTCGTCCCACGTATTTCAGCCAATAGGCGGCGGTGTAGTTATTGGATTTTCCGCTTTTCCTTCCTCCAGTGTACATCACCCCATTACATGATCGAATGTCTTGTTGCCAGATTGGCAAATTTACTCTAGTACATACCTACAAGTTTCATTCAACTGTCATTCATGCATTTCAACCAGAAGGTAGGTATGAGCTTCTGGGGGTAGGTATGATAGGAAAACTTCTTGAGCAGATATATATGTGAACTCTACTCAGTTTGTAATCTGTCTTCAGTAAATGTTTCCTGTTGGCAAGCGGGAACGCATGCCAGAACTATGCTCACTATCGAAAATTGAGAGCAAATCAATTTTTCAAGTACATCTACCCAAATGAATATTAGATAAATATTATTATACCTATATTCGTAAATATATGAAAATCATTCGCTGACACTTCCAATTTCGACAAAGACATTTCTCGTGAATGTGGAAACTTGACAACACTGCCCTACAAGGGTTGAATTGTCCTATATCCATTCAGGCAGGGTAGCCGTGAAAGCTGCAAAAACGTGTTTGATATTTGCCTGTTTTGCTGAACAGTGCAGACTGTGGACTGTGATTTATGATGTTTAGGCCGACCAAGGTTATGAAATAGTGGTGCGGCATTTTATGTGATAATAGAACATATTTATTTTTCTAATATACTCGTAGAAAATGTGTGAATATCCAAGTAACAAGTAGCAATGAGATGAATTTTGGGTGAACATTGATAATAACAAGTGATCATAAAATACGTATGCCAAGATCAAGTGCCTGAATCAAATTATAGTATAAAATGTTCGCGTTTGGCATGATCTATAATGCAACTAGATTGTCCCTCCAAATGGTCCAGGAGATGGATTTGAGCAGTATGAGTGAGTAATTTGGTCTCCTATCAAAATCAGTACATAGGTCCTATAGGTATAGTGTTTTTTGGTGTTTATACTTACCTGGCATTCTTCAGGTTTTGTTACTGGGTGCTTTATATAATGAAAAGCTGTTATATCTAAAAAAAACTCCATTTCGTGATCCCCGTCATTTTATCATTCAACATTCGATTAATTGGTATATAGATTGGTTTTTGAATGAAAACTTGAACATTTTCGATATCAATACAATCAGCACAGTAAGAATTTCGGATTTACCTAATTAGGCATTCCAGATACTTGTCAACATCTTGTCAGATGACGAAATGAACCAATACGGCGGTATCTGCCCCCCAGAAACTTTCGTTTGTTTTTTTTTTCAAAAAAGTGTGATTTCCATGGTAAGACTGGTGTTTGCCACCCAGACATCACGTGATCTGGAATGCTTAATGATAGTAGGTACAATGGAAACTGGAGCATTCGTTTCAACAGGACAGATGTGACATTCTCGTTCCTTACGATCAGCTGATTAGTGTCTGTCGAACGCATTGTAATTTTGGGTGCTTTGGCTTTGCGTTCTACCCACATTTTGTAACACCCACAGTATACGAACATACCTACCCGAATGTTGCAAAATTCGCCGAAAATTCTGCAGTTTTTTATTAACCCAACCTAAACTAACAAACCTAACACATTCATTGTGGATTGTGGGCATATCGACAAGAAGGATGAATTTTGCAAAATTTTAATCATTCGGGTATGTTGGTGTTACGGAATGTGGGTGCAACGACATGTCCCCGTAATTTTGGCTGTGGTTGTTAGCATGAATTCAAGCGGGAAATTCAACACAACCGTTCAAACAGCTAATAAAATAGAATAAGGAACAAAATAATGGATCAGTCAAAACGAAAAGGTGATACCTACCTATTCACAGAACTTGCACAAAACACAAAAGTCATTGTCAAACAACCTGATACTTGATTGGTCCATTCTCATTTCTAATTTTATTTCAGTTATGTGTATAAACACATGTTCTTTGCTTTATTCTCAATTTATTTTAATCAGACGAGCAAGAGGGGATCTTCTTTTATAAGTAGGTACCTTATACTTGATGAGTATCACACTGATGATGGCGTAAAAGCCGGAAGCTTCGCCGAAAGCGCTTTGCAATTTATAAATTAATTATTTACACGAAATACGACTATGTTTCTGATTCATAAAGAATGCCCACACCAGAGATGTAAATTATAAATCTATATTCCGAAGTTTGTTAAGTAGGTTAGGTTAAAGTTTGGTTATAGTTTGTACAACCGAATTTTCCACTGCCAACTACCTAATAGCCTGTTTTGACGATGCAAGTTTGACGATGCAAGTTTGTCGCTGCAACTCCAGAAAATTGCACGTTTCATGCAACTTTTTCGAGTTGCATGAATCTTTTTTGGTGCGATAAGTTGCAGCGACTTAGTTATTTCTATGGTGAATTTGTTGCCGCAAACCACAAATATGTGGTGGCATCATTGTGAAGAATATTGATTTTGAACATTTCAATTATTTTTCGAAACTTGAGGAATCAAGTTGAGTAATAAGGTGATTTAATCACAGTATCAATTATTAGAAATGAATGAAATTATATATCAGTTGTGATAATGTAGACGTTCATCTTGGTAACATTCAGTGCTATATTTTTATTTTGGCAATGCAATCTGACAGCTACATGACATATCATATAGAAGTTGCAGCGACAAAATTGCATCGTCGAAACGGGATGTAATGCAAAACTTATTTCTGAATAATTTCCACTGAGCTCTGAGCTGTATATAGAGATAACCTTTTCATGAAATTGATCTTTACAATAAAAATAACAACACAGTTCCGAGCACAGTTCTGGAGTTACATTATCCCTTCTCATCATCTTACATCACTGTTTTCGTACCCTCGCCACTTCTGTGTTTCCGCATAGCTGAAATACGAAAAAACACTTCATCGGGTGTATATCTAAAGTGTTTTTTCATATCGATACCCGAGTCGATATCGTACATTATTCCAGTGAGAAGTTGTTTCAGCTTCTTTCATTATCTAACGCTTACAGTAGGCAAACAGATACTTCACGAGATACGTACTTGGGCATTTTATAAAGCGCGTTCTATAGGGTGACGTTTGAACGGCTGACATTCATTCAATTTTTTGAATTTAACTTTGAAAAATAGTCTGAATATTTTCAAGCATATATATTTATATTTTTTCCACGTCATGGAGGTGTAAGTAAATGATTAATTTATAACATAACAGAAGTCATGAATATTAATTTATTCCTTGGGCTTATGCGTTCACTGAACCAGCCTCAATATGTCTAAAAACCCTACGGAAACGAAAACTTCCGTTTGGAATTCTATTGACAGACTCTACTTGTTTTTATATACTTAATGAATAGATCATTAGCAACTATAGTAACTTGATAAAAAAACAATAATTTGTTGTAATTACTGAATGATGGACTGAATATTCACTCTTCAACATCCCCTCCGAATAGAAATTCCCTCATTCAACCCCAATAAACTTTGGAGTCCATAAAATGTTTCTTTTGACAGACCTTTGGTTAGTATATCGGCTTTTTTTTTCAGCCAGAACATTCTATTTCCATATCAGTAATCAAATTTCGTAACCAGATTCCTTCACAAGAGTTCTTCTTCTTCATGGTACCATGGAATTCGTGTTTGTTTTCCTCTCATACATTCTTCACATAGATCGGCTGCTTTTGTCTGCAATTTTTCCATTCCCTTCACCATTGTGAATCTCAATGAATATCACAGATTCAACTAACATGTCCCATTCGACGATGCCATAATTCGTCTCCAGTTTTATAAGTGATGCGGGCTGTGTAATTTTCTTTCAAGTGGAAAGTGATTTTGTAGAGATTTTCATTCATTTCAAAAGAACGCTGTTGATAGTTATATCGAAGTTACCTTGCTTTGATTCGATTTGACCAACTTTTTTTGCTGATAATGATTATCCCGACTTGGCAACTGCAATTGAAATTGAGTATTCCAATACTTCCACTGAAGAAGAAAAGATCTCATCATTTATCAAATGGTCGATTGCTCCTGAGTCAATGAAAAACGAAGTATTTTTTCGACGGTTGTATTTCTGTATACTATCATCAGTTGTGTAAATTGCAATACTTGTCATAACTTCATTCAGAGATTCTTTTTCATCGCTCAGTTCTCGATTTCAATAGAATTTACCCTTCTATTATATCTGTTTTGATTTTCCAAGTGTCCCCGGTATTTGCATTCAGCCATTGTGTGGCCTTTAACTCCACATCAGTAACAGTTGAATTTGAAAAATTTGGATTCTGGACTTTTCTTCTCTTTACTTCCATTGAAGAAGGACGCACCCCCCAACTTCTTCACTGATGGATTGTGAATTTTTCATTTTACTATCTTCGTCAAATATTCTCATTTTTACTAGATCCTGAGTTAGTTTCACCTCGGATAATGTTTCTAATGCTGTAGTAAGACTTATCATACGAGTGTGGCAGCGTTATCAATAATTAGGTAACGATTTGGAATTTTCATCTGCTGACTTGAGTTGTCTCACGATCTCATCAAATTTCCACAGATGATTTTCCATACTTTATTTCTCTTCAGATTTCAGCATCATTAATTTTTTTCTCAAATAAAGCTGCTGGCGAGTCCTTCCACATTTTTTCGCAGACTTTTTATCCTTCACGCATTCTGCCTACGAATTGACTAGAAACTTTACGGTTATATTCTGGCATTTAATGTTTTTTTTAAATCGTCGTCTTCAGGAACAGGACCTGCTTCGTCTATTCCTTTCTCAACTTCATGTTCAATAACTCCATTCGAAACTTCCAGTGGTCAAAATCTGTGCCATCGAATGAACACCCGAAACAACGTCATGCGATTTGATGTTAACACTTTTCTGAAATGGTTTCAGTTTCAGTTCAATTAGAGTTCTCGATAAACAATTACATCGTAGTTTTGGGTAGCTTTGGTATGTATAGTTCATCTCGTTTTTTATTCACTGGTTCTTGTGGTTGTTGATTTTAATCTTGTGAGATAAGCGAGGAGATAAGACGGGTTTAGTAAACACATAATGCATAACTCATATTAGGGATGTTGTGGATGCAGATTTTTGCACATCCGCGGATGCGGATACTGATGCGGATTTTAAGAGGTTCACATCCGCGGATGCGAATGCAGATGCGGATCTGTACAAAAAACACAAAAGTGGGTAGGTTAAAAAAAATTACAGTCATTTTCATCCTTTCTTCATTCAACAAAAAAGTAGTGAGTGATCTACTATAACTAATCAATATTACTTCAGTAATTAAATTTGAACATGGGAGCATTATATTTAATGAAAAGCAGAATGGCCGCCTTTTCAGCCTCTAGTCTGTTTCGCAGTGGTTCGTATATTAATCCTGCGCTACTAAATAGCTATTCACTTGGAACACTCGCTGGTGGAGCTGATAAGAATCTGCGTGCTAATTCAGATAACACTTTGAATTCGCTTCGATTAACACTCCACCATTCAAGAGGACTCTCATTCAAATTGATTTGCTTCTTGTTGCAGAAAGTAAGTAGCTCTTTCTAGAGAATCGCGTCAGGGCTGACCATTTCTGGTGTTTCTTGACTCTCATATTCATCTTCACTCGATGAATCGAGCATCATGGCAAGATCACTTTTTAAACAGGATTGACGTCAATGTAAAACAAAATTGAGTGAGTGGGGCGTGCCGATTCGACTCGAGATATTCGCCGAGCCCATCGTTTTTTCTTGTCGTGACCTGCTACATATCCGCATTAGTTCCGCTTCGATTTATGCGGATGCGTATGCAGATGCAGATGTCTAAATCTATGCGGATGTTTCGCATATGCGGATGCGGATGCGAACATTCGCAACATCCCTGACTCATATTGAAGAAAATCACATCTACCAGCTGGAAATTACCACTTCTGATACTTTACTATTAGTCTGAGATCTGAGTAAGGTCGACCTTTTTAATAACCATGTGAAAATAAAATATGTTTGTGTACACTTGTACCAAGAGGGTTGTTCACTCGGTTGTTCATGGCTATGAATTGAAATTATAAAAAATAATATTTTTTCAAGTTTGTCTGTCTTGGTTGCCTAACGACTCACAGTCTGATCGAAAGTATACAACATTCGCTTATATGCAGTTGATCGGTAGCTTACCTATTTCTTTTCGCTATTACCAGGCAGCCGCGTACAAACAGGTGAAGTGATATTAGTAATTGCGCTCATGTGCTCACTACAATGAATATGAATATAATATAGTTAGTTAAGTATAGGGTTGTGCCTGAAAATCTGCTCATAGATAACGGTAGCAAGACAGAATTGGAGCAGGTTGTATGACAAAGTAGCGTTACTTGTACTGTTTCATACGATAGAGGGGGACGTAGCATAGCAGTTGCTCTCTAACTGCCTGTAAAATATGAGAGAGCATGCATCCTAGTCATAGTATAGACAAGGAAAAAATTATATACTATAGCTCGAGCTATAGCTATAGAGAATCAATTTGGGGCGTAATAAAAAAATATCTTTTTCTTCAGAAATGAATTTACGAACACTTGTATAGCATGAAAATTGGAAATCTTTATGATCCAACAATATTCACATGAAACAGTGAAGTCACAATTCTAAATTATCCTGGATCGAAATCGCCGGAAGTTATATGCCGTCTTCTGAGTCGGAAGAAGCTTTTCCATTTGCATTCTCCGTTATTTGCAACATATCTAATAATCTATTTTCAAGGGGGTTTGATTTCCATCAAATCCATTTGGTTTCAAATGACCATCGAAAAACCGACCTCAATTTTCAGGACATAATTTTATGCAATCAGTATCAGTTGCATGTAACCACATTGAATTGACACAAGAATTGTCATGAATTGTGCGAAAGAGTTTTCAATGAGTGTTTCACGACTTGGTGGTATGGTATTTTTTTCAAAACTTCTGACTTTTTAAAGAAACTTGTCACTACCTTTTTTTATGCAAAATCCTTCAGAAAAATTTGATAACTTGCGTCGTTTGTTTGCTTTGGTACAATATTTGATACCATACATAGCCACTGTAAATTCTTTAACAACGTCCATTTTTTCGCTAAGAAAAATGTCGGCTTCGTCAGTAGATGAATCGAAACATTTTTGATGTCCCGTTTTTTAAAAAAAATTTAAACTGTACCGATCAACTGCATATGGAGAATTTTGTATACTTTCGATTAGTCATAAATATAATTTTTCATAATTTCAATTAATCATGGCCATGCACATTTTTTACGTCAACCCTTTTGGTACACGTTCAAAAACATATTTATATCATTAATTTATAATTTGACCTGGTTATCAAACTGGTGGAGGTCGACCTTACTTGGGATCCTTTACTAATTTTACTATATTGCTTTAGTATATTGAATAAAAATTTTCTGAATATTGTATTTAAATTATTCAATATACATTTTATCATCATTCACGAAATAATTATGAAACGATAATTTTTATGTTTTTTATCGATTTTGAAGTTCGTTCTTTTTTGAAGATTTGACGGTTTGCATTTCGATTCGGAGTACATTTTTTTATCATGTAACTTTATGTTTTAATAGATATTTGTGTACCAATGTTATTAAGTAGACTCGACAATAGAAGTTTATGCTGTGGGGGCCTCTGACTCGAGGGTTTTTAAGTCTCCCGATGTCATATACAATTATTCATGTCATACTAGTTCATTCATCAAAATAAAGATATCGCAAAAAAAAACAATAATTCCATTCAATTTGAACTAGACACTGTGGTTGCTAGGGAAACACAGTAAAAATTGATATGTTAACATGCATATATTATTTTTGACTTTATAGCTCGTGCAGGCCATTAAGTGAACGTCCGCACGGGCATAAAGTACACTGTTATGTAGTTGGTAACCGAGCAATAGAAATACAATAATGAACTAGTATGACATAAAACACATTTTTACAAAAACTTGTTTTCTGACGATTTTTTCGATGTCTAGAATACGAATGAGAAGGCAAAACGCGGCCCTTTTCCTTCAACAGTTATTTTATTTCAGTTTGGACGAAGGGCATCTTTCACCTTTTTTGTACTAAGAAACCAGTGAAGCACACGTTACTCGTCACCTTTTACATCTTCACATAAAAAATGTTCAACTTTGAAATCCTTGACGATTTTGTTGGGTAATACCTAAGAGATGTAGGTAGGTATAATCAACTCACCAATGGACACTATATTTCTCTCCATTTCAGCATTCAACAAAATAAATCGAAACCAAATAACCGGAATAGGTGAATATAGCGCCAACGATGGGATGAAGTGAATGCCTGTTGGAATATTGCAACGCCACTTAGGCGAAAACGTCAACTACCTTGCATCCTTTCAAAAATATTCCTAATCAAGTTTAGCACTTGTACATTCTTGACATTGTTCGAGAATTCAAAATCATAAGTACACCTCACCGACAATAAATTCGGGACAGGTGAAATTTTGACTTGAATTTTGAATCACAAAAAATTTAATCGATTTCAACAAAACTTTTGTTCATTTCAATACCATTGTCGTGTGTTAAGCCATATGTTCATATAATAATCAAGCCTCCGTGGCGCAATCGGCTAGCGCGTTCGGCTGTTAACCGAAAGGTTGGTGGTTCGAGCCCACCCGGGGGCGAGTTTTTTTTCATCTTTTCATTGAATTCCTCATGGAATTCTAATATCCAGATATGGATGATGATATTTCTGTCTTTCGAAGGGAATGATAGAACCATTCCCTAATTGTTATCAGTCGGTTCATATGGAAAAAATTAAAATCATCACTTTTAAATCATAGATCCCTAACTAGGTACGACGTAAAGCATTTTGTGGGGTACGTCCTACTTTCTTTCATCAAATTTTTCTTAAATAATATCAACACTCGAGTTATCAGTTCTTCCTACTTATAATAGGGGAGCCCAAGCGGGGATTTCGGGATTTACTAAAGCGCGGCAGATTAATATACAGGGGGATACCTTGTACCCGGTTAAGTACTTCCACTATATATGAGCCCTATATATATGGCCGCCCTTCAAGGATAAGGATCAGATCAGTAAAAAAACTTGATCATCTGAAATTTCCGAGCGCGTCAGATTAAGGTAGGGGGAGTTAGTTACCTCCTGAAACGTGTATATTCCACTTATCTGACAATTCGAGAGTGACCTTAAGAAGGAGGAGGGCTACAAAGTTGTAAAAAAACGTCATCTCGACATTTTCGAGCGTGACTAATTTTATTTTCATTTTGAAGGGAATAATTCAAGAATTGCAAAAAATATATAATCTGACGATTTCCACAAGCCGAAATAATAAAAATTCATCGATAAAGTTTAATACATGCAGCTACGTGATGCCTATATTCCCCTCTCCACGTTTCTATTTCTCTCTCACTCTTTATCTATTGCTCTCTCACTCCGTCCCCGCTCTGGTTTCTGTTGCCATGATGCCATGACAGTTGATCACACAGACTCGTTGGTGGCATGATATTGTTCACAACGAATATCCAACGTTTTGAAATTTTAAAAATTTAATTGCTCATAATTATTTTCTTACAAATACAAGTATTCTACTAAAAAAAACATACACTTTTTTATTCGAATGTTTTTTCCTGGTATTTTCAATTACTTTAAGTTCAATGATTTGAAAAAAAAATCAAATTGGCAGAATAGGCGAATCCCTCCAGATAATCGTCAGATTATGAGACTGCGACGTCTAGGGCGTAAAGATGAACCAATATATATCTTAATCTGACGCGCTTGTGTATTTCAAAATGACCCTTTTTTTCACATTCTAATAACGGCCGCGAGTCGGAGTCACATCCAAAGCGTCAGATTATTATATAAGAGCTTTTTTTTAGGTTCACAACATCCCCTCAGAAAATCTGACGCACTCGAGTAGATTTTTTTTCATTTTCAACCCTTACGTACGACCGCCCCCACCACAGAAACCATCAGATTGACATACCTCCCTTTTTTAAAAAAATGTAGGACATAGATGATATCAATATCTGACGCGCTCGAGTATGTCCGTGCAACAGTTTTTTTTACATTTTTGAAAGTCTATAGCCGCTTCCCCCACCGATGAAAAGGTATACATTATATAACATTTTTTTCTTTTCATCATCATCTAAGCTTCGCAACCCAATAGGTCTCTATGACGCTCGAGTAAATCCCGATTTAGCATTGTGGGCTCTCCTACTATTAGTGCTCTACTACACTAATCTTTTATTTCTAGGTATGAAGTATGAACATTCCGTTGCTTTTACTTGAATTGCCACACAGCGCACTATAATCTGTTATTGTGTTGAATTTGATGTTGACGATGTTGAACCAAACCATGGACATGAATTTTTTAACGGCCATGAACAAAATTATCCAATCTCGATATCAGAAAGTTTTTTCGAACTGTCTTCGTCGGTTTTATTGGCTCAACGTTAACTTGATTGCGGTAAAGTGTATTGGGCATGATCGAAATGAAAAACAATGTGAGAGAGAAACCACGATTCATACTGTTTTCCTTGGAACGTATTCTGAAGGCGCAATAATAATCAGAAACCGGTCCTGTGAAAAATGTAGAAATTAAAGTAAATAAAATACCTATTATCATGCATGGAAATATATTCATTTACACAAGAATGCTCTGAAGTTCAAAATGCTTTTATTTGACAGCAATGTACCCGGCAATCTCCAATAACCTTTGTAACTATTATATTACGCTTTCTTAGATAATTAGGATTTGGACGTAAATATTGTCTATGACAGTATTATATTCTTGTGGTAGCTAGTGTGAGAGTGTGTTATCGTCGTGAGTGAACATTTCTAGCCTAAATGATTCTATGTGAGTTTTTCAAATTGTTTATTTTCTCAGAGTATTATCTATTCCATATTATAAAGTTATAATATTTTGTTCAAAGTTGAGTAAACCAAATATTTCTTGTGCTTATTTATGATCATTATTTACAAACTTTCTGATTCATCTGTTACTTGAAAAAACTGCATCATGCCTAAAAACTCGGAAAAGAGGTTATCAAATGGATGTGGATTTTAGAAAACCAGAATATCATTCAGCAAATTGACTACAACTCAATAATCAGTCAATTGAATCATTTATGACCAATTGTTTACAGTCTGCTTTTGAAAGTGGAAATACCCGCCTCGGGAAACTCCATGTAAAACCCCGAATTTGCATTTGGTGACACACTATACTTACAAACAGCAAGCCCCATCAATTTTTCTCAGTCGGTGAAAAATGGGTTTTTTTTGTCTGTTCAAAACACATTCCTGCAAGTTGTAAGACACCTAGTATCATTTCAAACAGCATGACTACAGAATATTTTTCAGCGATATTTTTATGTAAGGTAGCCTGTGAAAATTTGACTCTAAAAATTATTATCAAACTCAATAAACGCTCATTCTGGTCTTGACTTGAACTACTTACCTACCCTGCAGCCTGTACATTTTTTTGTAGATTAATATGTAACAAAAAATATAAGTTTCCTGCACGATGTTCTCTAATAATGGGTTTTGCAAACCGGTTGTAATGGAAAACCGTGATATTTTTTGGTTAATATGGATTTTCATCAAGTATCGCCCAGTTAAATTTATACTGAAAAAGTGTATCCAATATGTCTGTCAATATCGCTCGCGAAGTCTATGTTTTTATTGACAACATAACCAATTTCAGCATGTTAATGTAAAGTTTTTATGATTCAGTATGTTCAAACAGTTTACACAACATATTTCCCTCATGAAAGCAAACGAGGAGATTTTCCGTGTAAACGTTAAGACTTTTTCTAGAGATCAATGACCATAATACCAAACTTATATTACTTGCACTCAATGTGAATCGCTATTTTAACGGTCTTCTGAAGATGCCAAACTTGTTGATGAAATGCTCGTTGAGTGCCGAGTTGAGTGCAATCAGTATCAGTTTGGTATTATGGCATTATGGTAATTGATCTCAAGACATTCAAAAGTTACAATGATATCAATTCCTCAGTGACTCATTTTGATTTCAGAGCTTCACATTGTATGTGTATATCTATGTATGTTGAAAACGTTGAAAATATTAATGAAATAAATGACATACACATGAAATTTCAAATACTGTAAATTTCACAGATATATCCGAGGATATATCACACCCGTTTAACACCTCATACACTAAACCTACCAGCAGATTAGATTTTTTCTTTTGAGGTAAATTGCCAAATGATTTCATTTAACTAGTGTTACATGAAATCCCTGTTATTATTCTTCAGCGTAAGAAAAAAAAAAGAAAAAAAACAAAGGTTCTCAGTAGGTTTAGTTGGTTTTCAGAAACACCTTCCGTGCATAAAGCTAACGATTGTTTGCTCGATTGTTTGTCTCGACAATAATTCAGCGGAGGTGATAGTGAGCAGCTCAAAAAAATATAGTTTATCAATTATTATCGACTTTCGACATCTCAGATCGTTTTCATTTTCCTTATTTTTTTTTTGTGAAATTGAGTTCATTGAGATGAAATAACTGTTGCTTAAATCTTCCGTGTCTTGTTTTTAATTTATTTATGGCATTTTTACGTTTGCTCGTTTTCGGAAGTTTCTATCAGTCGTAACCACTCTTTTATTATTGGAATCATGGTGTTAACATTTTGAGGCTTGTTCTCTTCTGGCCGAGTTTTCTGCTAAATAATCAGGTTTATTCTCCTCTGGTGTTCAGAAATACGAGTTTTGAAATATCTTTCTGTTTACCCAATATACACGCCACTGCTTTGTAGTTCTTTCGGTCAAAAACTTTTGTCGTTTCTAGACAAAAAATATGACCATGGAGACAAGAATTAAGTAATTAAGTTGAATTGAATTTCGATGAATTGATAACTAATATGTTCATCACGCACAATTCATGACTAACATTCACAGTCAAAATCGTTGTTGTGAATTTGCAGACCTGTCGAACCTCTCTTGCTCTGGGATCTTTTTTCAATAGATCAGTTGAGCTTTGGAACTCCTTGGCGAGAGAGGTTATTCCTGAGGCTTACAAACTTCAAGAATTCAAAGTGAATTCAATTCGTATCTCCTGTCCTAAGAATCACGCGCTGTTCTTTGAATATTACAGGGCTTTCCTTTCGTGTGAATCTGCATAAATAAAAGAAATACCATACACACACCGTCTTCAATTAGAAAAAAATGTCCAATTGATTAGAAATAGTTGCCAAAGTCGCTCACCAATCCTTATTCGAAATTCCAATTATCGTACCACGTCATTTCGACAGAATAAATAGCGACATTATTTCATGTGATGCCCAAAATATATCTCAAGATTTATACTCAGAATTTTCGTATTTGATATGTTCCATGATTCGTTGTATACACTGCGGATTCATATTCAATATTCTCTGACAATTTACAATATTTCGGGCAGGAGGCACTGGATCTTGTGGAGAATTTCATCAGAATGTAAGACATCAAAAAATCATCTTAAGAAAGAAGGGAGATCTCGTGAAAGGAGGCGAGATTTCCAATAAAATTCAATGTGGCTCTTCTACCCCTTGGCAGGAATTGAATTTTTAATTCCCGCATCTCAAAAGTCATTATGTGTTTTATATATTACATGAGGGAACAAACCCAACTACAAAATATTTGACTATTTTTTTTTTGACTTCTCGAAGCCATTCCAACTCGCCTGAGCCAACGTTGGAACAATATCACCAGACGTTCCATTGTTTCGAATGCTCGATGAATCATTCATCCTCTTTCCCGTTCTTCCGCGTACTTATTAAATAAGACTCCATTGAAAACTCGATACAGGCACGGCGTTGTGACCTCCTTCCAACTAACGGGCACCAACCTAACAAGGCCAATCAAGGTAAGAACCGAAAAAATTAAATTACAACTCGCGGACAATTATTAGATAACGACTCGGTAGTCAAGAGTACACGAATTTGAACTCTCGACTTCGTTTCACGTTGACTCATGCACGCCAGAAAAAGATAAGAAAACATGGATAACAAATAAATGAACTTATAAACGTTGATAAGCATTTTTATTTCATTACATTAGTCTCCACATGACTGTCATGAAAATAATATATTTGTGCTATTAGGAAAAAAATATTTTTTTGTGTGATGATAGACATAATCGGATTCTGATAATCGTATGATGATTTGAATCAATTTCAGCTCTGATCATACAACAACATAAACAATGGGTTAGGCAATTGAAGAAACTGTGAGAGCCATTGATTCCAAAGAATGGAAAAATCTTCTTCTGATGCAAACAGAATATAATTTTCATTCATATAGAAATATTTTATGACTTTATGCATAAAATACACTCCTGGCAATTAATTAC
This sequence comes from Zygogramma bicolorata, assembly GCA_032362365.1. Lineage (NCBI taxonomy): Eukaryota > Metazoa > Arthropoda > Insecta > Coleoptera > Chrysomelidae > Zygogramma > Zygogramma bicolorata. The sequence goes on from JAVJAQ010001629.1 coordinate 291,779, forward strand.
GGATATGATTCAGGGCAGTGATAGTGGATATCCACTACAGATATTGCAAAGGTCAATTTTTTCCATATCGAACTGAACCAATACTGAGTTATATACAGGATTTAATGGGGAATATGTCTTTATTATCGTCACATTATAATTGAAAGCTGTTTTTTCAATGAGATATTATTTCTCGTATTATTTGAACCCATAACAAATTATATAAAAGGTAAAAAATGTATAAAATGCGTTACCATTGCATTGGACAAAACAAAATGTGGCGTCAGACGACATAACATTGGATTCATCGGCGTCGACATTTACATTGTGTTAGTGATGTTTGTGAGTACAATATATCAAAGCTGCAGTAAATCTATATTTATAGTGAATCTAGGACGATAACTGAAATTGGTTTGGTCCGAACCGAATATAGATGCATTTATGATGACAGCATATTCTGCATCAATCTCGATTTCACGTATACAGAGATCTAAAGGGTGAAAGTTGCAAGGTAATCATGATGTCATATGAAATATTTGAGTCCATAACATGGTATTCATGACCCTCTGACTATTTTTTTTAATTCTTTATTTAACGTCGGCCTATTTCCTCTACCAAGGCCAATCACCGACGCCGGTGAGCACACTTCCCCCAACTGGAAATTTTGCCGAACCCTCTGGTATTCCAACCAGAGGTAGGGATCTTTAACGAGCCCAACATCCATGGACTCGGGACCGACGGCTTTACGTCCCCTCCGAAGGACGGCGTATCCTCAATATATCTTGTGCTCATTGATATATTGTCTGCGAACTATGATATGCTATATGCTATTCCGCTGCAGCTGTACGGGCTTTCGACACGGTATTTTCCTGTCACCCATCCAAGTACTAACCGCGCTCGGCGTTGCTTAACTTCAGATATCGAATGACTGTCAGTCAACCTGAAGAGCTGGGCCATGCCCCTCTGACTAATTTCTCGAATTTATTAAATGTTTTAGATTTCACTTCGAACAATAATTTGAATATTTTCAAACCTATTTAAATTTTTTTCTGCATCATGAATATATGGATGATTAATCTAAGACAAAACAAAAAATCATGGATATTTCCTATTGGTATCGCGCTTTCTATCCATAACCATATACCACAATCATTCTTCCGATTTATCAATCCACTCGACTTGATTTCCTCTCCAATTGTTCCATTTATATGAATGTCCCCATGGATAGAGAGTATACGGATTAATTTCCATAATCACTACAGCACTCAGGAACATTAGTCGTCCCTTGCCAGTAAAAGACTCTACCTTCTAGGCGCAGTCGTAAAGTTTGAGGAAGTGGAATTTCAAATATAAATGATACTGACTTTGATCTTCAATAATTATCAGTTCAAGAATGAAACACACTATTTAGGACCTTTGATATCATATCTCACGCTTTGCTTGTACGAGTTCGGCAGAGTGGGATAAACCTAAAATAAATAAATAAAAGTCCAACCTGGATTCTCTACCTACGGCACTGCGTTTGTACGGATAATCTCTCGAACAAGTGGGTATTGGCAATAATCCTCTCGAGGACCGCAGAGATCGGCGTCTGTCGTTGATACAGTGACCAAGTACCGCGGCCATTCACCTGAGGTAGGTGTACAGATGGATCGTTGCATAAATTATACAAGGGATGGTAGATATATCAACATGTTCTCAGTCTATCCCAGAAAATTATCTAGATGTATAGACAATCATCTTTATGTTTATCAGAGTATTGTTTTATTTACTTTCGGTATCAGGATTTGATCCCAACAAATAGGTCCTCTATTTTTCTCGATAGATTTTCTCGTATCTCATTTAGTTGCTGAATTGAAGTCCTGCAAGTAAAAAAGGAGTTTTTTCAACCTTTACCCTATCCCCTATACAAAACAGCTATAAAATTGAAACGTTCGAAACAGCTCATCAATGTCATCATGTAAATCAAATCAATCTCTAACGATTCTAAGCCCAGAAATATAAATCCATTGCCAAACCAGTTCACAGTAAGATGATAGTATTGATCAAAATGTATATTGTCCACATAATTCATTTGATGTAACCTCTCAAAATATTTCGATTCAGAAAATCTACTGATATTTGAAACGGATTCTGATAAATATAGGCAAAAGTATTGAAACGAGCAGAAACCTAATAATTGAAAGATTAGAAGGATTAAGGAAGGAATAAGCAGTAATTAATCGAAAACTCGAAAGTTAAGCAATAAGGATAATATTGTTATGATATTTCTCCGAACAACACTAAACTATTTTTATGAACTTTACTATAAAGTACAACTACTGCCCTAAATTATAATTCATTTACAAAACTCTTAGACTCACTTTTCAACATACTTATACATCCAACACTCTTTACTAAAAACTTTTATACCACATCGGAACAGGTAAGATTTCTCCAGATCTTTCGTATTCTAGAATCTATGTACGAGAAAGCTCTCAGTCGTCTCCAGAATTGTCCAACTCGAAAGTTCTTCCGCCAGGTCGTAAACGAGCGGTGTTTTTGATGACCTTTTATTTGGTGCTCAGCGGCGGCGTTTGGGGATTCATTTCTATTTCGTAACAATAACATTCAAATAAACATGAAAATAAGAAGGCATTGAATCTGAAAAGTTAATCCAAAATCTAGGGATCGTCAATCAAAACAATTCTTTCGAGTTGATATAATAGCTCTGGAAATTATCCAATTGAATTATATGCCTTATTCAGAGAATGTGGTTAATATGATGGTTTCCTTCGAATATTTTGTTTTTTCAATCCTAAAAGCATATTGATAATATTATTGCAGAATTGTATCATTTTGATGGTTCAGATTGGCTACGAGTTCCTCCATACAATGAATAGGATTCACATTCGATAACTGCAAAAATATTAAGTTCATTCCAGATGCTGTACTCACCGTTGATCGAATTCACTTTTTTCATAATTTTGACAATACATGTAAAAAAATTGAATTATAAATACAAGCTAGCTTGTGAATTATTCACACACAATTCACTGCACTTAATCTTTTGGAAAACTGTAATAGTAACTGTATTCACTTTTGTGACATGGATGTCTTGTTTTATTCCCACATTCGGTCGATGTAGCGACTGACCTGATGATCTGTTAATTACAATCTACCCTGCACCGACGAGAGTCAACGAATCCGAAATGGGTCTGAAGGTGATCAATCGAAAAAGATTTCGGTCTTATGCAAGATTTCTTTTCATGAACCTCTCGACCAAGGCTTTGTTAGATAAAAGTAAATGCTCTTGTATTGGCCAGTAAAGTAGCTGTTTTCTGACCTACTATGTAGGTAAGAGGATCACTTCCATTGCTAGCTTGAAAACTGGATTCTGTTGCGATAAATTTTAGCTCGTTTTCGGTAAATTCATTTATATCACTATTTCGTTCAACGCAATGCATCTAAAATTTTCTTTCTACCTCGTACGTTTGCTATCTTTCAGATCTCTCTTCATGCTTAAGTACCCTCGACTGGATACGAGTAAAACAATTTGTTTATACTGCTGCCGGACTTGAAAAGAAAAAGTTAACTGTTTATAGAATGGTAATCGGTAATAGTAAATGATGTTTTTCAGATGGTATTAAATCGGTCGTAATAGCGGGTTTCTTTAGGGAAATGGGGGTAATTGTTATCTGATAGTTATTTATACACTAACGAAATTAAGTGATGGTTTCAATCACATTATGGATGTAAAGTTTACAAATACATTTTTTACATTATTTGTAATCTATAAGCATTCACCAGTTCGTTATTTCATGAAAGTTCCTTCCCACTAATTGTTCTTTGAATTTGGGAATAATTCTACATATTCAGTTCGATTCAAATCTAGATATACTGGTTAATGTTTGAATCTGTTATTCATCTTGTGCTCAACTTTTTTGGTTGTCCACTTCAACCTCATACAACGAATTTTCCGCAAGTTCTGGACCTGATTTAATCTTATTTTTTATATTTTCCTCTATCAAACACTCTCGAATGCGAGCCTGGTGCGGTCAAGGTTTGGCAAATTGTCTTGGGTGCTCAAGCTTTCTGGGGCGTCTTACTGATTTTCATGGTAGCGCATTTGGTGTTTCAACTGGTGTTTCTTGTTTTTTCATTTGCCTTTTGCTTAATGCGTTTTGCTTTGTGAAATTTAATTTGTGTGTTTTACCTGTGCTGTTAACTTGAAACTCGGTGTAATCTCAATATGTAATGAGTTTTTATACTCTATACTCAACAATGCCATGAATTGACAACAATTGAATTGAATATCAATAATTAACATTTGTGAACTCGAAGAATATATGTTTTTGGTTGTGTATATGCATCGCGTTGACCTTACTGACATAATAATAAAATTGGCGAATCGGGCAAGTCTCTGTAGTAATGTTTATAGACCGGGAGATCATGACAGGTGACGTTCCACCATTTTTTCGTGCATGCCTTTTTAAGGCTTGATAAATAACCCTAAAATATCAAAGATAGTCGGGTTTTCAGCCCCCCCGCGTGTCCTCTTGATAAGGAAAAACGCTTTTCTTTCTGTAGCGAATTTTCGTGTTTTTCCGTGATATTTTACTGCATGCCATTGTAATATACGGAAGTTCAAACTAATTAAAGCTCTAATAATTGATGGCATGCACCCCGCAGCGGCCCAAGATGATCAAAGGGTTGTGAAAACCTGAAAAAAAAATTAGGAAAATTCCGTGTTTTCAAATTGCATGCCGATGTGCAGAATTGAAGTTTTTGTAATAAAAACACTATGAAAAAATTGGCATGCACCCCTCGTAGGACCAACGGTGAAAAATTTCCGGAAAATTCTGTAAAATTTCAACACCGATTTTCCGTGATTCCAAACTGCATGCCATTGAAAAAATACTTAATTCGTACCATTATTTGATAGAAGGAAATTTGGCATGCACACCAGGGTGTTGCAAAATAGAGTCATGCGTGACGAAAGTTGCAAAAAACACTGAGCAAATTTTGGTGACTTGTTTTTGCATGCCGTTTTGAAATTCATGAACTGACCTTATTTCAAGTCATGAATGTAAATGGCATGCATGTAGCTACAGCCCAATACACAAAAATTGTGAAAAAATTGAATAAACATCAATTTTTTAATTAAAAAAAAATCTAAAAAATGGCGTGACTTCTTGTTGCATGCCGCTGTGTACTTTTTTGAGCCGAAATGCAAAATAGCATGCATGTAGCTTTATGACAATTGGTTAAATAAACAAAAAATCGTTCGATTTAATAATTTTATTATTTTTCAAATTTTTTATGAAAAATGAAAGTAGAAAATCATTTTCAGCATCATTATTTCATACATGAAGTATTATTATTAAATTCACTCGCCGCCCTATTTGGGTTAATATTCCCATCTCTTACTTAACGCTCAGCCGATGTATCTGAGGCGTGAGTGCAAGTGAGCCAAGAATGCTCTCAGCCGACACCCTCCTACCGCACCACATGCTGCCAGAGCCCAGCTAAATATAAAATCTTGACCTGATACATCATTCCGACTGGTAGCGAACTTGTTATCCTTTACTGTGTCTATACGGTGGTATAGGCAATGGCGTAGCGTGTAGCGTCTATCATAGTGTTACGTGCTAGCGCCGGCCATGACGAGATCGTTAACGCAGATGAGGGATCGCGTCGTCATTTTCCAAGAACTGTTGATTGCCGCCTGGAGAATTCGAGACACGTCATCGGGGCTTCTCTCGAGGATTCTCGATAGGTAGGCAGGTATATAAGCATCGTGATATCGCGGCGGAGAGAAGTTTTTATTCGGAGAGTTAGTTATTGATAGAGTTAGTTAAGTGACAAATTTTATTCAGAGCTAAGCGGTGAAAGTTATTGGGAGCTAAGTGGAGCAGAGCTTTGTGCGGAAGTAGAATTTTTAGTACAGAGAGTTTTAGTACCGAGCATTGGAAAGTTATCAGAGCGATTAAAGTGATTGTGTTGTATTGTATTGTGATAGAGAGTTATAATAAAAGAAGTTCGGTGTTGTTCGGTGTTTTAATCGACGAACCCAGGGATAAATCGTAACAGTAGTGTCAGAAGTTGGATTTTGAAAGGATATATCGTAACAGTGGTGTCAGAATTAATATTTTCCAGAAGAAAGATCGTAACAATAGGGTAGTGGTAACCTCTCGTGCTAGTCGACGTATGATAAGCCACGTTTAGACTAGAGACCGGGAGATTCGAGTCATTTGAATTCATTTTTTTTACATTTCCTGAATGTTGGACTGTGATAACATGTATGTTATTTCAGCCATCAACTTGAAATAATGTTTATTCAAACAATTTTCATGGAGCTACATGCATGCCATTTCGTATTTCAACTTAAAATAGTATCTACAAACGAAATACAAAGTGGCATGCAAGAAGAAGTCACGGCATTTTTTAGATTTTTTTTTCAATCCAAAAATTGATGTTTATTCAATTTTTTCAGAATTTTTGTGTATTGGGCCGTAGCTACATGCATGCCATTTACATTCATGACTTGAAATAAGGTAAATTCATCAAATACAAAACGGCATGCAAAAACAAGTCACCTAAATTTGCACTGTTTTTTTGCAACTTTTATTATTATTTATAATACGATGGGCTTATTCAACATGCATGCCATTTGAATTAGATAATTATTCCGTTATAAAATTAATTTTCATCCTTATTAGGAATCACGGAAAATCGGTGTTAGAATTTTTTCACGTCAATTAATACAAAATTGCCGACACATCTTTCAACCGTGAATGATTTTCTACTTATTTGCTCAATCATCACTGAGCGTCAATGTGCAAAAAATATCTTAAAATTATTTATTGAATAATGCATTTGCTTTTAAATGGCCACTACTGATGAAGTGACACATTTCAATTAAATAAATGTGAGCGCAACAGGATATGATAGATCGAATATTAAAATGAGACGCTTATTATAGTACCAACTTTACTGCTCCCAACTGTGCATATAATTTATGTCGTCATGGAAAAATTTGTCTTGATATCTATCAGTAGTTTCTCAGGATCCCAAAAAATTAGTAGTTTCCCAATGATCAATGACAGCTATTAAACACGTCTTTTTTTTAATATTTGCATACCTGAAGTTAAGCTGTGTAACTCCCTTGAATATGGTCGCAATCTACTAACATTACCTTATTTCTCATTTTTCACTAGCAATTTGAAAGCCAAAGGCACTGAACTCAGCTAAGTTTCGTTCGAGTTTAAAAAAAACTTTACTAACCTCGATATTACGACGCATCAAACAAGAATTAGGGCCTTATTCTCGACAAATGACCTTTTTGCGTATACGTTTTTGAGTTACATTATAGAAGCCACTGTTTTATAGTGGTAGGTAGCCGTTACAAAACATAAAAAGGGGCAACTTAGTATTCTGGTTCTGATGCCATAGGTCACTTGTCGAGAATAGGGCCCCAGAAGTCGTCTAAAAAACACTGCCCCCTTCCTTCGTTCGGAAATTATAAATTATCGCCCATGAAAGAGCAAAAAAGGAGTGTACTCTACATTTTTGCCCAAGAAAGCCAATGCAACACCCTATCGAAAAAAAGGAGTGTTTTCCACCTTTTTGCCCAAGAAAGCCAATGGAACACCCTATTAAAAAAAGTATAAGTATAAATGAATGAATTATGTCAAAAAGTTTGACCACCTATACTTAAATGTGTTAATCATTACACCGTCGGTTTAGATCTCACTTTTAGGTGACCAGATATTGTGAAACTGACCCAATTTCTTTAACGATCTTCACTATAATAAAGTTTAAAAAACTGCAACAAGTGTTTTTGTAAACAATAGTAATGTTGTCGTTGAACCGCGCTTTGTGCTTGAAGTTTCGGCTCCGATTTTGGAGCCATTTTCAAGAGGGGGAAGGATTTCTCGTCGCGAAATTGGATTGAAATTTAAAAAATTCTTGAAGGAGGTGATTGTACATTTTATCATGGGTTATAAATCATTGAGTCTTTGATTCGACTCATATTTGAAATCTAATATTATTGTCCCTAATAAGAGAGGGGGTGGTACCGAAACTATTCAAGTGCTTTCGTATCAAATCGTTTCCTTTGTGAAAAGTGATATCAATTAATTTTATGTTGTTTGAAGAGGGATCTATCGAGAGAGCTCAGACAAAAAAAACACCTGTTGGTTTATTAACTTTTCAGGTAATTATCGCATGAGGAAATGAGACAACGGAATACTCAATGATGAGAATTCATTGAATTATTTCATGGCTGAAAATGATGTGATTGATAAATATACAAACATATTTCTAATTCACTATATTGATCTGACGAACTGCCTGAAATACACAATGTTCCTTTCTTAAGAATTTCTGAATCACGATTTCATTTGAAAAATTAGGGCGACGCTTCTCCTTTTCCATATAAGTGTTTATAAACAATTAAAAGCCAATAAACTCAATTGAAAATGCAAATGCAATCATCTATTCGCGCTGACCCCATTGCACTCGGTATATGCATTTCCTGGTATCTACAAACACAAAGAGCATTCGTTCAATGTGGGTTATTAGTTATGTATAAATGAATTTTTATGCGGTGGTAGGTATTGTGTGTAGGCTGCTCGAGAGAAGGAAGGTGTGATTTTTGTTGTTTGGCAGGAAGAATATCGAATAACAAATGAGCGTGCTGAGATAAATCTTTCGCGAATCACGTTCGCATTATTGCGGGCCAATCCTTCGAGGTGAAGAAACAGGCGCTGAGTTTTAAATACAAGCACTCGATACTCTCACCAATTTCCTTATCAAATCCTCACATCTTTCATTTACTTCAATGTTGAGTTTTTTTTTAGTAAAATGATAATGTCAACAGTCTGGGGTACACAACCCGATACGAAAAACGCTAATTGAAAAGCCAGTGGATCTTCTGTGCCAAGTCTGCTTGAAATGCATTGTGCTGAATTTCATGTTAAGTTAATAATTGCCGCCTCAGTTCATTATCAGAGACCAAAAAAATAATTAGATGCTCGGTTTTTCTTTGTAAGTTTCCTATTAAATCACTGCTGAAATCGGTTGAAACATATCTGTGAAAATCATACTCATAAGGTAGATAACATGCAAGGGGAGAGTAGCATTCAAAAACTAGCAGAGTGTAGCATTCACAAACTTGCATGCATTATTTCCACGGGATTCCTAAAAAAACATATATGCATCTCCAGACGCTCTGCTTGTTGTCCTCTCCCCACTGCACTTTTTTTTTGGCTGGTTCTCCTCTTCCCATTGCACTTTCTAAGGCTGGTAGAAGCTCGAGAGGTGACATAGGCTATTGCAGAAGCAAACTTCAATTAGTCATTCTAGTCATATGGAGCAGAAAATATAATAGAGCTGAAGGAATAAATCTAAGCAAATCTAATATTAGGAATAGCCGTGGACAACTACAAAATGACAACTACAGAATGGCACTACAACTTCTTTGAAAATCCCAATGAAACCAATTTTTGGAGAACTATTCATCATCATGATGTGAATGGAAATCCACTTGCAAAATGTCATTCCACCATATATTCAATTTTGCTCTTTTGCTTTGATCTTATTTATTTATTAATTTCCTTGAGGAATTGACATTGGGTTTGACAGGTTGATCTGTTCCTGAACACCAGAACTGCATTAGCTGTATCCGTAACTAGTTCGGATAAAACTCATCGTATTTCATACAAGGTTACTCCTAATTTAGACGTGAAATGTTATTTTTGTTATTTATCAATGATGGGGTTTTGACTTCACAAAATTTCCCGATTCGAGTTTTGTTCATCTCATGAATGTGAAAAAACTGAACTGAGTCTCGATTTGAAAGATTGATTTGCCCTGAGTGATATGAGTAAGATGTCTAGAAGGATGGTGTACCGAGTTATACCTGGACATGTTTGGGGTATACTTGGCGACACATGCCTACTATGATAATAAGCATCGTGACCTCTTGACATCAAATCAGTTCAGATGGCGTTTGCAACGAAAAGAGTTACAAATTTCCTAGGAAATGTATAAACGGCCGACCTGACGGCTGGCTATACTTTTACTTTTGGACGCTGACTGATCAACAACCTATATTATTTGTTCAGAATACTGGCCAACCTCCCTATAATTGTGTTCCTTTCATTCGATTTTGTTTTTTATGAGTATGACATCAGATTTTGCTCATTTTGTTGACTGCTCGAATCAAAGAATATAGTTTGTCTATCGATCGGTTGACTATGCACTTCCAATTAGCGTCAACTAGCGATGAAATTGAGAAACAGACCACGATACGTAAAAATGACACTAATGACAGAAAAGTGTCGCCATAAAATTCTAAACAATATCGCATCAGTCCCAGCACCATCCTTCTAGACATCTTAGATATGAGTTGCCGCAGATGTCATATATGTTATACATAATGTTTCACCTTGCAATAGACGCTAGAGAGCTTGGTGTAGAAACTCATCTGGTAACAATCGTGGTAAGTATCAGCTAGTCCAGCTAAAAGTGTCATCGTTGACGCTATCGTCGACGCGAGTTTCAATTTCAATTGTATTGTGGACTTGTTTCGAACTGTCATCAAGATTATTGAAAAATATTTGGTCGCAATAAATGTTTCCCGTTCGTAATTATATGATTAGTCTTTCTCAAATGAGGACGATACAGATGTAAATACCTCGTAATACGAGGATCAATATAAATAAGACAAGGTTATGAATGTTTACTGAAAGATTAGTGTCATTTTTGACAATAAAATTGAATAAAATATCTCCACTTTTGGCAAGTCCAAAAATTGATTGATTAGAGACTAGCGTCCAAAAGTAGTGGGAAAATGCTGTATATGATAAAATAGTTAATAAACCGGTAATGCTTCATTTCTGAGAAGGGGTATTGGGTCGTAGTTATTGAAGTGTTTGGAGAATTTCAAGACATAAACTCAGTACCTATATCTTTTTTAGTCGTTCGGTAATGGGAAACTGTGAAATATTTTGTCAGATTGACTTGTTGTGAATACACATGTGTGTTGTACACATCAGCAGGTATTTGAACACTTTGTAAACTCCGATGCGCAATGAGAAAAAAACATCTTACTCGAAAGTATATCAGAATCAAGCACCGTTTCGAACGATTTTGAATGAAATAATATCCTTTGTTCCTGAAAACCGAACAAAAAGAGTTATTCTTTGTCCTTCAGTCCTGCCATACAAGGTGCAAGTTAAGAGAAATATTGACAATTGCTGTTCCCAAGTCTCAATTTTGAAGTATAAAAAATATCGCTGGACCATGCTAAATAATATGAGCATACCTTCTGTCTATTGGGCACCAGGAATGTCGAATAGGTTGTTCAATAGATATATTATGGCCGGAGGCAAGATTTCGTATGATTCTCGTTCGTGAAATTAATTTTGGCAAGGTGAGCGATTTCAGTCTGAATAAGTTAAGTGCGTCCTTGAAGCACCGTTAAAAGAGATGGACCTCTTCTGCGTATTCATCCCTACGGTGATGAAATAGCGAGTGTTGGAGTTCAACGACCCCGAGTTGAAAAAATTAGTAGGACATTTTACGATTTTTCTTTTATTTCCGCTCGATGGATCGCCGCCGAACGGTTCACTGGCGTGACTAATCGGTATTTGTCGAAACTGAAGAAAAGTTCAGCAACATTGGAACTAATTTTTGATTGATACTCGAAATTGAAATGTATTAGTCTTGGAAAATTAGTTATTTCTCTGAAAATTTTACACCAGCAGTTTTTTGTTTTTTACCATCATACTGGATATTTTTTTAGGTGAGCAGAAAATATTATATCTTGACACTACATGTCATTCAAACACTTTGTAATAAAATATTTGAGAAGTGAAAAAAATGAGTTGAGTAGGTAGGTATCAATTTTTTGTTGACAAAAAAGTTCTCTCAATCGCACTAGCTCAAACTTACGTTGCTAATTATTCTAAGCAACTTCAGTCTTTTCATTTGAATATTTCATGAGAATGAAGAACACAAAAGAATACACAATTGATATCAAAAAAAATTAACCAAGTTTAGAAATTTCCAATTGTAGTTATGAAAAGTAAAGCAATATTGAATCTTGAAATATCAATTCTGTTGAATTAAGTTCTTGAAATAAATAATCAGTACTATCTTGATCGAAGTAATTTTCAATAAACTAAAAGTTAACTGACATAGATCCCGATAATATCAACTGAATTGTTAAATATGTTGGGCGTTAATTATTTTTGTGATGCAATTATATGTGTGTAGTTCTGAGTACTAAATTTTATCAGATTTATCACAAGGCTCTGTCCGCTGGGCGCACTCGAAAGAGTGTTTGATGGAAGTCAAAAATGTTATAAACCCCTTTTTTTTCACCGTTAGGCGATAAGTTTAATTTAAATACGAACACTTCTTCCATCAGTTCTGTAAAGAATGTTTATGCAACATTTGAAGTAGATTGGACCAAGGCATCACAGTGTTCCATACGAACTTTGACTCAGTTTTTTACCTCCTTGTGGTAGAATTTCGATAAACCCTTCCTGATAGGATGCCTACTTCATATGAAGAACACACCCTCCAAGTTTTAGATCTGGTCGTTGATTCACCCTCAAAGAAACTTTCTGCTTTTTTTGAACCCGTTAGGTGATGAATTTCAATAAAATACGAAACACGTCTTCCCTCTTTATTCTGTTGAAGAATAATTATGCAAAATTTCATGTAGATTGGACCAAGAAATCACGTTGTCCCATAGAAACTTCGACCCCGTTTTTTACCCCCTAAGGGGTGAATTTTCGGAAAACCTTACCTAAATTATATAAAGAACAGACCCTCCAAGTTTCATGTCTCTATGATCAGCGGTTTAGCCTTGCGTTGACTCGTCAGTCATTCATTCAGAACAAAGCATTTTATATCGTTTTGAAATTGTTTTTTTGTTGTTTGATAGATTAACGAAAAAACCTTTCTTGTGATTCAAAAATAAAAGCAAGCAATATAGTACCATGCACTTTTTTCTAGAACTTACAGATACCAACATTTTTGGTGAACATTATGTTCGTCTATACCATACCGATCTTTTTAGTCAGCTCACCCGTTAAAGCATCACACCTCGCATGCTTTTCTCCGACTTGATTTGCATATTCTATTGTTTCCCATTGAATTTCTCTTTCAATCATCATAAAATATAACTCATATCACTCCTGAGTAGTTAAGCTTTCTGTTAATGCAAGAATTTGCATGGTCAGTTCAGTATTTCCGATGATTACCCCCTACAAACAAACAAAGTTACAAACGAAACTCTTCATAATATTAGTAAAGATACCACGCGTGCTTGATTTATCCTCAGAAATAATTTTTTGGTCACGAATATTTTATCAAAATTTACCCTACCCTAGGCTTGGGTTACTTTTCAAAACATCTGTGACCTCGAAAATATGTCCGGAAATAATTCGAGCAGTAGTGGTATGAATTGTCTACCTTGATTTTGTCGTAAGTTTGAAAATAGTTCTCCAAAAAGATTCAATAATGGAGAAGAGGGCTCCGAAAAATCAATTATGGCTAATAATTCATGGTGCGACACCGAGCCACTCAATAAATATAGATATATCAGTGATACCCGAAGTTCAACCACACTTGCCGCATTGCCCTTGAAAATGTCTGACGCAGATGCAGGTGAATTGTCAAGCTTAAAAACGTGCAGACCACGACTGAGAAACCCGGAAACACCTGACAATTCATTAATTACCGGCCGTGAAAGCTCACGAACTTGAAAATTTTACTGCCAAATAATGACAACAAAAAGGTTATACCTGAAATTTGACGCTTTGATCTTTTTATTTCAAACCTAATGAGTTGAAAGAGCGTCAAAACGTACCTTCTTTTAGAAAACAAGCGGACTCTGACACATTATCGCACACTATTTCAGCACCGAGCGGAAGGAAAAGCTATAGACTCAGTTTCTACCCTTAAAACCTTCTACATCTCATAACTACGACCCCACACCTACTAGTTTCTCAGCCATAACAGCTTACTCGTTGACGTCGGTATGTCGGTCCATGTTACTATTATTCATATATATAACATACCGAGATAGTAGTCATTTATTCACAATCAATCGAAATAGTACTATAAATTGAACAAGAAATAAATATTTGCACGTTTAATTCCAATCGATTTCGTTTTCCAACATGGAATTGCAAATGGACGAACTACATTAGGCTCTCAACAAATTGTATTATTGTCATTCTTTGTGAATTCCATCTGACTACCTAGAGATTGAAAAATTTTTACATTTAGATTGATTTCAATGACATCATATCTCATAAATCTCAGTTATGTTTCACGTGGATTTCTATAAATAAGCAATGTAAAGATTACTTGCCATAATCTTAGCCCTGAGCGAGAGACACCTACGTCAAGATTGAATAAGTGGATGCTGTTCTGACGAAATGTTTTACCTGACACGACACAAGCATGAATGATTTTTCCACTTTTATGGACTTTGCCGTTGACTGTCGTCATATAAGAAAGTACCATTTTCCGTAGCGGTAAATACCCTGCTATCAACTTCATTATTATTTTATTTATTTATTAACTCAATGTGTCATGAAAGGATATCATCACAATATCATTTAATTAAGTTAATACGAAATCACCATGCTACAACAAAAAATATATCTAGAAATCTTAAGAGAATTCATTATGTCGAGAAATACCTTCCTACATGTTATAGAAATGTTACTTATCAGTGACAGTACAGAATGCGTGCTTTGGTGATCATGAAAACATGTGATGATACAACTGCATCATAATGTCTCTTGTAATAGATGACGATGTAAGTGGTAGATACGAGATTGTTATACAATTTTACCCTTGGAATATCATTTTTTTCCATGGGTTTTTCCTTTAACCAGCTGACGCCTTCTTTACGAATCGTCGAAGTCGAAACTTGTGCGAGCCATTGATTAAATGAGGCCTTACCTTTTAACGGTGGTCCCGTGGAAGTAATTCAAACGCCAGCCTCTCTTGTGACAGGGTGTTCCAAAAATATATAATGCAAAAAAAATATAATATGACCAAGTTGCAAGAGATGCTCGAGTGAAACATTTTCTATCTCTAAAGACAAATAGCCCAAGTTACATCGTTTCTGAATTCGGGCCTGCGTCAGTACTACAGCTAGCCGGTATTCCCCTTTTCTTTATCGAACGCATGCCGTTTTCTGTCAATTTTCTGTTCCAGTTGCATGGTCCTCGTTGTGAAGATACGACTTTCAGTTATCACCAACTCGGTTTCATTTCCTGCTTATCTAGAGTAAATACTTTTTTATGTACCAACTCGTGGAAGTGATATGCAACAGTGTGAATGAAACGTTTCTTAATAAATGTCTAAGTGTTATTACATATATACAAAGAGAATATCGAATCGATATCGATTGATTGATTTTCATTCATTTTTTCTGTAGTGTGAAACAGAAACGTGGGACGTAATTTCGGTACCAAGTTTAATTTTATCGACAATGGTTTTTTTTCTCGTGGTCGAATTGGGAATCCATGCGGTAGGTTATTTCGTTTTCAAGAAATTGATGAATTTGTGCTCGAACTGTTTGCAGTTGTATTTGCAGTTCTGTAAGTATTTTGTTTTGAAATCTCAGAGTTTAGAAATACAACTTTAACCCAAAGGTTAATTTAGAACAGAATATGATTTATTTTTTTTATGTGGATTGAATTCACAAAAATGTATTCAGTTGATCTTCCTCTCGATATGTAGCAATAGGTGACTAGTTCTCTGCCACCGCCCGGGATTTTTCATAATTACCTTTTTTCACTTTTTACCTCATCACCCGGTCAAGCTATTGCTTTATCAGTAGACATCTTCATTCCTTTTAAATCATTTAAACAACCCTTTGCATTCAGAGGTGCTGCTTTCTCCCTTTTGTTTGCGTTCAATTGAATTGAGCTGGCCGATATTTGATGAAAATCCATATTGACAAAAAATATCACCGTTTTCCTGTACGATTTTCGGTAAAAACGGGTTTACGAAACCGCGACACGCATAACGCTGTACTATAGCTGCCTCAAGCAGGAATAAAAAAAAATCTTTGCGGCAATACACCTATTTCCCGGTGAAAACATTCAGCTTGCGACATTATCAGCACCCCCTTCCCCCCATACCTCGGAGTCATTATCCGAAGACAACTTGAAACTTGTTTTCAACTTTTGTTGTTATTGATTCCCATTTTTTCATGTGATTTTTGTTTGATTTTATTATTTTATATTCAATATTATGCATTTTGTGAATAGTATTTTTTTGCACTTTCAATTTAATTCTTCGACCGAAATCTATTTCACTTCTTTTTTTTGAGTTTGAGTGCCTTATCTGATTGAATTCTCGACCCAATCATTTAACGAGTTTTGTTATCATTGTTATTAGTTTTTGATTAACTTATGTTAATTCATTTTCAATGTTTGAGAGCTATTTATTTGTCTGTTGTTTCATTGGCATTTTTTCCGTCTTATGAATTTTTACAACAGGTTTCAATAGAGTCAACTGATCAATTATGTCCGAACCAATACCACTCAGCAAGGAGCATTCTCAACCACATTCAAGCAAACGCTCCTTTGTTAATGTTGTTCGGTCCCTGTTGAAAACTGACTAAAGCTCATTAGGTTGACAGAATGGAATACACGTTATAAATCACATCAAGAATATTGAAATGAAGTTGATCAATAACGAATTGAATAAAAAAAGAAAAATGAAATGGATACATGAAACCACTCGTAAGTCATAGAATCACAACCAAAACTTTCCCAAATATCCAACAACGGCCGATAATGGATATCTGAGACCTCCTGAGAGAAGATTTGTCAGAACAGGAATTTGGTATAAAAAACTACCTACTGAATTGTAAAATGTAGATTTCGCACCTCCAGAACCAAAATGATAAACTATCTCGTGAATAGTGGTTTGTCCGGTGAATTTTTGCAATGTACATTGGCCGACTACCAGGTATAACCATTATTTGATATTCGCGCAGTTCTTGCCTACCTACCTATATTGTGAATTTTTTTTGATGTGTATGTTTGAATAAATGTGGATATAGTAATGATCAAGCCCCATATGAAAATATCCTCTCATAGACTTTGACTTGCTACAGATGTGCTTTTTATACATGTGTTAAATAGGTATATTACTTCATGATGAGAATAAGTAGCTTATAAAGGAGAGTTTAAACAGCAAATAAAATAAAATAAGGAACAAAATAAAACAAAATAAGAAAGTTAAACATATAGATCTTTATGAAAGCGTTCATACAAGAAATAATATAAAATAAGGAATAAGAATAACAACAAAAGATGCCATCTTTCACTATTTTATTTGGAAACTGATAATGCGCAATATTTTCTGTACTTAACGTTCCATGTTTGAAATTATTTCAACTTCTTTCCTTACAATAACAACCTCAGAATATTATTTGCTGGTAATCTTTTCTATATGTTATAGAATCAAAATTCAAAATATCAACAATTAGGAGGTTAGTTACTGTAGCCACTGTCAAAACGAAATTGTGATAGTCACAGAACACAAAAGTCATTGTCAAAAAAGCTGCAACTTGATTGGTTCATTCTTATATCTTATTTTATTTCAGTCATCTGTATGAACACACGTTTTCTGTCTTTATTCTTGATTAGTTTCTTATTTCATTCTTATATTATTTTATTTGCTGTTTAAACTTCCCTCAAAATATGAGCACGAGACGTTAGCCGAGTGCGGTAATTTGCGAGTAAACGTAATTGGCCCTCGAGTTGCGTACTGTACTTTTTCTACTCCTACCATTCGTGTGCGGTAATTTCTGGTGGTGTAGCAGAAATTCCTTCGTTATCCCTCATTTTCAATGATCGACGAGACATCAAGTCATGACAGCAAGGATGTAAAACGGCCCAGCTCTTCAGGTTGACTGACAGTCATTCGATATCTGAAGTTAAGCAACGCCGAGCGCGGTTAGTACTCGGATGGGTGACCATGCAGGGAAATACCGTGTCAAAATCCCGTACAGCTGCAGCGAAATAGCATATCATAGCTCGCAGACAATATATCAATGAGCACAAGATATATTGAGGATATGCCGTCCTTCGGAGGGGACGTAAAGCCGTCGGTCCCGAGTCCATGGATGTTGGGCTCGTTAAAGATCCCTACCTGTGGTTGGAATACCAGGGGGTTCGGCAAAATTTCCGGTTGGGGGAAGTGTGCTCACCGGCGTCGGTGATTGGCCTTGGTAGCGGAAATAGACCGACGTTAAATAAAGAAATAGAAGAAGAAGGATGTAAAACGATGTTTAGTCATCACCGATTTTCATAAGTAACCATATCGACAACTTTTTTTGTTTCCGTTAACAGCGTTTTTAGGGTCCCTTTAGTCGTTACGATATAGACAGAACCACGACTGCACGGTATTCAGTACACTCCCGGAGTAGAAAATGGATGTCGTGGGTTCTTTGCAGATCCGAGGCTTTCCTGAAACACCTAAAAATTCATTAGTTACCTGCCCTAGAAATTAACAAACTTACTTATAATACTCACCTTTCTCACCTGGTACCTGTATATTAGCTGTCTAACCAACTTGGCAGATACGCTGGGGCTGAAAGTACATACGAACGCTACTAAAAGCCCCACTTTCTGTCTTTCAGGAAATAATAATTTACATCTTGGAACCCTGGAATCTTACTTTATGTTGTCAAACTGGTCCTAGCAGCCTCGTTTGATAACGTAAAATCGTGGGCAATAAGCACTAACACCCCGTTTCCACGATGCAAGTTGTCGCTGCAAGTGAATAAAGTTGCATGTATTCATGCAAGCTGTATCAATCTTTTTTGGTGCGATAAGTTGCAGCGAATTAGTTGTTTCTATGATAAATTTGTTTCCGCAAACCACAAAAATATGGTGGCACCATTGTGAAGAATGGTAATTTTGAATATTTCAATGATTTTTCGAAACTGAAGGAATCAAGAAACGCAGTAACTAGAATTCATTACGATCACAAAAACTCAAAATGAATGGAATCAGTGCTATTTTTCAATATTGGCAATGATAACTGACAGATTGATGCACTTCTCGCAGCCACAAGTTTCCTCTAGAAATTGCATCAGCAACTTGCATCGTCGACCAATGAGATCTATGGCAGCTCAGCAACTGCGTATTCGCAGTGATTCAAGAATAGGGCCCCAGGGTATTACTTGCATTTGGTGCATAACAACAATAGGAAAAAACCTATAAAGCAGTATAATAGTATATTATGCAACGATCATGTATTAATAACCATAACATGAGAGTTGCATACGCTATTTTATCTACACCTGATAAATAGTGAAAAATTACAAATATTATATTTATATTTGTATTGCACACAATAATACTAATTAAACGCATTCCTTTGGAAAATTCTACAAAATTGTAATTAATGGTATTACTTCGAGAAATAAAACGATGAGAAATGAAGAGAAGACCAAAAATAAAAAAAAAAGATTACTCGAGACTGGAATCGAACCCATGTCTCTTCCAACTAGTCCAACTAGCTACTATTAACCCAGCGCCTTAGACCGCTCGCTTACTGAGAGCTCACAAAATTTGATTGAAAAATTAAGAGGTGAATCATGCATTCGTCAAATTAAAAATTTAATCATTCTAGCTGTATTTCTGCCGGTGAAGGTGATTCTCCCATATCGCTGGTATCAGACATTTTGTTATGATTATCGAAGTTTGACTATATTCTTCAAAAATTCAATGCCTATACCGATTTTGATAAGACATTTTCTTATGATTATCGAAGTTTGGCTATATTCTTCAAAAATTCAATACCTATACCGATTTTGACTTGACAAACGTCAAATTCGGAGCATGCACATCAAGCTTGATTGAAAAATAATGGGTTTCTATTGGTTGAAAAACTTTTTCGTAATGGATTTCATTGTAAAACGGGTTGTGGGCATATAAGTTTATTATTGCAGTACGGGTGTAGATAAATATAATTATATAAACAATTTATTCTAATAACCGTGACTTGAGAGAATACTTTTACATAAAAACGCTGCTCTTCACAAAAATAATGCAATGCATACATTAATCATGATGTCATTCAGAATTCTATTGATGGATGAACTGCGTGACATATGATGCATTGAATCATCCGATAGACTTGCAAGCTTTCGGACTACGTGAATGGTATTGCTTCCAGTGCCTCCTGGCTATATTTAAATGAGGTTAAATAAAAGAAGGATTAGGAAGGTCAAACTAGTATCAAGAAGAACTGTCAACCACGTTCAAATAAACGTATCCTAACCTATCTCAATTCAATATACCTTTAGGCGCACCTTTCCCGAAATATTCATCTGGCAACTCCTTGAGTATATGCACGACAAGAATCGTAGGAATACGTTCCAAAAATTCGTATTTGAAGTGCTCTCAGCCTGAAATGTGTATAATGGAATATGGTTACCACTACTTTGGTCTTGACTTCTCGCATCAATATGATCGAATGAATTTCTGAGGTGTTTCCTTTTCACGGAATTCGATGTGCCATTTTTATTCCTTAAATGAACAAGTTGATTGAAATGTCTACGAATATTGGCTTGCAGCAAGAACTACAGAGTAAAATTGCGCCCATCTTAACTGAACTAACATCAATACCTACTCCATCGATCCGCTTAACAGTACCATTTACCAGCGTGGTGGAGTGAATGATATGGTCCATGGAAGATTCTTCCGGCTCACACTTCTCTAGCTCTTCAGACCTTCAACCTCGTTTCCCCACCGAAAACAAAAAATACCGCACATTTTGCTCCAGTTTACCGCTCGTCTAGAATGCCATAAAAATACCGTAAGCTGAGTCAAGCGATCGTGAAATAATACGAACAGTGTTAATTTTTTCTTTCAAATTATGCAACAGTGACGATTCGAGGACGAAATGTAGTGCCGATTGTTCATCAAATATTTATCGAGTTGTGAGTAAAAGTGAATTTTTGTTTATATTTTGGCCATGACGATGGATACTTGTCTGACGAACGCGAAACATTGTCTGAAAGCTAACAAGAATAGTGTCAGCAGTAAGAAGAAAAAGTGCGAGAAGAATGTTAAGGAAATCAAGAACGAAGGGCAGTACAAGTACAAAAATAGATGGGGAAATCGTAAGTTTTCATTTGTTAAAGAATATACCACTTGATGAGCTGCGATTAAAATCGAGAGGGGAAACTGTGTCCGAAATATTTTGACATAAATTCGTATGAAATGATTTGTTTTATAACTGAACCAGAATAAAATGTTCAATATGTTGTTTTCTACCAAAATTTGTTAGATTTATTAAATACACTCGTTGTTTCCAGTGAAATTTTTTCCAAAATAATTACCATCACTTGTTCAAGTAGATAAAAAGATAGGTAAAAGTTCTAATTGAAAAACAAATAGATTCCCATATCATAAACGATCTTATTTATATAGCTTGAGATTTCCCGGTGTCAGCGATTTTTCAGTTTTTACGGAGCTTTCAGGTTAGCGTTTATCATTTTGCAATATTTTATGTCACTGTCAATGTAAAAGTATTAGCATAATCCCAAAGAAGGAACGGACGGGCATTATCAAACGAATAAATTGATTATTATAGTATTTATTTATTGATTATCGTATAGGACGAAATTGCAGTAACGTTTCTGGCTTTCTTCTTCCCTGAATTGAAAATTAGAGATTACAACCTACATGAAAGAGTTTAAAAAAAAAATATTACCAACACTCTCAAAAAAAGAAGAGTTCATCTAAAATAGGTACTTCCCTGCCATGTAGACAGACATTTCCTAGTTTGAATCAATATTTCGAAGATTTGCATTTATTATTTAAGGGAAATAGCATGTGGTATTCGGGGAGAAAGTGTTTTATACGGTTGGTAGACTCCCCTACTAGTTGGTCAGTCTCCATAATTGCCAAACAAAAAATCATTTTCAGCCCTGAGAACACAATGAGTGAACTATTTTCCAAATGATTGCATGACATCTGAACGAAACGCTATATAGATTTCTTCGGCTTGATTTGATGTCAATTGAATAGAGAATGTTTTTTGTCGGTCACGAAAGGAGATTTTTTAAAGTTCATTGAAACCAAACGAAAGTGCGGAGTCAATAACCTGTGTAATACAAATAATAACACGAGGGTCGGAGGAATTGGCTGAAAATTTCGTTTATTTTTTAACTTTGATGCGATGGTTCCCAGGAACATGACATGTGTTAACAAGATAAATCTCGTGCTATACTTGTGTTTGGAAACTTTGGTACTGGATTCCTAGATGGAACGATCGGTATATTGGAATTGTTGTATTCAAACAAAGACTTTTCTTCAATTTCTTATCCACCAAATTTGCCATACCACGCATCACGCTTGATCATGGGTGCGTAAGCAAATGCTTTCATTTGACTTCTTGAGATAGAGATGAAGCGGAAGTAGAACCATTTGCTCAGGCAGGAATATCTTGCAGATCTATCGAACAAGTCTGTCATTTTAATCAGGTCCGACCGAGTATTGAAAATATGAGAAATTATGGAATTTATTGAAAAAATGTTGAATTCACCTTTCTTGAGTCTGGCAGAGTTGACGAGCTGTTGAAACCCGATACGGAAGGGTAGAAAAATCCAGCGGCGCCCAGCCGTTCTATGGACAATGACCAGAAAATTAGTGAAAGTGATCTGAGACATATTGAGGATGTACCAGGTGCTCGATGCTTTCGATAGTCTAGAAATAGAAAGATGTAGAAATAGTTTGAAATATAACAATAATTGATAGTTCATATCGGAACAGAGCCTTTGCACTACCTCAGATTTTAAAATGTATAAATAACTAACCTTAGTCTTTAGATTTTTTCTGGAGATGCTGACCTCGTTAGCGGAAAGCGCGTCGAGTGCAAATAATATCAGTTTGATTTTAGGCTTGTGGAGAATAGTCAGTTATTAATTTATTACCTATTGGTCGGTCGCATCCTCCGACCGAAATATGTGAAATAAAAACAAGAAATGTTCTTCATTGATGGTTGTAATAGAACGGCTTCTTTTCAGAATGAATAAATCACACATGCAAAAACACGTTCAGAAAGGTAACGGCATTCTTGTATAAACAAAAAACTGTTGCGCCATTTTCATGTGTAGCTCATTGGCTCCAACTATACGAGTGAAGTGAATGTATCACAGAACACTGTACAGAATAAAAATGCAGAATTCTGTATCATCGACAAGTGAGGGCAGATTTTCCATACTTGGGTCGATCAATAGAAACCAACGAATAATAAAAATCTATCTCACCACCTAACTTACAACACATTTTATGTGCGAGGAGTTTTCTTCGGAAAATGATGCGTCACGTACCACAAGACTACTTAGATTACATTATGCAGTTCAAAATAATTTACCATTTTCTTTAAACTACCTGGATATTCGAGTGAAATAAGAGCTCCTTCTACTACTTGACATTGTGAGAGCCAAAAAATACCCAAGACGCATATATACCCTGATGCGTTGCCTGATATGCTTTTGTTCAGTCAATTCCTCTCGATCTGAGAAATCGAAGCTGGAGCTTACATTTTTTGAGGGTAGGTGATGATGCAAATGCGAATTTTCAAAGCTGCAATGCCAATCAAGCGACAGCACATGAGTGAATTTCGATACCGACGGTCTCATTGGCTGAACTCTAGCTTAAAAATCAGTAAGACGCCCCAGAGCGGTTCGGCACCCAAGACAATTAGACAACCCTTGCCAGCAAAAGACCCTGTCTTCTGGGCGCACTATGAAGAGTGTTTGACAAAGGAAAGTAAAAATATTCATTGCACATTGCACCTATAGGCTACAATACACGATATTTCCGTTATATTGTTTTCTAACGTCTGGTAGACTCGTCATTGTATGTATGCGGTCACACATTTGTGAACTACGCCAATGCTCAAATGGGATCTATTTATATTTTCGCTCCAAAATACACTTATGTAATATGCAAATGCTAGACACGCCGTTCTATTATTGATTCAAGCGTAGTGCTTCTCATGTTTGTAAGTTATCTTTTCCACTATTATATACTTGTTCCGTAATGTAGTTGTTGATTTAACCACTTACCACTTCGATTGGGTTTTTTGCCAATCCGATCAGCAGTGTTAGCAAACTCACCTATTTATAACCGATAGTGAAATTTTTTGGGTTTTTGATGATCCCTCAAGAACGGGTAACTGACTGGGCTGCAGTAAAAATACTTATTATTATCGATGTAGGAAGGCGCCTCCCACATGTTGTTTCCATGAGATTATTTCTGACGACGGGAATTAACTCTTGATATAAAAACTACGGTTTTAAATATATTCATGATTCAAATTTATCGTTGTTCTATATATGTTTAAATATTCATACTCACTTTTCGTTACTAATATACAGGACGTTCTTAATTCCCTTATTTCACATGCAAAATAATTCAGAAATCATGGAAAACAAAAAAATAATACACTTCTCACAGAAGTCTCTAGAAAGCTTGATGGTGTAACTGATTTGGCAACAATGCACGGTGATTATCAGCTAGTCCAGGTAAACGTGCCGGTGATTCGCTATTACCGCACGTATGGCATTTGTTCTTTGTTATGGAAAGTTCGAAGCAGATGTCGCTTCATAAGATAATAATAATAATTAATAATTAAAACAATCGCTGGCATAGCTGCCATTGCACTGTTGACTTGTTTCGGTTTGACAGAGTATTATTAAGATTTTTTTCTACAGTTGTGCGTCAACATTGAATTGGGGTTTTCTGTTCAGAATTAATGTCTTTATATCAAACAAGACTATAAGACCGCAAACACTATCCTGTACAGATATTGAATTCCAGTACCGAAGAACGCTGATCACGTTGTTCGTTGTTTATTCTTCATATCGAATATTGCGTTGTTTTAGCCGATGTATTAGAGCTTGCATTGTATTGGCTAGGAATGATCAGATATAGCCGTTGGTTTTTCTCATTTTCTGTGAACGAATCATTATGGACCCGTACTATTTTTCTCTCTTGTACTGTTGTCATATAAAAAACGACCACTTTCACGGAGTTTTTCTTGCGCGATTAGCCATGTTTCCGTTTCATCTCATTTCGGAACCTTCAATTGCCGTTTCCTTCCGGTTTATTTCCAGTAATGCTGTACACGGTTTTTCGACATATCGATATGATATTTCTTCATCACATTTTTTCGCACTAATTTGCACGATCCTGTTTTGGGTCAACATTGATCACTATTCATAGTTGATCACCAGATTGCGGGATTCACCTTGAAAAAATAAAATAATGTATGCTCATGCAATCTCAATTTCTTAGATGAAAATCTAAGGAAAATGCCGATGGTAATATTCTCAAAATCACGATGCATTCATGTTTCTACTTCTGAATGTTTTTTTCTGATTTTCCTTGGAGAAGGGTCTGTTTTTCATCTGGTGATTCCACTCTATGTGCCCAAGAAATCTTTGATACCATTATGTTGAGAATGGAAACATTCATTCCAAGGAGTACAAATATGAGAAGCCATGGTTCGATAAAAGCTGCTCTAAGGCTGTCAGATCCAAACGAACGGCATTCAATCGCTGGCGCCAAGATCACAATTTGAAGACAATATCTCAGTATGTTGAAGCAAGAAACAGGTGTAGTGCAACAGTCGAAGCTGCTAAAGAAGCACATAATCAGAAAATTCGTTCGGAAATTAATGACTGTCCAAACGGTTCTTGTTCGTTTTGGTCATTTGCTAAAGCTATCGCCAAAAATTTCACCTTCAGTTCATTTCCCCCTTCAATCAAAGAAGATGGATCACAAGCCACCACTGACCAACAAAAAGCAAATATATTTGCAAATATGTTTGCTGGAAATTCTACTCTGGACTCATCGGGAAAAGATCCTCCGAATATCACGCCTGTCGACAGTCATATGCCTGAGATAATTTTCACCAAAAAAAAATAAGAGATATTTTAATGGACCTGAAGACGAATAAGGGGTCTCCTTTCTAAAGTGCCGTCTTATGGTTTGCCTCCCCAGTTCTGTGCTTTGTTGAAGAGGTTCTTTTTTGATAGGTCTCTGCATGTCGTTGTTGATGGAGCATCATCTGATATTCTCCCAATAAATGCAGGTGTTCCACAGGGTTCAGTTCTGTCGCCCACTTTGTTTCTGCTTCATATCAATGATTTTCTCGAGAAAACATCTTGTTCAATACATAGTTTTGCGGAAGACAGTACTTTTCATACTAGTTTCTCTTTCATCGTCCCCATACCAGCTCAAGAAATAAAAATTCAAAGAAACATTCACGTCAATAAAATTAACGAAGACTTGGTAGAAATAATAGAATGAGGTAACATGAACTTGGTGGAATTTAATGCTACGAAAACCCAGGCATGTCTCTTCTCAAGAGAAGCCAATCTATCATCATCTAGTATTCAGACGTCAGGAGTAACTATTCCTACTAAGTCAAGTATCTCGATGCTAGGAATTACGATGAGTGATGATCTCTCATGGCAAAACCATGTGAGATCGATCGCTAAAACTGCTTCCCAGAAACTTGGATTTCTATTTCGTGCGAAGAAATACTTAACTTCCCGTAAGCTTCTAATGATCTACAAGGCTCAGGTACGACCTGTCATGGAATACAGTTCTCATGTGTGGAGTTCGGCACCAAAACATTCATTGCGGCGTCCACCCTTTGTTGTGAATTTGGAGACCTGTCGAACCCCTCTTGCTCAGGCATCTTTTTTCAATAGAACAGCTGAGCTTTGGAACTCCTTGCCGAAGGAGGTTTTTCCTAAGTCTTACAAACTTCAAAAATTCTAAGTTAATGTCAATTCGTATCTCTGGTCCCTTGATTCACGCGGTGTTCTTTGATCATTACAGGGCTTCCCTTTTGTGTGAATCTCCATATAATCTCCATATAAATGGATATGAATCCATTTTCTGGATTGATAAAATATAGAAACATATTCAGGAAAATGTTCAAATTCGGAATTGATACCATCTGCATGTACATGAAAGCATTTTTGGTTTGATTGGTTTGGAGTGAAGATCAATAATGTGAACAGCTTTTTTTTACGGAAACGGGAGATATAATCTGATAAAATAATAGGATGGAAAATTTTAATCGCTTAACCAATTTTTTTTGTTTTTTTGTGGAAAATATCTAATAATTCGGTTCTCAACGCTCAAGTCTGAGATGTTGTGGATAAGCAATCTCCGAATCATCTAGAAACACAGTATACCTTACTGGTAATCGAATAAGCTATTGCTGAATTATTGATATCAATATTAGAGTTCGAGAAGCATAATTTAGGATCAATAACAAAAGTGATCGATACTCGAGCCCACAAGTAAATATACAACTTGGGTTATCATTTATTGATGGGACATAAATAGTATAATAACGATAGTTTCATGGACATAAAGAATATGAAAGGAATTTTTTAGTAGCTACTTTGGTAAAGAAGAAGGTATTCATTCGGTCATTTTCATTTGTTACATAAATATTTCAGGGGTGTGTTCTAATAAGCCTCTGTCTTTTTGCCTTCCATTACACCACTATCTATATTAATCCTTATTCAATTTGTTCGGTCAATACATTTTTATTATTTGCTATGCTATGGTTTTTGAAAATGGTCAAAATCAACAACCATGTAACCTGGAAATAAAACGAGTCAACTATGCAAAAATTTCAAATGGTAGATTTTACAAAATAATCAATATGAAAATAGAAAAATTGCAGTATTGAGGTGTACTAGTTAAATGAATGAAATGGCTTTCACCGTCCTCGTATCCGTAAAGCCCTTTAGGAGAGTTTAAACAGCAAATAAAATAAGATAAAAATGAAATAAGAAAAAAATTAAGAATAAGGACAGAAAACGTGTGTTTATACAGATGACTAAAATAAAATGAGAAATAAGAATGAGCCAATCAAGTTGCAGCTTTTTTGACAATGACTTTTGTGTTCTGCGAATATCAGAATTTCGTTTTGACAGTGGCTACCGTAAGTAACCTCCTAATTGTTGATATTTTAAATTTTGATTCTATTACATATAGCAAAGATTATCAGTGAATAATATTCTGAGGTTGTTATTGTAAGGAAAGAAGTTGAAATAATTTCAAACATGCAACGTTAAGTACAGAAAATATTCCAAATAAAATAGTGAAAGATGGCATCTTTTGTTGATATTCTTATTTCTCATTTTATATTATTTCTTGTATGAACGCTTTCATAAAGATCTATATGTTTATCTCTCTTATTTTGTTTTATTTTGTTCCTTATTTTATTTTATTTGCTGTTTAAACCCACCTTCTCTCTCTTTACCTCTAATGCTTCAATAGCTAGAAACCCACTTTAACATTGGCAGAGGGATTCTATTATGCTCAAAAAAATTGCTTTGATTTGATATAACAATCGAATATGTATGTCATGAAATAATACCTGTTAACACCTGGCTGCGAAGAGGTTGCGGCCAAGTGTTCCATGGCAACCAACAATTTATATTGATTGCTTCGAAATGGACTACAGTTTTAACGAATGTCTCGAATTATTCTCAAGGAATTTTTTGATTATTTTTCGATCAAACATATTAGCGGCCAAATTCTGGTAGATTTCATGAAAGAAATACATTTTTCCATACACTCATTTTTCATGGAAATGCTCTGGTGGTAACAAAATCTGTATCGATATAACTTTGTCTATATTATTTCAAGTTTGATATCAGTATAATATTTTCGTCGATATATCTGATATAATTAATTATATTTTCATAACGAAAAATAATATCAATATTTTCCTAATTGCAACCACACGAAGGTCAACTCTCTTATTTTGACTCATTGTATAATTTATAGTATTTATAGAGTGAGCTCCTAGTGCACATAAATAAACACGATGAAATGCTGAACGTCAGTAAATGTATATTTTCATTAGAATTTCTAATTTTGAAGTAAGTATATAATGATTATTGAGATAATTTATTAATCTTTCTGGAATTTGGCAGATGGGAAATGATTCAAATTGAACTATTTTTTCACTTCATCCAACACTATCAATGTACTCGAGAGGTTTAAACAACCTAGATCTCATATTGGAAATAACTCATTTTTTGTAACCTCAAGCTTCTACACTTCCTTACCCAAAATCATTCTGGACACGGATTAGGACAGTAAAAACCCAAATAATCAGCTTTATGGGTTTCACTTGACGCTGTGTTGAAAATGCAGAATAATCAATGATCACACACCAAGTGCAGAAAGGATGCTTTTTTATCAATGCTGACTTGATGAATATCACTTGTGTCTTAGAATCATTTCGAACCCCTTCCTCATTGGAAAAAATTGTATAGCTATCTGAAATATTCTGGGAGGAAAAACGTGATGCAATTATACAAACGAACTCAAATTAAACCATTCGATGTGGAGCTATTTTATTTTAGCCCTGGCGAAAATGACAGATTTTTGAATCAACTCATCACAGTCTGTATTTGAAAAAGAAAAAACATAAAAGTCAAAACAATCTACAGAAAAAAAATAAGATCTTCATGGTACTTCATGTTAAACACCTTCTAAAGAGTATGTCCCATAAATTTTCGTCAATCTCACGATGAAACTTGTTCAAGATGTAAATGGTATACTATGAATAGTTGGATGAATCATGTATGTTCTGGCTTGTTCCTAAGAAAGTTCAGCTTCTATGAAAGAAGTAAAATCGAAACGATTCTACTTATTTCATAGAAGTTGTAATTTTTATTCTTAATTATCACTCTTACCATGGGTGGTTTCTGGTTATCAAATGAATGAATGTCGCCGATATGTCAATTGAAACGGATGACAGATTTGTCACGAATTGAATATTTCGGAATTGTCTGAAGATTTTAGTGAAATTATTTAGTAATTCACCTTCTCTCCTACTGAAGCGCTCAAGAGATCATTTTCTCTGAGCGAAACAAGATCTTGTAAGGGTTGGAATGAAATATTATCCTGTTGAGTGGGATTTTATAGCTAGCTCTCTTTTTTGCTTTCTGTAGATATACCTATGTTTGCTATCTATTTGATTCTATATCTAACCCAGTGCCTGTCGTCGCCATAAAGGAAGGGAAGTAACTTTTTCAAATGGAATTTTTCTTCCTTTTTGGAAATTAATCAAAAAGTATTTGAATAATATACACGTATCTATCAACAGAGAGCATTTGTAATTTTTTTTCACTTCTTTTATAAAAATTTTATTTTCTGTTTTTCGATTCGGAGAAGAAAAAAGCCAAAATATAATTCATCAAACTTCATAGTCCAAGAGAAGGAATAAAGGTCGACCTTCACCTATCTGTTTACATTCGTCTATTCATGAAAGCCTATAAGTATGTTTCATCCAGACAGATGGAAGAAGGTCGACCTCTATTCTGTCTCTTGGAATATCAATCTCTCCACAAAAATATCCAAATTACTAATTGTGAAAAGTTGATATCATTTGAAACAGTAAACCTTTATGATTTTTGTAATTCAAGCGAAGTTTTTATGTGCAAATGCAAGGAAGCATGTGAAAATGCTGGCTTCCATGCAAATGATTGTTTTACCTTCAATTACTTCCCCTTTCGAAGGCAGACAGTGAAAAATTGTCCAAAAAAAATCAGTCACTGCCGACTTGCCTATTGAAATCAGAATGAAACGAGGGTAAGTAACGATCCACTTGAACTCACCGGATTATACTGTATTGAAAGAAATGAGAAAAATTCAGAGTTGTGTATAGTTCCACAAAAAACTAGCATATATTCATTTGATTCTTTATCCTTTGATGATGCCACAAAGTTATGGAAACAAACAGAACTGAACTGTTTATTGGCAGTTCAAAGATGTGTTTTTTGGCCAAGTTCACATTTTCCGGGAAAAAATTCAACGATATTCAAGGTACATTTCGATGTTGACTTTTTGGATGAACACATATCGGAGAACGAAGTTATTTTTGAATTTCAAGGATCCATATTTCCCGGTCGCCGAACAGTGATGCACCTTTTACAGTCAACTTGATTACGGATTATGATATAATTATGAATTTACACTCACTTGAACCGAGAAGCACAGATAGAATTTGTTTGCCCTGTGGTTTTCCAAATGGATTTCGAAAGATTTTGTGAGACTGAGACAGTCAAGTTGCAAAACGTATATTATAAAACTAGTTCATGATGCAGAGGATCACGTTATGATTGATTCTTGATACTTTCATGAATGGCATGATTCCGCTTAATAAACGATTTCCACTCGCTACTTTATCGCAGGTCAGGTATATTCTAACGAGAAAGTTTCTCGGTTCTCTCTGTTTTGTTCATAATTTTTTTTTATTTCTGATTAGTATCAGAATGTGTCGATTATGAAAGTCAAAATCATCAATGATACGTCCCTTCAATACACCCGTACCGAAAAGTAACGAATCTATTAAAAGTGAGTGAAAATGATTTTTTACGCAAATCGCTAGGAAATTTCGACATTCCAAACAAAAAAGAGAAAGTCGAGATTTCCTCACTGTAAGGAAATGATATTTCCTTACCGCGAGGAAATTATATTGCCTTACTATGAGGAAATGATATTGTTTGAGTGATTGTATTGTATTTTGTTGTGATGAAGAGTGGTAATAAAAGTAGTTTGGTTTGGTGTTGCTCGGAGTTTTAATAAATGAACCCAAGGAAATATCTTGATAATATTTCCTTACAGTTGTTAGTGTTCTACATAAATGATTGAAAACAGTTTCCACAGTAACCCAATTAATTTTATTACGAATTTCGAAGCACCATTTGAGTGGAAGACCATCTATGTGCACTTCAGCTGTTCAAGATGAACTCCACCTTTTCAGTTTGCATAGGAGATATTGAAGCAGCAAATTTGTTAGACCTTATCTTTATTGTGTTCTACTGAATAGAGAATATTATTATTACTATTATTATTTATTTGTTATTAAAATTTCGCGATTTTTTCAAAACTAATTACCATCTGTCGAATTTTAAACGATTCGCGAAAAAATAGTATTGTTACGAAATCCTCTAACGCCGCCGCTGAGCATAATAAGCAGAATTCAACGAGCTGCGCCAACGGGCGCGAATCCGAAAGCGCTGTCGTTCCCCGAGACGGATTCTGTGGTTGATTGAAATATTCACAATTTCACTCTGTCTCTGAGAT
Source organism: Zygogramma bicolorata (assembly GCA_032362365.1). NCBI lineage: Eukaryota > Metazoa > Arthropoda > Insecta > Coleoptera > Chrysomelidae > Zygogramma > Zygogramma bicolorata. The sequence goes on from JAVJAQ010001629.1 coordinate 323,953, forward strand.
GCGCGTACTCAGAACTGAGATCGGTCTATGACAGTAGTCACTATACTCCGCGCAGCAATGCCACTTAGTCTGAGATTTTCAAAATCAAATCCTAGGAATTATTTTTATTAGCATAAGCTATTTGATGAGTATCTTTGTTGAATCGAAATATATTTTGTCCATAATATAATCAGTAGCTCAGGGTCAAGCCTGCTCCCAACGTAAATGTCATAACTAAATTTAGCTCACAGATTGTACCACAACTACGATAATGGTGTCACTGCACATTTAGCCTTGAGAAACAGTGGAATTGAAGGTTATTGATACTGTTACATTATAGGAACGACAAATTTCTCGAATATTATAATGATAAACTGTTTTGCATGATGTCTTTGATGTTACGGACTGCAAAAATGTTAGGAATTGGGGAAAGAGTATAGTTTGATTGAGTCACAGGAAAAAGTTTTGACCTGGTGGAACGAATAATGATACCCTGTTCTATCTTATAGACGGTCGTTCTATTGAATGTCTCAGTAATCTGATGGTACAAAAATCATCTATATCAACAAAAAAATCTCTTATTTAGTTTATGGAATATGATTGAGAAACTTCATAATTATGTTTCCATCGATATTCTCAAAAGTTATTATTACGCATATGTGTACTCCACCCTCAACTACTGCATCATATGTTTTGGCAACTGTAATAGAATCAATGAACTCTTAATTTTCCAAAAAAAAATCATCAGAACAATATGTTTCAGAAAACCTCTTGATTCTTGTAAACCATTATTTGCAAAGTTGAACATATTAACTGTCACTTGCATGTCTTTGACTGTGTCACCTATGTTAAAACTCATTGCATCAAGTTCCAGCACAGAGATGAAACCTGTCTTCTTTCAGGCTTCACCCTGAGGAAGAATTATAACATCATAATTCCTAGTCATAAAGACTCTAATGGCCCTCATGTCATGTCCATAAAAATATATGATAAACTTCCAACATCTGTTAAAAAAATTTGCAGTATGAAGATATTCAAACAAAACGTTCGAAAACTATTATGTGAAAAGATATTCTATTCTCTCGATGAATATTTTCAATCCGATTTGGGATTTTTATTTTCAAAATATTGTCCTGTTTACCAAAATTTATAATATTTTTTTGTACTTTTTTTAATTTTGACTTCATTGTAAACGTTATGTCTCCACATTGATAATCATATTCTTTGTTATTTATGCCTAATTTCTTTAATTTTATTCGAACTGTTTAATTCATTCAGCAAGTTTTATAATAGTGAGTTCATGTAATTGTATTTTGTATGTGACATTTTCCATGCCTTACACAGGTCGACGGAAATACAGATTTTTGATTTGATTTGGTTCTACCAAATGAATCTAACCAATCAGTCTGGAGACCTAATAGTGAAAGTAACAATATTTTTCAGTGGAAGATATGGAACAGTACCTGCTCTACATTGGCGGAGGTGCGGGGGCGTTGGCTCTCACCGGGGTCGCGGCAGCTTCTGCGTACTACTTGACCAACATGCCTGCTCCTCAGAGACCCCTGTTTCCTTTAGACGCCCAGTGTATAGAAGAAGAAGAGGTGAGTGATAGTTATTATCGTTTTTATTATTAGTTCTCAACAATAACTTTTATGTCAGAAATAATAAAATTGGTTACTTTTTCACTGAATAAAGGTTGTTCCGTATATTGTAGCTCATGATTCCCTTCTAAAAAGATAGTCTGAGAATGAAAAGTTAGGTTTTTTCGATTCGGTCACCGTTTCTGATGAAAGGACCACGCACGTTTCTTATGGAAAATGGCTTTCCGTGAATTTGTCTGAAATTTTGGTATGGTGTAGATCTCGATGCACTGATCAAAAGTGTCCAAGGGCACAGACTCCAAAAATGGACAGTTTTCGAGATATGGCTCTATCAATATCAATTTTTTACATTTTTGTGGATTTTGACACATAATCAGGTCCCTCTCACACTTAGGAATAACAGAATTTATTGGATTTCGGCGCAGAAAATGATTGAAACACAGTTCTTTTTTCGTTTTAGAAACACCCATTTGGAGAAATTGTCATACACTGCTCCTCACTGACGATGTAACTGGACAATTTTTTTTGAATTTTATATTCCGAAAAAAACCCTCTGAATAGCTCTAGGTATCACAGAAATACATATATTCGACACATTCCGATTGGGACATTAGAAAAAATAATATTCGGTGGACACTTCATGAAGTGAATATTAAATATATATGTTTTTTAATATTTTTCTGGTCGCAAGAGAAATAGTGGAGAATGCAAGATGAGCATATGAAAAATCGTATTTATAATGTTTGCTGACTAGATAAATTCTCGTATCGAATGGAGTTTTTTCATACCGAGTGTTATATATCAATAGTAACAAGGGAATACATACCCAATAATCATTTCTAATCGTTAATTGAACCGTTAAGGCAAACGGATCCGTGAAAATGTCTAAATATTCGATACGATGTAGATCTCGATGCACTGTTCGAGTGTCTATTACTGCAGACTACAAAAATGGACAGTTTTCAAAATATGGCACTATCAATATTCAATTTCCTTCATTTTTTAGATCGTGGCCCACAGTCGCTCAACTGTTATACTCAACAATAACGAAATTCTTTTCATTTTTGTGCAGGAATTGACTAAAAATAATTGTTTATCCGTTTCAGAATGACCCCTTTGAAAAAATGTATTTACACTGCCCGTCACTGACGATGTAGGTGGGCTATCATTCTCAACTTTTGTATTTCCGTATTCGTAGAAACAAAACTTTCTTATTTCTCTAGTTATCACAAATATACTTATATTCAACACAATTCGAATGGTGCATTTGGGAAAATAATATTTGACAAGCTCTTAATCTGATTTGATGTTTTTTAAATATTCTCCTGATCTTCAAGAAAATAGTGAAAAACGCAAAATAAGCATCTAGCAAATCGAATGTAGTTTATTTATACCGAGTGTTGAATATCAAGAGTTTCACGGACATCAACTACAGAGCACAGAGTCAAGACACAAAAATCTGACAGTGATCATCTTTACAGAAGTAAAATGTAGGTGCATTCGCTGAACAGTGAGCGCGAACAAAAAATGTACGGTTGGAATAAAATCTGGTAGAGTACTATATAATTATGTGGTTGCTGTTGTAATCTTATTCTATTTGTGAGAGGTCAGATTGCAAATAAATAATATTTTGGCTGTTCACTAGAAATTCAAGTGAATTATTTTGTCCTTATTCCACTATGAACAAATCATTCGGATGTAATTGTGGATTTCTATCGGCTGCATCATGAATATCGTTCAACAAGTTTGTAGAGGGATATCGAATGTTTTCATCATGACGAGCATATCCAAGAAACCAGAGGACACTTGCGACGTGAGCACAGCAACCAACTGTCCTGGCTCCTGACTTACAGGTGCAATAATAGCCTTCTATGGCCTCTTCATTTTCTTCATTTTGGGATTTGTAGACAATCCACAGTTGATATTTGGCATGATTCCGAAATCTAGAATATACCCTCACTCTCAAAAATCCAGGCTCTTCTAATAACTCGTCCAACTGAAACATTTCTTGATGTTTCCTCTGGAGTTTATCTTGAATGTAGGAAGGAGCTAGATTGACTTGATATACTCCAACCGTGATTTTTCTCAGATAATCCATAGTAAGCCGTGGAAATTGCGCTACCCATCTTCCATTTCTTAGATGAAGCCGGTCTACCTCTACCCTAGCCTGTACGACATTAGGCATCTGTGATTTTTCGAGCAATTCTCGTGCTAATGGCTCATTTGCTCCTTCCATAAGAGGATGATATTTATTGATGATTGCACCGGCTATACGATAAAAATCTCCTAGATTTTTTACATGGTGCATATTTATAAGTTTAGAAAAAAATTGAAAAATACTTTTCACATGACCGTTTCTAGATTCTACAATCCATCTGGATTTAGTAACCAAACGAGATTTATTGGCCTCTTCAGTCGTGAGTTGAGTTTCTCCTCTAGGCAAATTGATGAGCATTTCAAAGTGAATTCCAATATCATCGTGAAGTGGAGTTATATCACGATACCCTCTATCTAAAATAAAAATATCACCATCCCTAAACCATTCCCTCATTAAGTTTCCATCAGTATCATATTCGTGCCGTAAAATCTCGGCATCACTATTTCGAGAATCTTAGAAGTATGGACCCTGAATTTCTAAAATATATCCATCCGGAGCTACGATCAAAGCTGGTTTAACTAAATGTCGACTCTTGTGTATGCAATAAGTTTGCCTCAAAACCCGGAAATTTTTGCTTTTGGGTATATAAGAGTATGTCCCATCAATTCAAACGATAACTTTTGGTGAATCTGGTTCCGGGTTATATGAGGTATTCGCAAATGGAGTTACATGTCTTGCTATAGATTCGTCTCTGGTTATTGATCTCAATCCCAGATTCTGGGGGACGAAACGTAACATCAGTGACTTTCTAACTGTGGATATCGCTTGATTCACAGCTTGACGAGTTGAATATTTGAAAATGACCTTTAAAAATTCATCTGACAAACCTTGCTTCAGTTTGCACAGGAATAACAGAAGATCCTTTTTTTATAATATGTCTCTGAAATCCATCTTCGAAAACAGGAACACATAAACCTAAAAATCTCGAAATTGTTCTCTAGTGACTGGAGCTAGAGAACGGAAATCCTCATCTGCAGAACTATTTTCATCTTTGTACTGCCACGAATCATTTGCCTGATTTCTAAATTGTTCCAGAAGAGTTTGCAACTGTGGCCCTTTGATTATATAAGGTCGGTTTGTAGACCTCAATCCTGCCAATAATATCCTCAACATATAGCCGTCTTCATGTAAATGATATGGGCAAGATCTTGCGCTTTCCGGTATATAAATATTCCTGAGAATGAACATGTTAGCCCGACATTCATTCGACAATCTTCGAATATTCACTACTGAATTGCAAATCATACACGAATTGCTCGTTGTTTGCGACAAAACATTCAAACGAAGACAAGCTGCATCCTGTTCAATAAGTGATATTTCGGTTGAAATCGACTTGTTACAGTTTATACATATTTTTGTCTGGTCCCTAATTGCAAGCGGCGGATAACCGTTGGCATCACGTCTTGAAATTGCTATTTCCCCTTTAACTTGTTCTTCATTTCCACGGATTGACTGCATTCGACCAGGAGCAAGTCTAGTATTACATACAAAGCACTGGATTCTATTAAAATGTGCCATCTTCTGAGATATTCACTTCACAAATCGAAAAAAAATGAATTCAAACTCAATGACAGATACTCTGACATTAATAATTGTTTTCTCCAATTTTCTCAGAGCCTACCATTATTTTTATTTCTCGACCTCCATATAGATCATGATAGCATCTATTTTCCGAAAAATCTATCTGAAGTAAAGGAAAAACGACTGCAATGAGTTCGAGATTCATGCATGGTTTGCGATTAAGTAGCAAATATTCAAAGATTACCAACACTCATTCTCAAGAATATTTAATCAACGTCAAGATTTTGCTCCAACAATTTAGATGGAGACGGTTGAATGTCTAGATTAATATTGCCAGGATTTGGGTCTACAAACCGACACACAGTTGTAAATAATTGTTCGATGCGCACAAAGTAACTTCTTGATCTGTTTTCCGAATATTGTTTTGGAATCATTTCAAAAGAAAAAATCTTTCGGTAATCCTATGCATAGTCATGCAAGATTTGGCCGAATGAATTGTTGAAATAATTTTATTATATTTAAATAATTAAGCTGTGAGTCAAGCAATGTCCACAGCCAGAAAGCTACGTTTCGTCCCTAAAGAGTTGGATTTGCTGTCAATTACCAGAGACATCAAAACATTTGCAAATACTTTGCATAACCAGGAACCGTACTTATCATGATGATTTTTCTGAAGAATTAAAATGTTTGATGAAGTTAACACAGTTAAGTCATGAAAAATTATAGAACTTATTTCAGTGAAAAATTAGTATATTTACTGAAGTGAAAGCAGTTGAGTAACTGTATTTCATTTAGTTCATTATCAAAATCGATGATTTTCCTTATGACATATCAGTAATTGTTTACCTTCAACTGATAAATTGTTCAACTGAATAAGCTATTGCCTTCAACAAATAAAGGATCCAGACATTTTCACGGATTCATTTGGTTCAACGGTTTAATTATCAATATCATTAGTAATGATTTTCGGCTATGTATTTCCTTGCTAATATTGATCTTTAACACTCGGTATAAATAAACTACATTCGATACTAGTATTCATCTCGTCCGCGTACATCATGAATACGATTTGCTAGATGCTCATTTTGCGTTTTTCACTATTTTCTTGATGATCAGGAGAATATTTAAAAAAAATCAAAATCAGATTAAGAACTTGTCAAATATTATTTTCCCAAATGCACCATTCGAATTGTGTTGAATATAAGTATATTCGTGATAACTAGAGAAATTAGAAAGTTTTGTTTCTACGAATACGGAAATACAAAAGTTGAGAATGATAGCCCAGCTACATCGTCAGTAACGAGCAGTGTAAATTTTTTCAAAAGGGTCAATCTGAAACGAATAAACAATTGTTTTTAGTTAATTCCTGCACAAAAATGAATAGGATTTCGTTATTGTTGAGTATAACAGTTGAGCGACTATGGGCCACAATCTAGAAAATGAAGGAAATCCAATATTGATAGTGTCATATCTTGAAAACTGTCCATTTTTGTAGTCTGCAGTAATAGACACTCGAACAGTGCATCGAGATCTATATCGTTACGAATATTTAGACATTTTCACGGATCCGTTTGCCTTAACGGTTCAATTAACGATTAGAAATGATTATTGGGTATGTATTCCCTTGTTACTATTGATATAGAGCACTCGGTATAAAAAAACTCCATTCGATACGAGAATTTATCTAGTCAGCAAACATTATAAATACGATTTTTCATATTCTCATCTTGCATTCTCCACTATTTCTCTTGCGAGTAGAAAAATATAAAAAAAAATATATATATTTAATATTCAGTTCATAAAGTGTTCACCGAATATTATTTTTTCTCATGTCCCAATCGGAATATGTCGAATATATGTATTTCTGTGATACTTAGAGCTATTCAGAAGTTTTTTTTCGGAATATAAAATTCGAAAAAAATAGTCCAGTTACATCGTCAGTGACGAGCAGTGTATGACAATTTCTTCAAATGGGTGTTTCTGAAACGAAAAAAGAACTGTGTTTCAATCATTTTCTGCACCGAAATCCAATAAATTCCGTTTTTCCTAAGTGTAAGAGGGACCTCATCATGTGCCAAAATCCATAAAAATTTAAAAAATCGATTTTGATAGAGCCATATCTCGAAAACTGTCCATTTTTGGAGTCTGTGCCCATGGACACTTTTGATCAGTGCATCGAGATCTACACCATACCAAAATTTCAGACAAATTCACGGAAAGCCATTTTCCATAAGAAACGTGCGTGGTCCTTTGATGTCAGAAATAGTAAAATTCGGTTTTTCTGATCGTTAACAGTCATTGAAAGATGGGGCGTCAGAATTGTCAGCGAGTACTTTTTGGTCATTTGCAGTTTTTGCTATATTTGTATAGCTCATGCTTTTACTCCAGAATAGGTAGGTTCAGGATATAAAGTTTCGTTTTCGTTTCGCTGAACCTTTCTGATGGATTTGTAGTCAGAAGTGTTAGAGTTGCTTACTTTTTATTTATATAACGAATGTACCGTATTTCGAAGCTCCTAAAAGGTAGATTGTTCTAAAATTGTGGGAAAGAAAATTCGTTTTTCCTATTAGTTCACCATTTCTTAATAATCTGATGTCAGACATGATTGAATTCGGTGTAGCACATGATTCCATTTTAGATACGGTACGTTTAAAAAATCAACTTTTAGTTAGATATCATCAAGAAATTTTAATGAAACCTACTTCATATCACATAATAGTAAAATTGAAGGAGTCTACTTTTATCTTGATCATATCAAATGTATGAAACATGAAATGAGTTTGTCGTGTTTTATTGAAAATATTGAATTGTTCATTCACATAATGGTTAATTGTAATTCGAATGATTTATTTTGCATACTTAGTTGAAGCCAGAAATTTTCAATTTTGTGTTAATGACTATGGCACCTGGCGCCAAACTATACCCCCAAATTATAATCACATTCTTGCTACCAAGTACCCCCTTAGAAAAATATCCATCTACGCGCCTGGAATAGACTGGGTAAAAAAAAGAACGTGAAAGTTTTATATGCCAGGCGGCATTAACAAATTTTTGGAACCAATTTTTTACATTATGCCTTTGAATAATAAAATATTTAAAGATAAAACAAATCGTGATGCAATAAATTTCACTCGCTGTCTGGTAGGTCTTCATGTAAAAATAGAATTTGCGTTTATTGGAACACACAGTACACTTTCAAAGAGTTACCTATGTCCCATATATTTACGTCAAACTCACGACAAAATCATATTTAATGTTATAAAGGGAATTTTGAAAAAAGCCTATTTTCATATAATTTTTTTCGCAACACCTTCACCTGGTCTATCATGGCAAGCTTCGCAATTTGCGCAACTATTTGTAATAGTATTGACGTCTATCGATTGTATTATTAAATTGTAGAATTTGCGTACTCTGTCCAGAGGTGAATTCAAAAAATAATTCGTCTTGCTCACTGAAAAATGAACGAATGTGTTCAATACTCAATACCTGTTGCTTTTTGAGATCTAAGAAGAGAGTAATTGATCTAGTAGCAGTATTGAGAGGACTTTTATATGAGTAAATTCCAAAACTGAACTCTTTCGAATTGGAGGAATCGACTCTTTAGGAAAATTATCCCCAATTTGGGTTATTATTGCAAAGGCAAGTCTGAACGAAATTAATTTGAGTTTCATTTCTGAGTTTTTTTTACATGCAGATTCACACGAAAAGGAAGCCCTGTAATGTTCGAAGAACGCCGCGTGATTCAAGTAACAGGAGATACGAACATTGTTTTTGAATTTTTGAAGTTTGTGAGCCTCAGGAAAGGCAAGGAGTTCCGAAGCTCAGCTGTTCTATTGAAAAAAGATCCCTGAGCAAGAGAGGTTCGACAGGTCTCCAAGTTCGCGACAAAGGGGTAGGAATTCTGTACTCGTCGAGTCATTCGTGTAGATATTGCCCAGGGTGGAACGACTGAGAACAATTCAGAAGAGCACTGACCGTGAAAATTTCTATAGAAGAGGGACAAGTCTCCAACCCTTCGACGATGCTCCAATGAAGTGAGAGTTTTTTGAATTCACTGCAAAAATTATTAAAATTAATTTTTTAATGTCCCGCTTCCAGGTAGTCTGCCTCCCTATCCCCAGAGAGGCCGAAATGGTCCTGCTTTCGCAAACTGATAGTTTGAAATGTATTTTTCTCTTTCTGAATGCGTGGAATGGAATGGCGCCCCGCACAGAAGTCAGATTTTGTAATATTTTATGGCATGCTCTTCAAGAAGAGCTTTAGCACTCTTAGAAGGTAGTACTATTCGAGATTGCTTTATTTTTTAGTGTCAACTGCAAAACAATTCTGACTATAAGTACCTTTATTTACTCCTATTCTGGACTCAGTCAGTATCACGACAGCACTGTTTAGTTTAGTTTAAGTCTGACGAAACTAGGATCGTGTAATGCTACGCAGTGATTTGTAACACAATAATAGTGCCCAAACAAATGTACCTTAAATTTCAGTTTGAATCAAAAAAATCCATTTATAAACAAAGAGAAGATGACACCGCAGACGTTACGTGTGAAAAGTGTCTCATTCATTTTAGTGTTGGACATGGTGGTGCCGGTGATAATGAGAAACATTCATAATCAGAAAAACACAGGTTTGCTGATAAATCTGCTGCTTCAAGCTCTAATGCTTGATTTTTCCACCGATTTGGGTGGGTGTGGCGACCGAGGCGGTTGCCTTGAGCGCCCTAGGAAGTAAAAAATAATAATGTGAGTGTAATTTACTTTTATATAATAACTACCGATTTTTTCCAGTACGGAACACGGCAGGTACATAGTTGGTGGATAATGGAATGGCTCTAAAGAGCTAAGGTACTATCCCCTCCAACCAAGGAAAGGCTTCAATCGGCGCCCCTTGCTTGGACGTTTCACACCTTGCAAGCTTATCACAGTTTTTGCTCGAATGACTGTTCGTCTCCTTTAACTCAAGAAAAAATATAGATGTGCACGTACAATGTCTCACACAGAGTTTATAGAACGGAATTAAATTTTTGTGTTATCCTTTGTGTTTTTATCGAGCGATGCATTAAGAAATAGTTAACGTAGGTGTTCATACAACTTTTTTTTTGAGTTTAAGCATAATTACTCGAGCTTTCTAGATAATGATCCGTATTATACCGGTATCCGCATAAATGTTTTTGTTCTTTATTCATCAATGTATCAAAAAAGGATAGACGCGTACGAAATTCAACTTACTCATTGAATGAAATATAGCAAGTTCCAAACAAATTATTAGTTCAAATTATTTCTTGATCATTAAATTTGAATCATTGAATCGATTAATGTTACTTCTTCAATATTCGTTTTTTTTTTAATAGTGCTGACAGATGTAAAGCTTGTACAATTGTCTTGTATTCACAAGCATTGTCCTAAAAATCGAAAATTAACAAACTTCCAAGCTTACTCATCAAATCAAAGTTTTCGCTTGCGATTGAGCAGTGTGTATGAACGGGTACATATATTTCAGTGGATTCAGTTTTCAACTTACGACTAATGTTGAGATATTGCTTGGGACAAAAATTTAAAATAATTAAAATTCAAAATAATTCTGTCTACTATGACAACCGTAGATTTGAAAGAGCATTCACGCAAAGCCCACTGCATAACTTTATTACCGGATGCTTCAAACCATGGCTCAATCAAGATATTCCCAGTTTTGATTCGCTATTTTTTGTCATACGAAGGCGTGAGAGGCTAAGGTTTTGGAGCAGCCAGGCTAAAAATTTTTTCTCAAATAAAAAAAATATGGACAAGTGATAAAACACAGTGATGTGTCGCAGTAATCATAGCTATTTTGATTACGAAGATAAATATAAATGAACCATGAATCGAGTTCCATACTTATTTAAAAACAAGAACCGATATTTTGAAACAAATTTGTTCAGCCGACAAAAACAAAAATACGACTCGGAAGTTACTACTGGGGCTTAGTACAAGTACAAAATAGTTATTTTATTCTATGTTCTATATAAAAAAAACTTGTAAAACAGTAAATACTTTCTTTTAATATATATTTTCGCAGATGGCGTGGTTCTCGGTAGTGTACAGGTTAGCAAATTTGCCTTTCAAACGGAAGACCGGGGTTCGATTCCCACCGGGCCACCGTGCTGGGTAATCGCATGTTAAAAGGTTAGGCCTCGTTGATCCATTGCTCGCACAAGTTTCGACTTCTGAGGGTTGACATTCGTCAGCTGGTTAACGGAAACCAACAATTTTAGAACAACGAACAATGTCCCGCTTTATCAAAAAAATTGTCACCATAGGTGAGTAGTGTTTTAGAAGAAGAACCATAGTCAATAGATCTATCTTTGTTGTCACAAAATGTCAAAGAATTACTTGGAACACAAATAAACAGAATAGCATAAGAATCTGAAATATGTCATCTTTGTTCAACTAACACACTCAACTGATTCGTTGTCTCCTTCTTTCTTCACAATCGAAACAAATCCTTTTAAATGTTGAATGCCTTATTCCATTGCTCATTTTGAGGAGCTTAAATTTTTAAAGAAAATGTTTGAAATGGTCCGATTTATATGCGGTGTTTTATAGCTCTTCCATGAAAAATACTTGTTTTTTGTCACGAGGAGAATTCCCCATTAGTCGATATAAAGATACTACTACTTCACAGCGTGTGGAGTGAGGCCTGGCCTGTGAAATGTACTCCACACAGTATCTCAAAACAGAGGGGTTTATAATTTCCTAGTGCATTACCCTATCTCATTGGATTAAACCCAATGATTTAAAGATGCATTAAATAAATGCATGCTGTAATTGCGTGGTGAATACAAACATTTCACGACATCCTCGTGATGGTTTGGATGATAGCCACAATTATGTCTCGATCTATTAGAAGGATTGAATGTCAATAAAGAGAGTAACAATCTAATCATAATGATGATTCTAGTCGATCTGAAAAATCGAGTACATATTAATTTCAACGTCACACTGTTGTGATATTTTGCTTCTGATTTTCATCCTTTTTCATTTTACTGGAGCCATAGCTATAGATCCTAGGCAATATAGTGTTAAACAATTTCTCGAGATACAAATGAAACTTTGATGAATCCTTGATATGATATTGTGCTTGGTATAAATAGCTGTTACCCAGTTCCTTGGAGGATTGTGAGCGAGCTTTCTGACTTCGCCATTGGATTAGAAAGGGAACCTTCTCAAATGTGTCAGCTCCAATAGCAATTCGAAAAGAGTACCTAGAGACGTTGAATATGTGATGAACCACCCCGGCGATCCATTTAATAATAATAATGATCGTCTTTATTATAACCACACATTTTACATTCACACAGTTGGCATGTCATCTAATACAATTATATGATGATAAAAGGCGAAGTTCAATTGTTTCCAAGGTTAGCCAAAATCTTTGAAAATGATCTTTTTTTCCTTATTCCATTATATTGAATTCGTGAATGAACCAGGACTTCTGCTGATTGTTTTCAGGTTGATGCAAGTAATTCTGGATTTGAAAAAATGCCAGACCAGCCAGTACTACTTATCTTGGTCGAGATGATATGACTAAACTATTGTATTTCCATCACTTCGAAATGTTTTTGAAAGTAAATTCGAAACTATAAATGGATTTGAAAACAGCAAAACTTGATCGATGCAATTCATAATAATATTGAAAATAATAGTTCTCTTTTGTTGTTACCATATGATTCATATTTATGCATGGATATTGGAAAAAAACCCTTAAATTTGATTGCTCATTATCAAGTTTCTTCTTCGAAAGTCAATGTATTCAGCAGAATAATAAAATAATCAGTTGTTCTCATAATTCACGTCAATGTGTTCTGTTTCAGTTTTATGAGGTGGCAAATTCTATCACCAACCTAATAATTCATTCGCGGGATACAAATAAACACTGTGTGAATGAGATTCATCCGTGTCATTCTTTATTTCTTGTCTGTCGCCAAACAAACGCCACGTTCGAAAATCAGTCAGATTTTCCGATAGATATAATTATAGTGGAAATGGTTGTCGACTATTTCCGTCAAATCAGGAAACACGTTATTAGAAATGGAAAAGTTTGACAAAACAATCCGTGGCAACAAATATCCTGGGACATTAATCAAGTCATAATGTTTAATTTCACTGCAGAGGTCGATTTGCTGTATAGTGGTGATATTATTGAGGCTGCAACGCTAGTCAGAAGGACGAATGTTTTTTTTTTCTGAGCTCCCAATTTAGAGTTGATCATAAGTCACTCAATATTACTATTTTGTCAACTAAGTCCTAATAACAGATTGAATAATTATATTTCTCATTTATCACTCACAAGTATTAGGGGACCATTTTTTCTATCTATCCTGCCTTTTCAAAACTTTTCATCAAACTCTATATATAAAGGGCGGTCGTATAAAATCTTCCCCCACCTTAACTTTTGACTGAGAAAAGATATCACGCTCGGACGGTATTCACATGAAAAGGCATCTCTTTGGGTACATTTGCATCTGAAAAAATATTTGTGTGACTAGTTGCCTAGGGGACGGTATAATTTTTTTCAAATTGGAGACGTGTCCCTGTGTGAAAACATTTGGAATAATGTTTCAATACCTTATCCAACTTTTTTAAGTCGATTCTGTGGTTCCTCAATTGTTGTCAGTTTAATTCTGTGTTGAAGGCTCTTCAAACACAATAAAACTGAACTGCTAATCACTTAGAAACGGTTGATACCATTCTGAAGAATAAGCCAGTGTTCAGTTTTTTATATATATACAGATTCACACGAAAGGGAAACCCTGTAATGTTCAAAGAACGCCGCATGAATCAAGGGACAGGAGAAACGATTTGAAAATCACTTTAAATTTTTGAAGTTTGAAAAATTTGAAGGCATTTTCCAGAAGGTATAAAGATACTTCACTCACACTTCAAAGAATGCAAACTGTGGGAAAAACGGAGTTAGTCAGTCGCCTGTAGGATAGGGAGAGAAAGGTTTCAAAATGTGAATAGAATATTTTTTTACTCTATTTCAGCCGTTGTCATTGCAAAATATAGTTTATGTTCGATGAAATAAGCATTCGTCAGATATTGCTCAGGGGTGCACACGAAATTTTTATGGGGAAGGGGCTTAGCGGAGAAAAAAATAAAAGAAGGATATTTTAGATGCCTCAGATGGAGAATATCAATTGAATAGTTTTATCGGCTTGGGCAGGCTAGAGACAATTGCAAAAGCATAAATATCTTCTCGAAACAAACGAAAGGAGACACAATAGATGTTTGTCTCAGACTATACTGCCCAGCCATTGCTGTGTACATATGTTATAACATCTTGGCCAGGATGGATTGGATGAGCTGTCCATCACAAAATTTTCCCACCAAATCTTGATTTTTCTAGTAGAGACAAGATAAACACTTTTTTTATTTGTTTCTTCAACAGGCACATTTTTCAGGTGTTGCATTTGCAATTCTCCTTGGATCCCACGAGTTCAACTTCGGTATATACGCTTGATTAGTTACGAAAACGACATTGCAAAATTGGTGAAAATTCTTGGGTATCCAGATTAAATGTTTAATTGAATCGTGAGTCAGCGATAACTGTGATTAACAGTGTTAAAGAACCCGCGGATTTTTTCAACATCAAACGTGAAATTCCGTTACTACCACCAGTATATTGAACTCTTTTCGATTCATGAGATCAGAGATTAACGACCTGACAAATCATTCGTGTGCGTACCCACTATTTGATACCATCATTTTTTATCTAACTGTACACAGCGACATGACATTTAATACCGAATATTCCCTTTGTTCTGATGATATTATCGCAATTTTTTTTCGTTGAAATATACGGTTACCTCATAATTGAAAAGTAACGGTAACGTTTGAAAAAAAATCTGTTCACGCTCTTTAATCAGTATAGAATTCGAATTGTATGCAAATGGTGTGCCTTTGGATGGTGAATGCATTACGTAATGGATTTGTCTATATAGGTTAATCATACGATAATCATAGGTTTGATCTCGCTGTCTAGAATAATTTGCGTTACTATGCTCCGAACGCTTAGCAAGTCATGTCAGCGACTGTTATAATATATTCATAAATTATATCTATACTTTTTCAGCTGATATTTTCGAACTAATGAATTTACTTCCTCACGTACGGAGTCTATCAAAAAGTGAGCGATATATTGCAGCATCTTCCATGTATCTTTTCAATATTGTTGAATAAATGAAAGTCGTGATATATAATATACAGAAATGGTAAAAATTCAATTTGTTCGTCACATGAAGAAGATAACATTCCTTTTCAACGTATCATAGCGATAGGCTATTTTTCTAAATTAAAGACTACTTAGTGCCCTAACAAATACTTTTTCCGATCACCTTGAGGAAAACTGCTTTAGCAAAAATCCTATTTAATTTGAAAAAAGGTTAATACCTGCTGGAATATTGATCCGATTGAACACATGAAGGTTACTGCAAAAATTACTAAATTGTATTATAATGTTCACCGAGGTGTATAATGTTTCAATTAGTTAGGAATATTTATTTCAAGTGGATATACATGGAAATATTTGAAACCTCAACACCAAACTGATATTATGTGCACTCGACACAGGGTTAGCATCTTCAGAAGAAGATGCGTAGTATCAATTTTTTTTTTTTCATTGAAAACGCTAACTTTGTTAGTGAAACGCTCGTCGAGTGCAAAAATGTCTCAACTTTCACGCCAAAGGTTCCAATCTCATTGTTTATAGGAATATTCATCGATCGACTACATCGTTGAAATTTCAGAATTGTGAAGATTAAATTGCAGGGAGAATATGAAAAATATACGAGGAAACGTCAATTTTTGACAATGATTTGGTACAATAGTTATGATAATCACCTATTGATAAATTGTGAACTGGTCTCTACGTCTCAGTACATACTAACTACTATGCATGTTTCTATTCAGGTAGCGAGATTTCGACTGAAAATAGTGAACAGGGAATGATTGGGGATTTACTGCCACTATACATATAGAAATTAACCTATTTATGAAAAATGATTGAATAAAAAAAATAAGTTATAAAGAGGTAGTTGATAATTGTAAGAAATTTGTGGCTAAAGCGTTTTTTCAACTCACGACACAAAATCTTACCTGGTTCAGTTTTTATATCAACAAAAAGATTATAGTTATCCAACATAACTCATCCGTCACAGATCGGTGGCCAAACATTTTGGAAGTACTATTAACAAATTTCCAAAATTAGACCTAAATCCCACTTCGAACTATTTACATCCCAATAAGCTAGTAAAACGGTGCACAAAAAGGGGTCGAAGTGGAAAGTTTTGGTGTAATTGTTTATTCTTATGTTTTTTGGGGTGCTGAACACGAATCTGAAGTAATCCAACAAAAATTTGCTCGGAAAATAGGGGAAATCATCACAAAACCACTGAAAATAATGTTTTTTAGTGGTTTTCAGTGTATAACTTGCAAAGAAAGTTATTGACACGAAAAATGATCATTAAATAAAATGAAGAGGAAAAAATTTACTAAAATCAAGGTCTCTAATATTTTTTCGTACGTCGTATGGTTTCTACCCAAAAGATTGCTGAAATATGGGAGAAATCAGTGATTTTTGGAAAAAAGCAAAAAATAATGAATGAATCAATGCAATTTTCCTGCAGTCCTCAATGAGGGCGATGAAAATTGCTGGACAACACCATCCTTTTCCTAATTTTTTAGATATCTTATCTCTTACTACTGGTGTTTTAGGAGATAGCACCATGAACTGTCCAATGGCCAAGGTGATTGGACTCCTATTGATAGGATTGTGGGCGGTGATTTAGAAACTGTCAAATTCTACAAACACATGTATGTCTGCATCGATTGACTCTATCAGAAATATTGCCCCAATGAAAGTTTGCGTTTTGTACACCGTGTACGACATAACCATAGGAGTTTTTAAATTTATCTTGCGACTATTATTTGGCACAATTTGTAGTGACGACAGATCCTTTCATGTATATCCAATGATTATGTCGGTGTAGCAGTTTTTCCTTCATATTATTAGCGTTTATTTTGGGAAGCAGAAAACTCCGAAATAGAACATTCAGACCAAAAATTTAATTCATGTTTTGAGTTGAAACGAATTAACATTCAAATTATAATCATTTTTTATCAATAGATAATCTTGTGCGATCAATTTGTATATTTATTGATTTTTAGAGATCTTAAAAAATGAGAAATGAAACTCCCTATGTTTATATACCACATATATTTCGAAAATTACGTTACTGCAGTTTTTACAGGAGATCGAATTACGAAATTTCCACATATTTTTGAATTTCGATGCTCAGTTCAGATTATCAACCACATTTTTTATTCTATCACTGAAATTTCAAAACATATTCACTAAAGGAGTGCCATAGTGGAATCGATTTAGGAATAATTTCAACAAAGAGCAAAATATGAACGATTCAAATTCGAAACTAAAGAAAGAGGATTTCAGTAACGTGTTACTTCACATATTCGTATCTGCTATAGAGAATTCCGTTTTAAGAGATAAATAAAAATAGTAAACTTCAATATCTGAGAACTCCTCGGTATTTCGACCGATTTTCATTTCGATTTCAAATTTTGGTGTGGTATCAACAATTTTTCTATATTGGATAAAGTTTTTTCACCTCAGTAGATTCATTTAGCTAGGGTTTCGTTGGGGTAAGATAAGGTTAACTGAAACTACTTTTATTTCGTTGGCGACGTTTCGACTTTTATACGGACATCCTCAGGGCACTACAAGGTTACAGTAAATCAGATACAATATATATATATATATATATATATATATATATATATATATATATATATATATATATATATATATATATATACAAAAATATTTATATTATATTATATTATTCAATATTGAAATATACAAAAGTATATTTCTGACCGGTGAAAGGTTCGGTGTCTGAGCGACAATTGAAGATAAATTAGGAACTCACTTTGTGCACTTGAATAGAATTTTTATTCTTTATTTTCATTCAAAAACACAGCAATCAGTTTTTTTCGATGAGGATACTGCTGAAAACTTGAATGGTAGTCGTTACAGACGTTCAGAAACTGGCAAGTAGGGTCTTTATCTGGCACCATCACTTTGTTTATGAGGTGGAAATGAGAATTCCACAAAAATTGTGTGTCTGTGTGTTTGTTTACGTTATTTTTATATTTTTTTTATGTTTATCATTGCCTGTAAATTTATTTCTTTATAATTGTTTTGTTTTCCAATAATTTCGGTTTTATCAAAATCAAATTGATGTAGATCACTGCTGGAATGTTCTGCGAGTCCGGTTCAATTTTTTATGCTATTCTATGTCTGATGTAAAAACTTCATTGCACTCGCTTTCCAATGGTATTTCGTGTACTACACTACTTCCGAGTTCGTTCGGTGTTTTTCGTCTTTTCTTTGCTTTAGTGCATTTTGAAAGTGTTCTCATTTTTGAAGGCTGTGCTGATTAGTGGTCTTTGAAAACCCGTTTTATTTCCTCCGAAAGGCCCCTCACGTATGGGATTTTGTAGAGTATGTTTTTTCTTTGGTTTCTTCTCTGTCTATCATTCTGTTGCTGTAGAGTAATTCATCAATTAACTTTGGAGGTTAATTATTTTTGATAAGAATTTTTTTTATACTTCCAAGATTCTTATGGTGGAAATGAGGGTGTGATAATTGTAACGCTCTCAAGTTTGAATTGATGTTAGTTTTCTGTTTGAATAAGTGTTCAGAACCTTTTCCTATAGATTTCCAAGTTCAACACCCATAGTGTACGTCTCAACAGAGTGCTTATATTTTCATGTTAATTCATACGTTGAGGGTTTGGTTCACTATGAATATTGATGTAGAAAATGCCAGAATAGTATAGTATTTTTCACAGTAAATGGTATTGGCTTATTAACTGCAATAAACTACCCGATTTAATCCCATTGTGTAGAAAATCATCTGGTAAAAGATGCAAATGTGCTGCAGGGTCGAACTTAAGAAATTTGAATTTTGCATAATGTAGGAGATATACAAGTAATTTATTTAAATGTTACAGTTCTATTCTATATTTAGTTCAGTGTCACTATCGCTATCCTCATCTAAATTAATTATAATTGGCGCAATTGATTTTACAGAAAGGTACGAGTTTTCAACATTTATCACATAACTAACAGAACTTTTCCAACTCTCGGTAGGAATGTCATTCATACAGTTCCTAATTAATTCTACCACACTACCACTTCAAGTCGTAGAAGTATTTTTTCCGCGCACGCTCGATTTAAGTTGGTGCCACATAAGCTCTATGGGATTGAACACGCAGTAGTAGGGAGGTAGTCGTTACACTGTATGTCCCAATTCTTCTGCAATTGTATCACAAACATACGTTTTTTTTTAAGAAAATGACTGCAGCACTTGTAAAAGTTCTTTTTTTGTATAATTTTCCTCAAAATATATGTCATTTGCAGCCATGAAGTTTTGAATCTCCAATTTCGTATTCTTTGAGCCAGGAATTTTTTGCAATTGTCGACTATGGTAGCTTGCGTTGTCCATTACTATAACGCTGTTTGGCGAAATGTTGGGTAACAGACAATTTTTAAACCAATCTTCAAAAAGCTCTGCTGTCGTATCTTCGTGATAATCAACACAAGAGTCCTTAATATTTTTGGCAGAAAGCCACATAGCGTTTGGGATCCAACCATTTTCTGATCCTGCGTGTAATATTGTGATTCTCTTCCCTTTATTTGATGGTGCTTTTGTTTTACACTTATCAGAGGAATCAGACCATCCTTTGGAAGGGGTGTCATGCGTGTCAAACCACGTCTCGTCGAGGTAGAGTATTGGCCGATTTTCAGACCGGTATTTTCTTATTGACGTTATATATTCAGAACGCCAGTTTATTAAACGTGTGGATTCCATTATTACTTGTCTCTTGTCAATTTTGCGATATTTGAAGCCCATTGCAGACAGAGCTCGCCAAAGAGTAGTGAGGCCACAGTTGATGTGAGTTTCGTCATTGATGAGCCGCTGTTTCAGACTTTTGATTGTAGGGACACGCTGCTCATCGTACATAGTGTAGATTTTTCGCCATATCAAATCTTTTTCCCAGTCGTCTAGACTTCTTGTTACACCGGAATCTTTACGCTTTTTTCTTGATTCCATGGAAATTTCAACAATTCGTCTAACTGAAGTAAGAGGCACCTTCGTCAAATTACTGGTTACTTTTGCTGCAGCACCCGCGTTATATCCTTGCTGAAGTTAGGAACTATACACTTTTTTTTTAATGATTTTCGCGTCACAAGATAAGTGATTCTTCTTTAACGAACCACTGGAAGAAGCACTATTACTTTTTATCCACGGACGCCACATACTGCCTATTCTATGAAATTATTGCACGCCGTAACACAAGTGAACACTTCCAATGAAATACAAATACTAAAATGAACAAGAAGTGTAAGCTATAATCCTCTACAATCCCTCTCTAAGAAACAAAATTACCTGAATCCTGTCCTTTTACATTTATGATGTGCATCTCGGATTTTACAACTCAAGGGTCCAATTGGTTTTATTATAATCCTTCAGTCAATACCATTTATTGTGAAAACTACTATACACCCCCTACCCTGGTAAGAATACATTTCATGAACTATTTGAATCAGTACATACGTTATAAGTTCCGACCGTAATTATACACTACATTACTGAACTTCTCCACATTAATTGCGAAAAAGCAAATCGTTAAAATCTCCATGTTTATTTATCTTTTCTATCCTGTACGCAATTTCAGCTGGCAGTTTCGTTCCTCACGGGTCCGCAAAGCTAATAAAAACAGGTTATATGGATAGTCATACATAATAGAATGATTTTTTAAGATTTTATGCACCATAAATCTAAGATGAAATTAACTGCTTGTCTTTTATCTCGAAACCGATTCGTTTTGTTACTGGTAAATCATGGTAGTTGTAATGTTCTGTGTCCCATTGTAATTGTATGTATTCGACATCGTCATGAATAATGTTTTATGGCTATGGTCACGTCTCCTCTATACGAACAGATTGAATTTATGCAAACAATATATTAACGATTTCGATGATTCTCGCTATATTTTTAAAATCGAAATCCTCTTCAACGAGTTAATCTATCCTCCTGCGGAGTATTTCTGTCAAGAGTTGTTGACTTGATTTATTGTTTATGTTTTCCATATTTGTTGGCTGTGGGGAATGTGTAGACCGTTAACGATTATTTCAATCATAATAATGTGCAATCGACAAAATTGTTAGAGTGTTTCTTGAAATGATATTCTTGATTAGGAAATAGACAATTTCTGATCACCCCATCTTTGAAATTGAATAAAACATACTAACCTATTGTTCAAATTCCTCTAAGATGGATTCAAATTCAATTGTTTGATATTTTCGACAACCAGAAAGGAAAAGTTTGATTTAGAATGAGGGATACATTCGTTCTCTAGCCTTATAAGCAATGCTGGGTATTGAAAATGAACCCGTATAATTTTCACCTTCTGTATGCTAGTCTCAATTCGAGGCAGTGCCGGATTTAAGCATAGGCAACATAGGCAGTCGCCTATGGGCCGCCACCACATCACAAAAAAAATTAATTCAATCGACAAAGGTTCAGTAGAATAAAAAAAATACTGCGTTTTGTTACAAATAGTTATACGAAAACTTATTTTTCTCCTTGAGGGGAAAGAGTTACCATTAAAAAATCTTCGAGTCAAAGCAGCACAAAATATAATCACAAATAGCGCCGTTCGCAAGTTATGTAATCATAATAGATATCGAATAGCCCTTTCACCTATTAAGTTGTCATCACGATAAGATACCCTTAATGCACTTGTTTACTCTAGAACTCATATATAAGCTAGAATTGTAACACTGAAGTCAGTCTTTACCTAGTTCTTCACACGTTCATAAGTTCTGTAATTGACTCTCTCTATTGTGTAGCTAAAGGCTTTGCCTATTTGTACACCGAATAGTTATAAATAAACTTTTTAAAAAACCCTTTCCGTAACTGGAAAACATAATTGGCGCAGTCGTAGTAGGATTGAAGAAGGCAGAACTAAAGCAGCTAAGCCGTTCCTGACCGTTGGTTTCAACCATTTGTCTTCAATCAAGAACCATCAACAATCCCAGGACCAAGAAGGCACTCCGACACGAAACAAGAGGAAAAAATGAACATCCCAATGATGACTCTCCTCTTTCTACCTGGGCTACTTACCTTAAAAATCAAGGAAGTAAACAACCCAATACTCCCCGTGCAACTGGGACACGCTAAATTGATTGTTTCAAAACATTCATTTTCATATCATATAAATTTAAGTCAACCTTTAGATTTAACTTCCAATATCATTATAGAACTTGCTAATCTTAGAAAAGTATTGAATATTAGCCAAAATCACTATTCAATTATAATAAATAATAAAATCGATCATGCTACACATTTGAGCGAAATTATATGGAACAAAATAAAAACCTTTTCTGGAAACATCAGAAAACGAAGATCTCTTTTCGATGGAGTTGGAAAATTATCAAAATGGTTATTCGGAACCCTCGATTCAGATGATAAAAAATATTTTGATAACTATTTAGAATTATTAACTAAGAATGAAAACCAATTACTTGCCAACGATTTAAAACAAAATACCATACTCAAAGAAATGACAATGAAATACCAGAAACATTTTCAATCATTACTTATAAATCAAAATATATTACAGAGTCAAATAAAAGGATTATCAAAAGAATTAAATAATTTCATCAACCTAGAACAAGCTTTCTCATTCGCAAACAGTATCGACAACCTCATTATTCAATTGAACTCTTTGCAAAATTTAATGTCAAATATAGAAATTGCGCTATCTTTCGCTAGACTTAATATTTTACATAGTTCGATCATAGAACCGCAGAATTTGAATCTGATAATAACCAAATTGAACAGAATATATGAGACTAGACAAATTCCCTCTATGAAAAACTTCATGAACTATTACAACTTATTTTCTACACAAGTAATGATGCAAGATAATCTCATTGTGTTTAGAGTACATGCACCTATAGTAGCCAACTACTACAAATATTTCCGAATTCATCCTGTCCCTATATCCAACCTCATGATTTTACCTCAACAACCTTTCCTCTTACTCGACACAGACGAATATTGGACAACTGCTACAAGATGCCCGGAAATCGAGAACCTTTACTACTGTACGAGTTCCCAACTACAGAAAACACAGCCGTGTATTGCAGATATAATAAGACATGGCAAGAACAATTGTGAAGGAATATCAGTTACTCTCAGCCAAACGAGAATAACTCAAATCAACTCTCACCAAATATTAGTTATACCAGTTCAAGCTGTCACATTGCAAGCCAATTGTGAATCGAATGGAATATATCAAATCACTCATCCATCAGTGGTTACCCTCGAGAATTGTCATGTAGAAATAAATGGACAATTATTTAGTCAAGAAGACACACTACATGATAATCTAGTCTTCGAACTCCCACGATTGAATATCACCACAGAAGAAAGGAGCCAATCCCTTCCTCCAATGAAACTACATTCCATTGACGACAAGGACTTGAAATATATCGAAACTATTGCAAAGAACTTACACATAAAAAGTTTGCAAACAGTAAGCAGCAGCCATACATGGACCAATACGAGCTTCATTCTATTGCTCGTTTTCTTCATCGGAATCGCAGCCGCAACGTATAGGACGCTCAAATGGAAGAAACAACAAAAGTCGACCCTGGAAACCAACGTCCAGCTATCATCGCAAAATAAGGAGCCCTTATTTTCCGATCTTGGCAAGGGAGGAGTTATGTAATCATAATAGATATCGAATAGCCCTTTCACCTATTAAGTTGTCATCACGATAAGATACCCTTAATGCACTTGTTTACTCTAGAACTCATATATAAGCTAGAATTGTAACACTGAAGTCAGTCTTTACCTAGTTCTTCACACGTTCATAAGTTCTGTAATTGACTCTCTCTATTGTGTAGCTAAAGGCTTTGCCTATTTGTACACCGAATAGTTATAAATAAACTTTTTAAAAAACCCTTTCCGTAACTGGAAAACATAATTCGCACTTTCTACCGTACCGCGCTGAACCGATAGCAACAACCAGAAATGGCTTGTCGCACGGCGCGCTTCATTTTAACCATGAAAAAAGCAGGCAGAAGACACAGCTAAATCGAGAGCAACAGCTGTCGGTCTGTATGGTAGAATGACAAAGTTAGAAACAGCCGTATATACAGTTTTTTGGGATACTGTCCTGGGACATATAAATAAAGTCAGCGAAAGCCTACAAAATCCTAGATTGCACTTGAATACTGCTGCAGCACTGCCTAATTCATTAAAATCAACCATCAGAAATGAAAGAGGCAGTTTCAATCAACATAAAATGAAGGCGTTCGAGCTAGTTGATTGCCGAAACTACGAAGGAGAAAAAAAGAGAAAAACAAAACGAAAAGTTCGGTTGTTTACTTTAGATTGACCGCAAACTTCGGGAGTTCAGCTGTCACCCTCGGACAAATTTAGGACTCAAAGCTACATCCCAGTTGTCGACCAGCTCATGACCGCTCTTCAGAAGGAAATGGATGCCTACTCACTTCTGAATGCACGATTTGGATTTTTGAGAAATTTGACAACTATTTCTGATCAAGAAATTTTGTCTACCAGCGAAAACTTGGTGAAAAACTATTGCGACGACGTAGATGATACTCTTGGCAATGAATTCATATATTTCAAACTATTCATAGTTCAGCATGAAAAATTTGAACGGAAGAGAAGAGAAAAAATTGGACATGAGAGACGGATGTATGAATTATTGTGTGAAAACAGACTTCAACAATATTATTGATTTATTTATACATGAAATCAGCAAATAATCCTGTAGTCTGAAGAAATATGTTTGAAGACTGACCAGCCAGCCAGCGGAATAACAAAATCGGCCGTTGATGGGTGATTTGATTCATATTTGGGAAAAGGAGTCATTATTTTTTCATATTTTTACCCTTTTCTTTCCAATTCAGAAACATCAATCACATATCGAGGGATCTACTGACTCCTTCAAAGTACCTGGAGCTTATTGAGATAAGACTAGGGCGGCCAATGATATATGTTTAGCCAGTCGGGCAATGTATACTTTTAATGTATAGAGATAAACTGGACGCTCGTGCTCTGAAGCACATAGTTTCATAGCTTGTTTATATGATTCAGTTTTTCAAGGAGTAGACCCTGTTGGTCTCAGTTCATTTTTATTCTTATACATTTTTTTCTAATTTTTTTAGTTTAGTATTAAATTCGATGGTTGAATTATAAATTGTTTCATCGAATAATTTTTCTCTTATATTTTGAATCTTCTTTGTTCAGTTCTTAGTTTTATTTGTTGCTAAAATAGTGCTTGAAATTATAAGCGGATTTCATTTTCAAAGAGCCGCCCTATTTCAAACTAGAAACCAGAAAATTCCTAAGTTCATCACTAAAGACCACTTTTTCGTGCAGGAGGCCGAATTCAAGCTTCTTTCAGAATATCCTCAACAAAATTTGACGTGGAAAAACACGGCCCAATGGGCAACGGTGAGAGCAGCTGCCATACAAATAAACTAATAGCAAATCTTTATTATAATAGCGTAACAGCCTAGTACTATTATCATTTCGAAAGTAATAGACCGCTAAGCCATGAATTCCACACTGGTGACGTGCGGAGAGATTATAATATTGAATATTATTTCGCATGCTGTCAAAGGGGTAGTTTGAATTGTCTTAAAAAAATGAAATCCGGAAAATTATATTGAGCTGATGATATAATTCGTTGGCCCTGAGGTGATAGACTCGCAAGCCTTCAACTTTAATATCGAGAAAATGAGGAGGTATGGACATAATTTGACAATTACTCTTCTGGTAAGTCTCTGTTCCATTTTAATTTTTCGCTACTATGTGTACTCGACGACAGGTTGAAAATCACAATCGGCAGTCGGTGAGTTTACTTTAAACGAATATTTCCATCGTATGTTGAAAATCCCATATGAAGCGGGACATTTTCGATCGATTACAGCGAATATTTCCATCGTATGTTAAAAATCCCATATAAAGCGGGACATTTTCGATCAATTACAGCGATAAATTCCCGGCGGGACATTTTCAGGCTGGTAAATACCCGGTAGGTATCGAAAAATACTCGCTCGGTCCGTGTATCTATAGAAACGATTGTAAAAATTTACATTTGTCATCTTGACAGGCATAAATACTGAATTTTAAACGTCGTTGTTTTAACTCCAGAAATATTCTACCGGATTACACTCGTGCATCAAAATAAACCTGATAATTTTCCATTCAAACAAGTTGTCAGTAAAAAAACTGCATTCGGTTATTTTCATATTTTGCTAAAAGAGCCCTCCTCCTTCGGAGTCGGGCTCTTTCAATAAACTCATGCAGTTTTTAGACAACAAGCTTTCATGGAAAATTATCGGTAATTTGGAAGCACTTGTATAATAATTACTCCCGAATATTTCCATCGTATGTTCAAAATCCCATATGAAGCGGGACATTTTCGATCGATTACAGCGATTATTTCCCTCAATGCGAATAAACAATGAAACAGTTGAAGGCTAGACTGCTTTTACAGAGTTTTACAGCGATTAAATGCACTAGACCTTTTAACCGATTAAAATGTTCGAAATGAACCGGGCGTTTGGATCACTTTTCAGATACTATCTCGGGTACTATATTGTTCCTGTGTTCGATTTCGATGTTTCCTGAGTTTACACGTTTTCTGGAAATATTCTAAAAATATATCCCTCCTTCACCAAGTTCAATCGACCAAAATGCGTGCATTTCCATGATTTTCAAAATTTTGCTTTCAAGCAAATGCTTTCGTGTATAATAATTTAAAATAAAATCCGTCGACCTGCGGTCTCGGGATTTCATCAAATTATCATACACTCATGTCATTTGCTAAGCAAAATTTCGAGAATCATGGAAGTACAGCACACATTTTAACCGATTAAACTTGGTGCACTCGGGATATAACCCCCGATAAATTCCCGGCGGGACATTTTCGGGCTGGTAAATACTCGGTGGGTATCGAAAAATACCCGCTCGAACCGTTTATCTATAGTAACGATTGTTAAAATGTACATTTGTCATCTTGACAGGCATAAATACTGAATTTTAAACGTCGTTATTTCAACTCCGGGAATATTCTACCGAATTATACTGGTGCATCAAAATAAACCTGATGATTTTCCATTCAAGCATGTTGTCAGTAAAAAAACTGCATTCGGTTATTTTCATATTTTGCTAAAAGAGCCCTCCTCCCTCGGAGTCAGGCTCTTTCGACAAAATATGAAGATAAACTTATGCAGTTTTTAGACAACATGCTTTCATGGAAAATTATTCGTAAATTTGAAGCACTTGTGTAACTACTTCCGATAAATTCCCGGCGGGACATTTTCGGGCTGGTGAATACCCGGTAGGTATCGAAAAATACCCGCTCGGTCCGTGTATCTATAGTAACGATTGTTAAAATGTACATTTGTCATCTTGACAGGCATAAATACTGAATTTTAAACGTCGTTGTTTTAACTCCAGAAATATTCTACCGAATTACACTCGTGCATCAAAATAAACCTGATAATTTTCCATTCGATCATGTTGTCAGTAAAAAAACTGCATTCGGTTATTTTCATATTTTGCTAAAAGAGCCCTCCTCCCTCGGAGTCAGGCTCTTTCGACAAAATATGAAGATAAACTTATGCAGTTTTCAGAAAACATGCTTTCATGGAAAATTATCGGTAATTTTGAAGCACTTGTGTAATTACTCCCGATAAATTCCCGGCGGGACATTTTCGGGCTGGTAAAAAATACCCGGTGGGTATCGAAAAATACCCGCTCGGTCCGTGTATCTATAGTAACGATTGTTAAAATGTACATTTGTCATCTTGACAGGCATAAATACTGAATTTTAAACGTCGTTGTTTTAACTCCAGAAATATTGTACCGAATTACACTCGTGCATCAAAATAAACCTGATAATTTTCCATTCGAGCATGTTGTCAGTAAAAAAAACTGCATTCGGTTATTTTCATATTTTGCTAAAAGAGCCCTCCTCCCTCGGAGTCGGGCTCTTTCGACAAAATATGAAGATAAACTTATGCAGTTTTCAGAAAACATGCTTTCATGGAAAATTATCGGTAATTTTGAAGCACTTGTGTAATTACTCCCGATAAATTCCCGGCGGGACATTTTCGGGCTGGTAAAAAATACCCGGTAGGTATCGAAAAATACCCGCTCGGTCCGTGTATCTCTAGTAACTATTGCTAAAATGTACATTTGTCATCTTGACAGGCATATATACTGAATTTTAATCGTTGTTGTTTTAAATCCGGAAATATATTACCGAATTACACTCGTGCATAAAAATAAACCTAATAATTTTCCATTCAAGCATGCTGTCAGTAAAAAAAAACTGCATTCGGTTATTTTCATATTTTGCTAAAAGAGCCCTCCTCCCTCGGAGTCGGGCTCTTTCGACAAAATATGAAGATAAACTTATGCAGTTTTTAGACAACATGCTTTCATGGAAAATTATCGGTAATTTTGAAGCACTTGTGTAATTACTCCCGATAAATTCCCGGCGGGACATTTTCGGGCTGGTAAAAAATACCCGGTAGGTATCGAAAAATACCCGCTCGGTCCGTGTATCTCTAGTAACGATTGCTAAAATGTACATTTGTCATCTTGACAGGCATATATACTGAATTTTAATCGTTGTTGTTTTAAATCCGGAAATATTCTACCGAATTACACTCGTGCATCAAAATAAACCTAATAATTTTCCATTCAAGCATGCTGTCAGTAAAAAAAAACTGCATTCGGTTATTTTCATATTTTGCTAAAAGAGCTCTCCTCCTTCGGAGTCGGGCTCTTTCGACAAAATATGAAAATAAACTCATGCAGTTTTTAGACAACATGCTTTCATGGAAAATTATCGGTCATTTTGAAGCACTTGTGTAATAACTCCCGATAATGAAGTCAACTTTGAACGATACGTTCAAACCATTATCAGTTACCTGTAGAGTAGATTGATAGGCTCACACCTGTAAGAGATCAACTACCAATATCTTATTTCTGGGTGCAAAATCCTTGAATTTGTCAATTATCAAGTGATTCGACACGCGTACTCTTTATATATTTAGAGAAAAAATGTCACGGGTCATAATCACACACTGATATACTACGACTATTAAAAATCATGAGACAGAGTGGGAAAAGATTAGCGAAACGACCTCGACGCCTTTTTGGGATTTTGCCACCGGTTAACTTAGTCGGGGGGCATCAGTGCATAGCGTCGGGACGTTTGGCATATCGTTTGCGGCGGACAATAATATCCTTCGTCGGGAAGTTGATGAATTTGTGTTTGTGTAATGAAAATCGATATCATAAAATAGTCGGTTTGGTATTATAAACGTTGTCATCTAAACGAGACCAATAGTGACGTCGAATGAATTTTGATTCATTGTAGTCCTTTCATTTCCTGTGCGCTGTAGCCCAGAAACTCACGAACAATACTGTTTTCCTATTTTACTCGACTTATACAGAAGTTTCAGAGTGTGTGAGTTGAGAACTGAGGAAGGGCGAGTAAAGGAGTTCCTAATTTTTTGTTTGAAGCCTATCAGTGTCTCGAGACTGGTGCGTCGTTGTCAAAGAATGTTCAACAAAATACTAGGGTTTTCTATACGATTCTCGCTAACACTGGGTTTATAACACTGCGACACTTCTTTTCCTATACAAAAGTTTTCTCAAGTAGAATAACATCTGCATCTCTGTTTCATTCTCCAAAATATATTTCAAGGAAACTTCTATTTGAGACGAACGTTTCGAAGGATTCATAGTAAACTTTAACAAAAAACGTTCAACAAAAATTATTTTTCAAATTTTTCAATCAACCGTTTTCGAAATATGGACCAAAAACCAAAAAGTGAAACGTTCTTTGCTCCCCTTTCCTCGAGTACACTTCTAAAACGTCAGTTTATGCAAGAAATCATCAGGTCACAAATCTCGCTCTCTACACCCCCGTTATGAACATGCATCCATTGACTGGAGTATTTATAATTGTTCAACTCGATGTATATTGATATTTTTTGTGAATTTTCCTAGTATTGTATATTGTAGTTAAGATGAAAATGATCCCATTTTCGATGAGTTAAATTCTGATCCACCAATTCAATATTAGTACTCGAATACTTTTTCCTTTTCTGCGAATTTGATAAACTCATCAGCACTTCGGTAGATTTTTTCATGGACATTCCAATACCCATAATGGTGCTTCCCAAATCATTTCGAAATTGAATATTATTTTTTTATGTATTTTCGATTACTTCATACCCAAAATGCATTTATTCTTTTACATATATTTTTCAACCTCTCCCTTCAAATCCATGGCGACGGTGTGTCACAACCCTTAAATTTCAAATGAAAAGTGTGGTCGAGTGATATATCATGTGGAAAGGTACAACATTATCTTTCCAATGACATTAACCGAAATTCACCCAAACATTCAATACAAAATAGTCGTAGAACATCAACCCGGTAATTTTGGTACTGATGAAAGATACAATTCAGTTTTTCAACAAACAAATTCCCCATTTATGATTTGCTTTTTTTGGAGAAACTTCAGATGAGTGTAGTAAAATAATTACGACAAGCATTCATTTCAGTTCATTGAAAATAATTTAAACCTTACCATGAAACATGATTCATTCCATTCCAGAACGAGTTGAAATTGTTAACTTTCAAAAAAAAAGTTCTGCTAGACTTACTGCTTCCTTGTTTGGTGGCATTCATCCCGATAAAATGGTTCGTATGTTGCCAAGTTAGTTAAGAAGTTTGTCGATACCTGATTCATCTGTAGTATGAAACACCAACAGCAGAAACCTACCAGGACAATAGTTTAAACAGGAATATCAACGAAATCTATAATAATGTGAGGAAGCGAATAGATCACATTTTCAACACTTGTTGAAGTGGCGTTTCAATAAATCAATTGTTCATTTTTCCTACGAAGCACCATTTCAAATAATAAACATTGAAACCCATCACTAATTGTAAATTTTTTTGATTGTTGATACGCAAAACTCGCTTGTATTTTCCATCAATACCATATTTATTGGGTTAATGTTCTTAAGGCAGTTTTCGCATTAATTCTCGCAATGAATTTAAATAAAAATGGTATCATTAGAAAAATAATTTCGAATATTTTCACATGATGTATCACTCGACCCCACTTTCCATTTGTTATATTTGGATTGTAACACCTTACTAGGGGGTTGACTGCATTTGTTTAAGAAATATGTCCAAAAAGTGTCCCCCTGACTATCAACTTTAGGTGTTCGAACATTTCTGCTTTAAATTACAAAAAAAAAGAAAAGGTAATTTTCGTTAGAACACTCACTATATGTGATTTATGAATTTTTTATTTCATCACTTCTATCACTTCCCATTGAGTCACTTCCCAGTAACCACGTTAAAATCTGTGAGTAGTTACCCAATGTTGAGTTGAACCATTTATTATTGGAATGCACAGAGATTGTTCAACAGCACATACCTTCCAATATTCACGTCAGAAGCGTCACAAATTTTCAAATATTTTTTTTAGCTCTCCGAACTGCCAAATTATTTATCGAGTGTTATATAAATCGGGTGCTCTTGAAATTTGGCCAAGATTTCTCAATAATATGTGAGTCAGAAGACTATCTGTGTGCTAATTCGAGTTTTCAATGAGTTTAAAAATACCGTATTTCATAGTGTACATCAAGTTGTAGTCGGTACTCTATATTTATGGTGGTTGAACTTTTAATTTGTGAAAATGTGTAACTGTTGCGGATGCCATAATGTACCTCCTATCAATAGCCCCATCAATCTCAACAATCAGTCGGACGTCTACAATTATAAAGTGAGTGTCTAGTTTACATTTCACAAATGTTTGTGTCACTTTATTTTCCACTCTAGCGCCCGAAGGTCACTATTTGTGAACACATTGGTTGAGTTTCGTTTTCTAACAGATCGGTCTTGTGGAATTTCTTGTCATGCTTGGTGTTTTCTGAGGCTAACAATCTTGCCTTTTCTTTCTGTAAGGATCCTTAGGAATGATGAAAAAATCACGACCCCTGATAGATTCACTGTAGCATAATCTAATTAACGGATTCAATATAGCAGTCGTAAATTATTAATATTCGCTTATTTCTCGCAGGACATCGAACTGATAATTTTAAGCAAAACACAAATTTCGTACTAAATCCAATAATTAATTATCGTCCAGTTTCTAGTTGATTGAAGATGAAATATCCATTGTGCTTGGCTGGTGTCCAGCGAATTAAAGTGAATGCAGTCGGCTATTTGTCTTCAGTTCCATACTGAAAATGTTGTTTCAGTTTTGGACGCTTGTTCCCGGTTGAATAAATCGAAAGTGTTGCATTTATCATGATGATTCTGCGTTTTTGGAAAGGTTATGATTCATTAAATCAAGAGACTGTCGAGAAATAAATGTTGCCAAATTTTAAATGAAGTCTATAATGAAGAAGCAAATGCTTGTGATTATATTTTTTCAGGGAGATTTAATGTATTTTGTGAACCTAGAGATATAATCATCATTAATCTGTCCCATATATCGGACCTAATGTCTTAGCAGGTAGTTGTTGCCGTACCTTAGATTGTGAAATATATAAAAAGCTAACCCTAGTATTTAGATATGGTGTCAGTTTTCTTCTGAAAATGCTAACCTTTTTAGCGAAAAGCCCTTCGAATGCAAATAGGTTTGACTTGGTGTTTGGGTAATTGATCCGTACAAAAATTTCAGTATTATTGTGTTATCAGCAGTAAAAGTGATTTTTAATGTGGCAAACCACAGAGACAGTTTTCTCCGAGAACGTGAAAAATGCAAATCCTTGGAATATTAAATCAAGTTTGAAAAATTATCACTTTCACTGTCCAGGTAGAAAACGTTTAGTGACATCGAGCGGCAGTAAAAATAGTATATAACCATGATGATAATGATTTCATTTTGAACAGATGAAGTTCGTTAATGAGAAACGTCATAAACTCTTGAATTTGGAGATAAACTTTGTTTTTATGGTTTTTGTATAGTCTAATCTAGCTAATATCTGAATCTCTGAATAGTAGTCTACCATCTTTATCAATGATTGTAATTGAACAACTGACAGAAGATCCGTAAAGGAGTCCATAAACTATGCGAGTTATACCAAACACATACTGTTTTTTCTTAATACTTTGAGTAAAAATCTGATTCTTGAAACATTCAATCATAACTGGAAATGGTCACTTTCACAGTCGAATACCTCAAAAGAAGAATTGTTATATAAAACTAATAATATTATAAATTTGATAGTGGATAAACATCAAATTTCATTTGAATTTTCGAAGACGATAATATAATCTGTGAAGAGTTCCTGTTATTTGGGAAAAAGTAATTATTTGCTTAGAGCGATTTCTTATCCTAAACAGGTACACACGTAACACTAATACTTAAATAGTCTAGAACAGGGGTGCTCAAACTTGAACTGTTGGCGATCTACCTCAATAGTGTGAGACTACGATCGATCGACTCTGAGTGTAGGTCTACTCTAAAATGTCAATGAAAAAAATATTCAAAATTGCGAGTTTATTGGTTGTTACAAAACAAACGAGTTGTAGTGTCTAAACCTAACTGAAGAGTGACATTGGATGTTGAAGCGTGGCACTGCATGTCCTCAGCATACTTTTCATAAGAGGGTACGTAATTACCGAGTGAAAATCATGTTCGTCAGTTAGTCGATTGCGATATTTTCACTGAATTATCTTCATTTCAGAAAA
Organism: Zygogramma bicolorata; assembly: GCA_032362365.1. Taxonomy (NCBI): domain Eukaryota; kingdom Metazoa; phylum Arthropoda; class Insecta; order Coleoptera; family Chrysomelidae; genus Zygogramma; species Zygogramma bicolorata. The sequence goes on from JAVJAQ010001629.1 coordinate 358,120, forward strand.
TGCAGACTCGCACAAATAAATTGACTCAAACGCGGCTCTTCTTAGACAAGTACCGCCGCCTTTTCCTGCTAGCAGGGGTTTATTACGATGAGAGAAAGTGGTGAGGGTGTTATTCTGGCCTAATTGTGGATCGAATACATTTTGGTAGTTTATTCATTTCATTTTGTTCTAGTGACCTATCTTTTGAAACAAAATAGGTGAAGAGTTCTATATCGGAAATTTCTTCTCAAGATCGACTCAAAAAGCACTCGCGATCGAGCACCCCTGGTCTAGAATATCAAATCATCGATATTCAATAAAGAAAAACGAATATAATGAAAGACATTTGTTTTATATTGATCGCATCATGACAGAATGTATTTGTGGACGACTTCCTGAATTGATGAAAGTGCTGCAATGGGATGAAGCAAACTGTTTCTCCATGATTGTATAAACGATTTAACGATTCGGATGATGCCGTGCAGAGAAAACTAGAAACCTTACCACTGGTATCAAGTTCTAACTCTGAACATAATATCCATCCTGTATTACTCGTCACAGAATAATAATAATCAATATTAGTTAACCACGTTTATTGCAGCAATCATTGTTGACATCTACACTGTTGGATACTAACTACGGACTGCGTATTCCAGGTAGAACAATCAGCGGTTTTTTGCACTAGCAGATAATGAATAAATAATACAGAATATGATAGTCAGTGGGCTGACGCCAAATCATTCAATATCATACATCTCTCCTCATAAGACTAACCTCTCTGGTTTTTTTACAACTCTCCCAGAACGAGTCGTTTGTATGTCTTCATTTGTAGTTTGAAGATTACTCTGTTTTTGTAATTTTGGGCTCAATTTATCGGAGCATACAAATGTCTCGCAATGGTTGTCTTGAATAGAGTGATTGTCATTGGAAGACAAAGGTTTATTTACATTGAAGGTAACATCACTATCAGCAGAATTCTTTTCAAATTCAGGCTCAGAGACATGATTTTCGGTGATTTTAAAGGAGTTTTCAGAAGGTCGAATATCAAAACGATTTCTTCTGATAATGGTGCCTCGACAGTCTTGTAGAATATATGATCTAGGACTATCATGAAGTCTTTCAATTCTAGCAGGTTCCCATATTTTGCGCTTTTGATTGAATACTGTTACATTACAACCCTCTCTTAGTTGTTCAAGATTTTTCGCTGATTTGTTGAAATTATTTTCATTTTTCTGACGCTTTGCAATAATTTTTTCTTTAACATTTTCACATAAGCTGGGTATTAATAAATTACCACTAATTGGAACCTTAGTCTTGCAAATTCTACTCATTAAAAGCTGTGAAGGTGAATAATCCATACCTTTCAAAGGGGAATTTCTATAATTTAACAAGGCACTACTCAAATCACCATTTTTTTCTTCCAGTGATTTTTTTAAGAGACTTTTCGCAATAGAGACAGCTTTTTCGGCTAATCCATTAGAGCGAGGATATTCTGGACTACGGGTGACAAGAGTGAAATTCCAATCATTGGCAAATTTAGAAAATATTTCACTGCTATAAGGAACATTATCACTGACAAGAACATCTGGGGAGCCAAACCTTGCAAAAATGTCTTTAATGACGGAAATGATGGCCTCAGCAGTTTTATTTTTAATGCGCAACATCTCAAGCCAGTTTGAATATGCGTCAAAAAGGACACAGTAACTTTGATCAGCATATGTGAATATGTCACAACCTACCCGTTCCCAGGGTCTTTCAGGTATAGGACAAAATATTTTGTTTGGGATTTTTTCTAGCAAATTTTTCACAAATTCTACAACTTTTAATGAATGATTCAATATCTGCCGAAATACCTGGCCAATAAAATATTTTTCTTGCTTGAGATTTTGTTTTTTCAATCCCTAAGTGGCCCTCGTGCAATAATTTCAGCATTTCTAACCGTAATTTTGTAGGAACCACCAATTTATTTTCTAAAAATAACAAATTGTCCGATACAAACAATTTGTCTCGCAATTTGTGAAAATTTTTAATATTATTAGATATTTTATATTTTTGAAGAGGCCAACCATTCATAATAAAATTAACCACTGTGCTCAGCTGTGGATCTCCAATTGTCTCATCAGTGAACTGTTTAATTCTACTTTTTGACATAGGCAATGATTTTATAATTGAATGGACTGCAAAATCTATTTCATTTTCAGATATTTGAGTTTTTTCCGTGGAAACTGCTCGTGATAAAGTATCGGAAACATACATATATTTTCCTGGCTTGTAACAGATATTCAAATTATATTTCAACAATTTTAATCGCATTCTTAGAATTCTGGGGGAAGATGACTGTAAATCCTTTCTGAAAATGGATTCAAGAGGTTTATGGTCACTATAGACCTTAGTTGGCATACCATAAATGAAGTAGTGGAACTTGTTTGCCGCGAACAGGATAGCGAGAGTTTCTCTTTCGATCTGTGCGTAAGCCTGCTCAGTTTTAGTCAAGCTTCGCGAAGCGAACGCAACAGGTTTGCCATCCTGTAAGAGACAAGCTCCCAATCCATCTTTTGATGCGTCTGTCCTAATTTCAATTGGTTTCTTCGGATCGAAATACACCAAAACAGGGGAATTAGTGAGCAAATTCAACAAATTATCAAATGCATTTTGTTGGTCATTAGTCCAGACAAAATCAACATCGTTTCTTGTCAAATTCCGCAAAGGGGCAGTAATTCTTGACAAATTAGGAATGAACTTGCCTATGTATTTGACCATCCCTAAAAATCTCAACACATCAGCCTTACATTCTGGAATAGGCATTCTCAAAATGGCCTCGATATATTTCTTGTTTGTTTCTATACCTTTCATAGAAAATATTTGTCCCATAAATTTAACACTATCTTTTTTGAATTGAATTTTATTTTTGTTGAATTTAATGTTATACTGAGATGCTCTGTCCAAAACTCTTTTGAGATTTTGGTCATGCTCAGCCTCTGTAGCTCCTGTGACAATTAAATCATCAAAATATATGCCCACTCCAGGCAGGTCACCAAAAACTTCAAAATTTTTCTTTTGAAAAACCTCAGGGGCTGAGCATATTCCAAATGCTAACCTTTTGAATTTGTACCTACCAAAAGGTGTTCCAAAAGTTGTTAAATCAGAGCTGGCACTATCTAACTCTACTTGCCAGTACCCATCTTTCATGTCAAGTACAGTGAAAAATTTTTTTTTTGGTCAATTTGACAGCAATGTCATCATAAGAAGGAATGAGAAAATGCTCTCGCTGGATTGCTTGATTCAAATCTTTCGGGTCTAAGCATAAACGCCGATCGCCATTTGGTTTTTCAACAATCACTAAAGGGTGTACCCACTCTGACGGTTTATCTACTTTTTCTATGATTTCCTTTGACACAAGATCAGATAACTTATTTTGCAAAGGCCCCAGCAAGATATGTGGCACACGTCTGATAGCATTTATTTTTGGTCTGACATTATCCTTTACAGTTATGTGATGTTGTGTAGGAAATTTACCCAAGCCCTCAAAAATGTGTGAGTATTTACTAATCACATTATCTAATGACCTGAAACTTACTTGTTCACCTACAGAATCCAGCCTTTTTATTAAATTCAAACTCAAACATTCTTGTAAACCCAAGAGTGGAATATCGTTTTCTGCATCAACTACTACGAAAGATACATTTTTTTTGTATTCATTCAAAGAACAATCCAATTTAACTTTTCCTATGCTTTTCAACCTGAACTCTGGGTTGCCATAAGACACTAGTGTAATATTTGTCTTATGTATTCGGGAGTCCGGTGCAACTTGCTTCAAAATTTTCAACGGTAACGTGCTAACCTCGGCTCCGGAGTCCAGTTTGAAAAGAACAGGCTTACCATTGATGAGAACTTCCTTGGTCCACATTGTTTCTGTGTTACTATTCCTGAATTTGTTTAAGGAATCAATGGCACTCACGTAAAACTCGTGATCACTTTCACTTCCACTAGCTGACCCTGAACTGCTTCGTCCATCTTCCTTCGATAACAAATGGACTGCCTTCCTGTATTTCTCACTTCTTTGGGACTCTTTTTTGCCAGAACAGACTCTAGCAAAATAAATGATCGCGGCCTTGACACCGTGCACAAGTTTTTCCAGCAGCAGGACACCTCTTTGCATACTTATGCCTATACCCACAGTTGTTGCAAATCTGATTCGGATAATCTTGAATTTTTGACTGCGTTCCAGATTTACTTGCTCTCAAACCATCCACTTTGGCTTCACTATCAAGAGTTTTCACTTGATCTTTGCTGATTTCTGAAGTTCTACAAAAATCAATTGCTTTTGCTAAAGTTGAATCAGCTTCTCGCATCAACTTCTCTTTGCTACAGCTATCTCTCAGCCCTATAACAATTCTATCACGAACCATTTCGCCCTGGTTGGAGTAGTCTGTCGTTTTGACAGCTTTCCTGAGCTCGGTTAAAAAGCTATCAAACGATTGACCTTCTTTCTGAACTATTGTGTTGAACTTTGCCCTTTCAAATATAACATTTTTCAGGGGAGCACAATGATCTTGGAATTTCTGTTTGATCTCTTTCAAAACCTTTTCTTTTCCTGCTTCGAACGTGAAACTGTTGAACAAGTCTAGCCCATCATCTCCAACTAAGGACAAAAAACAAGCCACTTTTTTCTCCTCGGTTTTGGTGTCTAAATCGGTAGCTTTCGCAAACAAATCAAACTTCTGGGAAAATCTCTGCCAGTTATCTGAGATATTCCCATCTAACACAAGCGGCTCTGGGGGTTTGAAATAGTTTTCCATTTTTTAGCACTAATAACGGAACTTTTTGTCGACCGACGATAAGCTAGAATCCTTTCGAAAAAACAAGTCTGGAAACTATTTATCTGCACTCTCAGGTCACGAAGGTTCTCTAGACACCTGACACCATGTATTACTCGTCACAGAATAATAATAATCAATATTAGTTAACCACGTTTATTGCAGCAATCATTGTTGACATCTACACTGTTGGATACTAACTACGGACTGCGTATTCCAGGTAGAACAATCAGCGGTTTTTTGCACTAGCAGATAATGAATAAATAATACAGAATATAATAGTCAGTGGGCTGACGCCAAATCATTCAATATCATACACATCCTATATCAGTAGATGCATAATTATTGAAGTTATCTTAGTGATCCTTTGAGATTCGTAATTGAAATTGATTGAATAGCAGAACTATGGGAGAGGAAGCAATTTTATTTCATCAAAATGCTTCTTCTATTGTGGCCACGTGCTTTGTCTCTATCTAGTGGATTTGCAATTTAGACTTTGGATATCTGCAATGAATGTAATATGTTGAGCGACTTGGACTATTTATTTTTGGCTGTTTCGAATACCCCCAGATGAAAGAGCTTCCAGCTCATTAGGACTTTGGCAGAGTAAAACATAGAATGCAAAATGAATTTGCTCACACCTGTTTGTAAGTAATAGAAACAAGTTGTAGGATATAACATTCCTCGTATTATCAGAACGCTTCTGCGGCTGGGGTTCATCAGTAGACTGTGATGCTAACAAAAGTCGAGCATGTCTCTTTTCAAAACAGACGGATCTATTTTTGCTCGGTATTTCATGTAAGGAGTGACTGTTCCTACGAAATTATCTATCTTGATGATAGAAATAACTGACAGTTGTACTCTCTCATTCAAAATCATGTGAAATCGATTGGTATATATGCTTCTTGAAGCTCCGTTTTCTATTTCTGAGAAATATTTTGGACGCCGCCAACTCCTAATGTAAAGCACAAATCCGGCCTGTTACCAAGAGTGGAGTTTGACACCAAAACATACGTCGAAGGTACTAGATTCCATTCAGAAAATGTCAAATCGTCTTGTTGTGTATGCTTGGCTTAGGAACTCTTATCTCTGGAACACCGTAGGAAAGTAGGTGACTTCCTACCCTTCTATATATTTATATATTATATTTTTATATATTTATATCATCCGTTGCTGATCCGAAATATCATATTTATCTTTCCAAAATGTCAGTGCCGATAAGTGCAGATTTTCCATTATTTTCTTGTGAGCCAGAAGACCTGTCAAACCCCTGGAAACTTTTGCCAAGGCTAACAACCTTCAAGGATTCAATTTACCTTTCACGTGAGCCTCAAAATTTAAAAAAAATACCGATCAGTGAAAATATCCTTTGCGAATTAGTAAAATATCGTCAAATGAAAATGCATGTCAGTTCAGTAAGGACATTTTGTTTTGAAATAATCTTCACTTTCGCTGTAATATAGTATGATTTCGAACCCATATTATGAACATTGAAAGTCAATGGCTGAATTTAACAGTTTGGTGGATTCATCGAAGAAATCGTGTTTCGAATGTCACCAATTTTTTATGGATGTGACATAAGTGTCATTTTTTCAATTTACAACTAAGATTCATGCAAGGTCATTATACCGTGAGACAACGAAATCATTATACACGGCACCATTCAATTGTTGATGAGGTTATTCGATATTTGAAATAAGAGTATAATTCATTGAAACGAGTATTTTCAGCAATGAAACGATTTGTACATCACTTCTGGTTTGGCCATAAGTCGACCCAAGTCGAAAATTCATTAGGTATATTTTCCTAAACGTTTTGATAAAACATAAAATTTTCTTTTCAACGATATGCATGAGTCATCCTTCCCCAAAAAAAGCGCCAATTGTGTTGAAAGTCTCAATAGGAAGTAGTATGAAGTAAGTACAAAATTGTCATTAAAAAAAGTGGTGATTATATTATGCGATGACTTTTTTTCAGTGATATTCCATTTCAATGAACTACTTCCGAAACAGTAACATGAAATGCAAAATAAATTTAACATTTTCATAGGTGAAGTTGTATAGTCCAAGGTTTGAGGAACCTGATGTCCTTGCTTCTCCTAGACTGAAAACTTTCTGTGGGCTTTCAAAATGCCACGTAAAGGGGGAACTCCGCCAGTGGTAACTTGACGTCACTGGCCTTCGGCCAAAAAAAAACATGAACAGCTTTTAGTGTTGAATAAAAATGTCAACTCACTAACTGGGCTGCTCACGGGGCCCTGTCCACTGAGGTACTACCCCAAAAAAATGGAATAAGCCTCCAGGAATCTGATCTGCTTCATAATATGCAGCATCGTGGGCCTCGAATATACCGGGTGACCCGGAACCAATTTCCTTCCAGTATCTTCGACTTTATCTCGTAGGTATATATCAAATTCCTTGTTCAATTTGATGTTATGAATGTACAATTTAAAAAAAATCAAATCATATATAACACTTCCGGTTTGACCGCACCCAACTTTCATATACATTTCAAATGAAATGTATATTTTTTTGGAAATATCAATTCGATATAGAATTACGTTTACAATGTTATATCATCATTACCATACATCCAATCTGCTGATATAATTGTTATCTTACGAATATTACTTTTTGTATTCCCCTCGTAGCGAAATATCTTCATGAAAGTATGCTATTGAAAATTGAATAATATTATGTAAATAACAACAATTCGTGGCCAAACTGTTCACACAATAATTTTTAGGCGGATTAGATATTTTTGAAATTTAATTTTTTTACATTTACAACATCAAGGCTATCATTTCTCAATTGCTAAGGAATTTTTAAATTTGGTGAGAAACTCCAATACATATTAAAATATAAAACAAGGATTGTATTAGAGTTTATAACCAACTTTGAAAATTCGTTGCATTTGAGAAATGATAGACTTGATGTTGAAGTATGTAGAAAAATTTAGTTTAAAAAATTGCTGATCAGCATGAAAAATATTGTGTGAAAAGTTTGACCATCAATTGTTCTTACATGATATTGTTTAATATTCCATAGCATTATGTATGTTTTCCTAGCATGTTCCGATACGAGGGGAATTCAAAAAGATTATAAAATACTATATCAGCGGATTGTGAATTGGAAGTATGAATCGTAATTTCCAAAAAAGAATTATAGATTCCATTTGAAATATGAAAATTGGATGCGCTTCCGATGAAACTGGGAATGTCATATATGTCACCCGCTAAATTTGACACTGATGGCTTCAAATCGAAGTACTGAATATGAAATATCCATATGAAATGACAACGTAGATACAGGGTGGTAAATTGGTTTCGGGTCACCCGGTATAAGGGCAATGTACAAGTGATCTCATAGTCTTTTAACCGACTCCCTATAATCTACAATAAAAGGTTGAGCTCAAAATATACCCCTTATCAAGACTTTCGAGAAAATCTAAAATTATGATAAAATTTCAGAAAAAAAAAGTAAAATAGATGTGAAACAGTTTAATATATCTATAATAGAGAATACGCTTTCTATCACTCATATAAAATTGTAAAAAAAGTGGAAAAGGTGTAGAATGTAGTTTCTGCCGTTGTTTATGCAAATTTTAATTCGCGATACTCACTATTCCGGTATAATTTCATTGGCCTAATAACGTTTCTCTCCGTCTTATTGCCTCATATTTTTATTGTATTATCTTCATTTGGATATTTTTCTTGATCTTGAAAGTGGATGATATGCAAATGTTATGTTTTATTGCAGGGTCCAGACTTGATTCGTGTCTCCAGGTTTTACAAAGAAGCAAAAGAAGGAAAATTCATTAGTTATGTATATCCCGATGCCAAAACGTTGTACGAGTCATTCAGGAGAGGATCTAAAGTATCAAGTGAGTATATTTTGATATTCTCAAATAATTAGCCTGATCAAAACAAATACTCATCAACAACCCTGGATTCGATAGAGGATTAAGTAAATCATTCGTTTTCTATTGGAACTTTATAAAACTGCTCGAAAATGTCAACATGGTCCATCCAACAACTTATATAGCCATATCGCCTCTTCTAGAACCTTTCATTTGATCTGAATTCCTCAAATTCTGGGATTTTTTGGAGGTCCTGGTGTATTCTACATGTTTGTAGAAGATGTGACTTTGCGTATTCATCTAGATCTAGACAAAGTCCCAGATATCGGTGTTACCCACAGTGTTTTGAAATCTCAGAATGCTAACAGGAAGATAACATATGAAAAACAATAATGATATTACTTTTTCGAGACTGAAATGGATTTATTCACATTTTCTCAATATTCAATATTCCTTGAATGTCTCCTCGTCTCCTCACCTTCGAAACATGATGAACTGAATGAGCGTATGACACAATTGTGATTTAAATATATCCACTCCTTTTTCAATGCGTAAAAAGGGTTCATTATCCCAAAATCAATAAGTTTCTGTTGAGAAGACATGTTTTTGCATGAGTCATCTCTCTCTACGTTGAACCTGTTAAGAAATCTGCTACTGAATTAATGACATGTACGAGGCCGGGTCGATGAGTCCGTGACATTCTGAATTTCCCGCCTCCTAATTGAGATGGCAACACTCTTCCTGTCAACAGGCATCTGTCACCGCGCGATTTGAGACGAAAATGGAAAAAAGTAAATTTCGTGTGCTCATTAAGCACAAGCGCAACCCTGTGACAATTTCTCAGGGATGTTTGGCGTTGTTCAACTGCGCTATGAACGAGTTTTTGCATGGTTTCGTAAGTGTTTCTTGTTCCCAAACTTGGAGAAATGGTTCAGCGGAAAGAGATTCGACTCCAACGACGAAGTCATCTCACAAACAAATGCCTGTTTTGATGACCTCGGCAAAACATATTTTTCGGAAGAGTTAAAAATATAAGAGAAACGTTGGACTAAGTGTATATAACTCAAAGGAGACTATGTTGAACAATTAAATAACTTTTTATATAAAAACCTGTTTTATTCAAAAAGTCACGGACTTATTGATCAGTCCTCGTATTCTGGAAATCTTGAAGTAGATAGTTATGACAGTTTTTAATTGGCCTTTAATTGGCTTTTTTTGTTGATTTTATATGAAAGTTGACGATGGGATTGGCACCTTTGGTGTGGAAGTTTAGCATTTTTCCAGAGATCTCCAAACCCCCCAAACCTATCCCCAAACTGATATTACATGCATTCGCATGCATTTCGCTAACAGAGTTAGCATCTTCAGCAGAAGAAAATTGAACTCCGTTTTTTTGCAGAGTACGATCCATTTTAGATCTGAGTATTGAATTCCTATTTCAAAGGCAGACGTTAAAAAAATTCTCCAAAAAAATCTGTCCCTGCGCCGGTCTATTCGGTTTGGTTATTAGCATATTTACGATTCAATATTGTGAAAATTTGCTCTTATCACTGCTGTTTTATCTATACATATTACATTCATATTTTAGAAACATAAAAACATTGTTCAAGCGTGAAAGTTAATTTATATATACATGTACTGGATTAATTGCAAACATTACTTTATTCATATTTACAAAACGTATTGATATCGCTCAATCTCTCATAATTGTTAACTTTTTATTGCAACATGTCCCGAAAAGTAACTTTGAAATCCAAAAACAACGAATAAGTGGCATTTCAACACAGTCACAGATGTTTTCCATTACTTACTTGTAATGACGTCCCTCGATGCCTTGTGTAAGATTTTCAATGGATCCGACGCCAGTTTCCCACGCAATTTTCTAAATGCACTTGTTTACACATGTGCCAGTCACAGGTTACAATCTATTTAATTAAAAGAAAAGCTCTGACACTTGACCTTCCATCTCGACTACCACAATAATGTATTTCGAGCTGCCAAATTTCTTGTCGAATGAATCAGTTATTTCTGATTTTAGTAAATTATTTATCGACTAATGAATCGAAAACGAAGATTTGTTCAATGAGATGTCACTCAGGGAGGTTAATCACATTATTTCGCTCTCGCACACGAATTTGAACTCAGTTTTCCGAAAGTCTTCTCCGGCGAATAGGAGATGAACTGAGTTTATTGGTATTTCAAGGTGCACCACTAGATCAAGTAGGGTCAAAATAGGCTTGAACCCTAACAGCTGACTAACATAATTGTGCTTTATATACAATGGGTATACTTTGGTTATGGAAGACCACTTGAACATTCATTTCCAACGTATTGTACATCATTTTAACTCAGTTTCATTTGAATGGTTCAACAAATCCCCCGGTTCCGAAATCCTTCATTCGGTGCTAATTTCTCTGCCACACGATCAATTGCTTGTGTAGTATTCAATCAGTTGTATGAAAATATGGGCATCATATAATATAGCTCAGGAAATGAAGCATTTTGGCTCGCGATTCTTTCGTCCACCATGGATTTATCTGAAATTTTCACAGAAGGTAGGGAATAGCTCAAGGATCATTTTCTATATCATGCCTCTGTACGCTAAAGCCTTGGGGGTGGTTGCCACCCCATGCCACAGGGGTGGAATTTTTTTATCACATTTTAACTGTGGGAATCGACGGAAGGAGTAATTCTGAGAGAAAAATGTTCTATACGTTTTTTCGTAAGTTATATTCTTTGAGTTATTCGAAATTGAAAGTAACAGTTTTTTGACGAAAAAATCGACTTTTTAAATGGCTCTTTGCAAATAACTCTTAAACTATACATTTCGTCAAAAAAAGTGTGGAGAGGCAAATTGTAGCTTTTGAAAAAACAAAATCAATGCTTTCCTAATAATTTTCCTACGACACATACGAACTGAGTTACATTAAATTAATGCTTAGCTTTTTTCGGCAAATGTATAAGTTGGAAGATTTAAAGCGAAATAACGAAAAAAATTTGCGTTTTTCGAAGAAAGCTCATGAGATCTTTCTTAAAGTATTCAATAAGAGCTTTCAAACAAATGAAAAAATGTCTTCCTAGCATGAAAATTGACCGACCTATGATCAAAATGAGATCAGTACCCGCTTTTTTCTACGAAAAAAATATGTGAATACAACCCCCAAAGTAACCCCTAACTAAAATTTATGGCCACCCTTCTGTGATTCTCTTTATATATGTACTATCAATACACCCACGAAGTTTGACCAATTTAAAATGCCTAATTCTAGAAAAATTGGAGTTCAAAGAGAAAACGTTTTTCAATTCCGTGTTTTTAACCCTTTTCTTAAAAATATCTCCCAAGATACTAAAGATACGAATAAATGATACAGTACTAATTTGTAGCTTTTTTCTTGGAAAGCCCTACAAAATCGTTTCTGAAAAAAAAATTTCATCACCTAAAATCAAGGAGCTATGCTTGAAAAACGGATACATTTTTTTTTAATTTGAATTATCCGCTTAGGAGCGTAGTAATCTACATATACGGTGTATTCGGCCGTTATACGTTATATATTCCAATTTTTCCATTCATATTGGAAGACAGAGTAGAAGAAACATCTACTAGCGTGTGTGAGTGTATATTTCGTTGATTTCTCCCCAGTGTATTCTGAAGTTCGAAGACATATTATAAAAATTTCAAAGGTAGTTTATAACAAGGGCAGGTGGAAAGATTATGAAATTGTATCCTGAAGCATGAAACAATAATTATTCAACTATTTTTACCCATATTTAGGTTTTGAATGTTATTTTATAATTTTTGACAGATAGGGGTAGTTTCCACCCCTGAAAAACAAAAAGCGTACAACGGCACAATATAGAAAATGAACTAGAGGGTGTAATAAGCCTAATCCCAAATTTTTGTACAAATCGGTGCTGGCCGAAAAAATTGCGAGGTTTTACCATTTTTTTAGCTTCATTTTCTGAACATGTACCGCAGTTTTGCTGTTCATTTCTGTGATTGGTTTCGAAGGGTTCGCAATAACCTCAGTTCAGGTGATATGAAGTGAAATGGTGTACAAAAATATGTTGCCAGTGAATGTTAAACCCGACCCAATTATGTGACGTATAAATCGTCTACCAGAAAACTGCCTTTTCTCATTTCAGATGATTTTTTTGGCTCCGAGCTCAGCGTCTGCCAATAAAAATGAAAAGTATTCCAGAAAATATAACAACTCACACGCATTTAGAATCAAATGATCTCGATTTTTTTGTGAATTAAAAAGATATTTCTTCCGATAAAATGTTTAACATTATGTAAATAATGTTTTTGATTGCTTGTTTTATTGCATGTAGCTACCAAATTCCATCACGCTTGAAGCTCATTCATAGAGTAATTGGTTATCGTAACTGTTTATCTGTATCATAATTCACCTTTCAATCTGTATGAATTAACCGGTTTACAACTGTTTTTCAAATCGAGGGTTATCAAATAAAACATAATATTACCGATGTGAATTTAGGATAAGAGTTTGTCGGAAGGTGATTGAACGTAAAAGCAGTAATACTTTTTCATTTCATTTACGAAAACCAGATTGCTTTATAAAAGTGTGACTGATGCATTATTTCATACGCATTGAGTTTGGATCGGAATAAGAAGGTTAGGTTTATGAAATTTAAATTTAGGTGATACACTAGTACTTTACTAATACTTACATTTGTTTTTACCATTATGTAAATGAAGTTTCGATGCTTTTTGCTGAGTTCGTGGGTAAAGCAAGATGTTATTCAGACATAATCCGAAATGCAAGGCAATGACCTATCAAATCTTCAGCATTTCTGGAAAATTTTGAACTATTCTCCAATGAAATATTTTCTTACTTAACAATTCACATTGCCATAGGTTTTTCAAAATTGAAGAGTGTTTTCTGTTGGATTACTGATTTTTCAGGTAACTGCAAGCTCAAACTGTTGTGAATAAAAAAAATATACAAAAAATATTTGAATTGAGAAAGGTTGTACCAGAGTGATTTGATCATGGCTATTTTGACTATGTGTTGAATCAGAATAATAACTCTGGATTAAGGAATAACTTTCAATTCCAAACAAATTTTATGAATAATTTGTATGTTGTTTCAGTTGAAGCCATTCTTAGGGCATCTCATATATTTTTTTACCGTAATATTAAGATTTTGGTTGTTTGACTGAAAAAATCTGTCGCACATTTGATCAGTCACTTTGTCGGTAATCGAGAAGAACATTTTTACCAAACTCGGCTCATTAAGGTTGTGGTGATAGATGTTCAATTATAAAAATGACTGATATTTGGTCAGTGAAAGTCCATGAAATCATTAGAGAATGTGAGCCCTGTAGAAAACCATCGTAGCAATTTACGACTCTTTTTAAAAATATTTTAGTTTTACAATAAAGGATAGCCAATCTTCCCGTCCCGTCTATCTCGACAATTTCTGTTGTCACTGTTGCAGAGTAGGTACCTATCCTATAACTTTTGATAGAGACCAATTAACCTAACACCATCTTTCATCCTGAAGATGAAAGATGAAGATGCTAACTTGGTTGTTGAGCTGGGCTTAGAATGTCATCGATTTGGTTTTGAAGGTTCCATTCTATTAGCATTAGTTGAGCTGAACTCTTTTTTTTTCAATTGGAATATGCTCAATAAAATTGGTTCTTGCCATGGAGGGGTAAAACATCTGCCTTATGAAACCTTATATTTTCCTTGTTCGCGATAATTTTTCAAATCCATATCGGAACATCAATCCCAAATGTAACACAGAAAACAGTAAGTTTGGCAAGAAAACTAAATAAATCGTTTTTTTCAACAAACTTCTACAGAAACTGTTTATTTTTCATAATTTCGAACAGTGAGAGGATTAATGTGCATCTGATCAACCTAGGGAAATTTTAAATGAACTGGAATATTTCATTTCAACCTATTCCTCATTCCGAAATGATTGAAAGTCCCATAATTCTTTTAATGTTTGGAAGCATAATCGTAAATCTTGAATTTCCAGTAACTATTTGCGTTGGACCATCGAAAAGTATTTTATGTAACTATAGGGGCATTTTCTTCAGGAGAAACTGTGAAAAAAATCGATGTTACCATCAACAATCGAACCCGTTGAAAAGGATAATTGGTCATGATACCAGGGAAGTTTGAATTTAACAAAAAATATAATTACAAAGACATTTAGAACATATCTTCATTGCGAACGATATATCTACATAACCTATGATACAACTGAAAACGGTACCTACTATGTGAAACTTTGAAGTGACTGGAAGTTTTTGTCAACATTAAAACTCAATATGATTTCCTTGATTTAAAAAAACAAATTACAATTTCAATCACCATAAGCTAAATAATTCAACACACTATGATACGTAACAATCTTTGCATCATTACAAATTTTGTGTGCCCCATTCATGTGACTGGCTTTAAAAAAACAAATTACAAGTTCAATCACCATAAGCTAAATAATTTAACACACTATGATACGTAACAATCTTTGCATCATTACAAATTTTGTGTGCCCCATTCATGTGACTGGCATATATGTACTCCTGTCAAATTTGTCCAATTAGCCACAGTGAGCGTAATCAATAATAATCATCCAATTTCTAACATTTTCACTCAAATCCTCACGATATTAAAGAATGAATAAGCCCAAGAGCCGCTTCTTTCTGTAACACAAAAATTGTGAACTACCAAAAAGTTACATTAGAAGTAAAAACAGAATCTAATCTGACATTCTAATCAAGGGTGAAAGCCCTGGTTGATCCAACTTCTATAAGCAATTAGCTGCGGTCCTCCCTACGTATCATTTTCCTCAAGATTTATTTATTTACGTACATTGATCAAATTTCAACAATTAGCTATTCACAATATACAGATGGCCCCCTATATGTCGAAACACTGTCATGTTTTTCCCTTCCCCATTTTATTAGTAAACTAGTAACTAGCTCCTTTCAATTTAATATCAGAGAGGAGTCGAGATTATAAATACTATATTCAAGATGAAAAATAATAGGACACGAACTATTTTTTGGGATTTTCTACCACAAATATGTGGGTTTAGAAAAACCAAAAAACATTTCCTCAAACTTCCACTCAAAAACAAATAGTCACGTTTTCTATCATTATGATATACTTTTATACATACAAAACAGTTGAATTATTGGTACATGACCAGAATTTATTTAGGTTTGTTATCGAAACCATTGGACAAATCTATCAATGTTCTATCACTCAGTTGTTTTAGTATCGAGTCATTTGAATACACAATTGAATCAAAAGTGAAAGGTTCTTTAATTTTTGTGTTATTTCGTAGAAACGTTTTCTGTGGTTCGTAGGGGCACCAGTTTCCTAGAGCGCCAAAATTTCTTGAAGACTAGTTAAGTGTTAGAAGGTTATTGAAGGCGTTGGGATAATATCATATTTCATATTAGTTTTTCAATTGTCTTTGTGCTTGCCTCATGTTCTTCGTTCAATAACGAAATGCATCGACATCATTTTACACCATAAATCAATAAACGAGGTGAGGTTTGATATTGATTAAAATATTCCAATGTCCCTTGGGAATGTCAAAGCTTTGTGTGTGTGCCTAATAAATTATTTAAACAGGCTGATCGGGATTCGGCATTATACAATTACTTTTTTTTTACTTTATGATACTGTCGTATTTCTGATTATTCAATCAGAACCGTAATGTTTGAGTGTTTCTTCCCTATAAGGTTAAGCAAATACTCGGCAATGTTTTTATAATAACTGTAGCCATCCAGAATGATAAAATATCCGAAATGATATATATATATATATATATATATATATATATATATATATATATAGATTATCAAATTCTCTGGTCTATCACAATTTGCATTCAATTCGAAATGCCCACCACAAGATAGCTAGCTATTTCTGGCTTTGGCCTTCATCAGCTGTGGGTTGGCATGGTCCTCGTATCGAAGACAAACTGTGATAGATATCCAGAGGATTTGAAATGAATCGTGCCTTTACGGCAAGCGACACATAAGTGGAACCACCTAGGGTGTAACACTATAAGGAAATGCTGTCATAGTTTTCCGTCAGTGGCGAGTGACACTTCGCCACATCAACTAACAACTGCGTTTGCAGAAATGACAAGCACTCTCAGAGTGTTATCGAAAATCGAATCCACAAATGTATCTGAAATGATACAAAGAGAAAGTTATTTGCTATGAAGCAAGATGAATCAGGAAACTGATAAATAGATTATCAAATTCTCTGGTCTATCACAATTTGCATTCAATTCGAAATGCCCACCACAAGATAGCTAGCTATTTCTGGCTTTGGCCTTCATCAGCTGTGGGTTGGCATGGTCCTCGTATCGAAGACAAACTGTGATAGATATCCAGAGGATTTGAAATGAATCGTGCCTTTACGGCAAGCGACACATAAGTGGAACCACCTAGGGTGTAACACTATAAGGAAATGCTGTCATAGTTTTCCGTCAGTGGTGAGTGACACTTCGCCACATCAACTAACAACTGCGTTTGCAGAAATAATGACAAGCACTCTCAGAGTGTTATCGAAAATCGAATCCACAAATGTATCTGAAATGATACAAAGAGAAAGTTATTTGCTATGAAGCAAGATGAATCAGGAAACTGATAAATAGATTATCAAATTCTCTGGTCTATCACAATTTGATAATCTATTTATCAGTTTCCTGATTCATCTTGCTTCATAGCAAATAACTTTCTCTTTGTATCATTTCAGATACATTTGTGGATTCGATTTTCGATAACACTCTGAGAGTGCTTGTCATTATTTCTGCAAACGCAGTTGTTAGTTGATGTGGCGAAGTGTCACTCACCACTGACGGAAAACTATGACAGCATTTCCTTATAGTGTTACACCCTAGGTGGTTCCACTTATGTGTCGCTTGCCGTAAAGGCACGATTCATTTCAAATCCTCTGGATATCTATCACAGTTTGTCTTCGATACGAGGACCATGCCAACCCACAGCTGATGAAGGCCAAAGCCAGAAATAGCTAGCTATCTTGTGGTGGGCATTTCGAATTGAATGCAAATTGTGATAGACCAGAGAATTTGATAATCTATTTATCAGTTTCCTGATTCATCTTGCTTCATAGCAAATAACTTTCTCTTTATATATATATATATATAATATATATATGAGAATATAATATTTTCAAACGCTTTGAAATATTTTAAAGTATAACCATTGCTACTGAAATATCTTTTCTTCATCTAGGGGCTGTGATCACACAAAAGCCTTATGGTAACTTATTTCAATAGATTTTCCTAGAAATAACAATGCAAAATTATTGTGAAGACATTTCAATTCCAAACATCCCATGCATTCCTCAACGGTATACTTTGTTATGAATGATAACATACATACTCATCAGCGCTGAAACATCATCAGGGAAAATTAGATTGCAAGACACATATTATATGAGAAATTGTACAAAAATGAACCCTCAAAACATATACCCCATTACATTGTATACCGAAGTATAGGCTGAGGTGAACTATTTCTCGAGAGGAAAATGGTACTTTTGCCGAGGTTGGAAGACATATTCATTCTCAATTATTCGAAAAATATTGCAAATATATGAACACTTCCAACAGAACAAATTTCTTCATTGTCATTCTTCGTAAATGTTATTCCCCAACGTTGAGGACGAAAAATTGTTTACAGTCAGCTTGGTGTTGATGCATGCCTTCGAAATTCCAATCATATCTTATAAATCAACAGGGATTGCTATAAATGAGCAACGTTAGGATTAGTTAATGGATCTATACAGGCATTTTCGAAAATGGAAGTGACTGTACCTGACAAATTTGCCTGAAAACCGGTAACGTTTTATTTCTGGTTGGTGAGAGGTCGTAGCTCTTCCGAAGTATAAAAGTTATAGGTTTTCAAGGAAGAAACTGGGATCATATATGTTTCTATCCTTTAGGTAGTGAGATAGTTTCTAATATCGTGTCAGGGTTTTGTGTTACTACGTTGGAGTGTAAACGTTAGCGGACTCTAAACACTCCCTAAATTTCAACAAACTAAATGAATTTTCAAATAAAAAAGAATAGGGGCCGAGAAATCAGAGGCAAAATACCTCAACCTGAAAATTGACGAAGGAATTTATTCTCATCGCTATTTAATGGATGTCTGCTGTCCAGGAAATGATTTATGACCAAATGACACTTTCCGAAATCACATGGCCACCAGGTGTTGAGCTGTTGGCGCCTATCCGATATCGGTATGTAATGAAGTTATTCAGTTATTTATATATTTCCAGATAAACTGGTTGTTTTAACGCATATAGCTACCAAATTTCATCACACTTGAAGCTCATTCGGAGAGTAATTATGTTTATCGTAAGTGTTCATCTGTATCATAATTCACCTTTTAATTTGTACGAATCAACCGGTTTACAACTGTTTTTTTTAAATCGAGGGTTATCAAATGGAACATGATAATAACGATGTGAATTTGGGATAAGAGTTTGTTGAAAGGTAATTTAACGTAAAAGCACCAATCAGTTTTTATTTCATTCACGAAAACCAGATTGCTCCATAAAAACGTATATTAGTGTGACTGAGGCATTATTTCATATGCATTGACTTTGGATCGGAATTAGAAGGTCGGCTATATGAAAGTTAACTTTATTGGTGATTCATCAGTACTTACAATTATTTCCATTAATTCCCATCAGAATATATTGATAATGCTCAGATTAAAAGTTCAGATATGTAAGGATATTATAAAAAAATGGAGGTACACTCGGAAAAATAACAGTATTCCAGCGTAGGTATTGATAAAATTGTCTCTTATTGATTGTCAGCACCGACGTTGGAGATCAGAACGCGTGAAAATAATTTTATAACATTTATTCACATTCGAAACCTAGATTATTCCATTTATTCACATTCGAAACCTAGATTATTATAATTTCATAAGGGTATCCTTACTTGATTTAATGAAAAAGCTGGGATTCCGTCTGGTCATTTAGTGCATTAGAAATTTGCTTCTTGGTAACATATGGAATATCGTAGCAATTCTGATAGAGCCAATACGCGAAATGATAGAGGGGTATTTATTTCATTCAAACACGGTACCGAACTATTTCTCTGAGAATAGTTACTAAAAGTTTATTGGAAGTAATTTTGTCCTCGAAATGCATTTTCTGTGGAATAGATTTACCACCTTGTTCGATAAAAAAGACAAAAAGTTTTTGGGATTGCTCCTCATATTCAATTCAGTATTTTCCACGAATTTATCATAATCAGTTCTAATCTCAACTTTTAGTTTTTTCCCAAGTTCAGAAAATATTTCATAATCATGATTATTTTTGTATTTTTTTGATTTTTTGTGGATTTTGGAATTTGTTATCTTCAAAATTATGGTACCTGGAAAATTCCAAAGAGGGTGGGGCTCGTTTCGCATTTTTTTAACTAGAGTGTGGAGTACATATATACATATATGCATATAATATATATATATATATATATATATATATATATATATATATATATATATGTGTGCTGGCTGGAACTTCCGGTTGATCCGCGTCTGGAATGATTTACTTGTCTACGTTTCGGCTCCCATTTCGGAGCCATTCTCAAGACTTAGTGACCTTGCGTCTAGGTCTGAGTTTTCTTACTAGCTGGCTATCATCACTCCAGTGATATATATATATATATATATATATATATATATATATATATATATATATATATATATATATATATATATATATATATATATATATATATATATATATATATATTGCAGAATGATAATGGTTCAGACTTCCAATGTCTATATTATCAACTCTATTGAACCTGTTGCTAAGAACGGAAGAATTAAAATACAAATCAAACCCAAACAAAAGGTTCGAAATTGATTTTTAAAAATGAAATTGAGGTTTGATTGATCAAAGAAAATGATGTTTTGACAAAAAAATTGAGATGTCTAAACATGCTCCGGTTTCTCCTCGTTGTGGACATTTTCTGGTCAGAGAATATGACGAGGTCGCGTTTTTCTTTCAAACGGCTGAGGATAATATTATTATTATGATATTATATGGAAACATCAAGGTCCTTTTTTTCTTCGTGAGGGAACATTTTCCAATACTCAACCCAAGATACATCAAAGTACACCACGCAGACACTGTGTTGATATCTTTTTGTGATGAATTGGAGTCACTCACTGAAAAAAAAATCATTAATTTTGAGGCCATCCGCATACAATAGTTCAGGCTTAGAACATTGCAAATCCACGGTAAAGTCATTAAAGAATAATGAAAACAAAAGAGGCCCAAGGTTGAAGCCCTGTGGCACTCCCCATGTTTATGTTATGATGACAGATCGATTGTCTTCGCATCCTACATATTGTTTTCGACCGAAGAGATATGACTCGAACAGTAATATTGATTTCTGAGAAAATCCAAAAAAACAAAGCTTTCGCAATAAAATTTTCAAGTCGATTCTTATCAAAAGCTTTTGTCCATATAGACTACATCTGCTTGACCTCTTCGATCCAATATCTCACAGATAAACTAATTTATACAAGACAGGTTCGTTACACATAACTCCTTATCAATCAAACCGTGCTGATCAGTGTATAATATTCCCTTGGTGGTATTAAATAAGACTGCATAGAGAATCATCTCGAAAAGTTTCGCAAAGGTACAGAGCACGGAAATAGGTCTATAATTTGTTACAAGGAATACACAATGAACAGAAATTGAGAGGATCATCTTATGAACTCTTCATCTTTTTTTTGGCAACATCATGAATCTCCCTCAAATTTTGTTCGTAGGCACATTTTCATCACAAACATTCTCGTTTACAAAAGTTATAATTTTCACATGATTTGAAATGAGTGACAAAAATACTATTATTGAGATACATCAACACGGAACAGTGTTTTGTATATTCACACTCGTCATTCAGGAATATTCAGATATAAATGGCACCCGTCTGTCCGCAGATATTCGATAAATAGTTTTGCCTGCTCATAACCTAGACATTCGCTTGATGGTGTTATTTTGAGCATCAGTCTCATGCTCATCATTCTTTGCAGATGCAGTGCGAGTTTGAAATCTTGAAAGAAATATTCTATTCGTGAAAACTATTTTTGTTGACGATGTTATTTTGAGGTCCCATTGCGTGCATTCCAAATTCTCAATTTGTTATTCACGCGCATTCACTGAATCCATAAAATATTCAACTTGAATGTTTTCATCCACATTGAAACTATCAATCAAATGTACTCCAAATAGGAGGTGAGTTTGAATGAAACATAAATAGTGCGTAACACTAATTCAGAATTCCTGAATTGGCAGAGACAAGTTATTTATAGTCACCTGAAACTAAAATATTTTCATGCTATTTCATCAAAGGCAAATAAATGATCATAAGCAAGGATACTAAACAGTCTCATCTTTATGGGATGGTGCAATCAACTTGTAATCCATCTCGAAATCAATAATTACGAGATATCTTATAGAACATCATTGGTCTGAAGTCTTAATCAACCAATGGAGTTTTTTGCATTTCACATTCTGCCAATTCATTGGTGAAGCTGAAGAAAGAAGGTCTCCCAGTGACGCCAGTTCCAAGTATTTCAATAGTTTGTACGATACAACTTTACTATGATAACACTTTTGATATTTGTGGCGACATCTATCAAACCCCATTATTCCCTTCCTTTCAAATTTCACATCAGAATGCCTTTCCGGAGTGATCACCGAGATTCATGTCTTCTTTTTTATCATTATCGCTAATTAAATTTAATTATTTTTCCATCATAGCTACTCACCCATTAAATCTCAACTATTGCTTGACTGTAGTCGTTGTCATAACGGCTGTTAAAATAAACGATATAGCGTTTATATTGACATTAGAAAAACTATGAATATAAATATTATCAAAGTAATAGCACATCTAAATTGGAGGGAAAATTATTTTGAGGACAATAAATTCCAACTCACCATGTGATATGAAACTCATCAATATATTCTAAATATTCTTTCGAAAACTGAATACATATCTTTCCTTTAGGAATGATGAATGTACTGATTAACACTCATCCAATATTGCAAATGACTGATTCTGAAAATTCATTGGAGTTTACTAATCGCTAAAACTTCCTCACCTGTTATTAACTTCTTAACGGCCCTCTGTCATTGATAAATATCACTTTTCTCGATGCCCTTACAGATGGAAAAATTTTCATGTAGGCACTTGGAAGAAGAATGGCTTTCGTATTTCGTGCATGAATATATTTCTGCACAAAATACAGAAGTCCTTATATTGGTACGTGCACAAAGATTGATATTTTTCACTCATCTTTCCATGTTCCATTAACTGAAACTCCCCTTAGCAACCTAAGCATTATCACTCGGCTGTCCTCTGCTGCTTGCTATATGATTTTGCAGAATTTCTAGGCTCACATGTTGTCTGTCAAATGTACGATTGAAGATATTCAGCTATTTCCCTCCAGGTGAAATAGTAAATGCTCTACCGCAAAAATCAGTAGGACTCCCCAGAGCGCTTCGGCAATTAGCCAAGCCTTGCCCGCACAAGGCTCTGCCTTCTGGGCGCACTCGTAAGGGTATTTGATAGAGAAAGAGTTTCGAAAAAATTGTATTCGATATGACTGAAAATATTATTGGGTGGACGAATATATCAGTAGTATAATCTTTCATATGGGCCACTTTTTGACTGCATTTTAGCTAGAGCAAAGTATCTTGTAGCATCGAGAGATTCGTCAGCAAAATCAGTTCAAACCGTTAAACACTATTCTCATCGAGAGATATCCTTTATACAATTTCCGTTTGTGTTCCCTACCCATTTCAGATTCCAAACCATGGACTCCTCCTCCAATAATGCGTCAACTCAAATTTCTGAATCCGAGTTTTTGGAAAAAGTATATATCGTTTTATACATGTATCGTCTGGTACAACAGTATTTGCAAGACATGTAAAACGCATTAAGATTGATTTTGGGTTTCAAAAAGGTTCAGGTTGTTTCGAATGAGTGTTCGAGATTCCACAAAATGATTTCAAGATTTCACAAAGAGTTCGTTCAAATGTAGGTCCACGTCAGAGAGAAATTCTCGAGAGAAAAATGTCTGTCTTATTGGGGGATCTCAGGTGTCTTCGCCTTAACCCAGCACAAAACCACTTGCAACAACGCTTATTTTCGAATAAACTGATCACAACGGAACACTACATAAAATTCCAATGGAACCAACAATTTAGCGAAAACAAGAAATAAATCTTCAACACCATTTATATTAAGAACGAAAGCATTTGCAGACCTTTGCCTTTGAAAACTTCTTATCTAGCGGCCAGAATAGACATCAAGCTGAAAATTGGCGGAGGTGTCCAAGACATTATTATGAATAAATGAATAAAATGTCAACAAAAGACTTCCAAGATCCTGTGTGCGAAAAAAATATTCAGGATAAAAAATATCGGTTTTTTTCATTTTCCTCGTAAACGATAAGTGTTATCGTAAAAGTAGAACATATCACGTAGTACAAACATTTTTCTTTCACTTTTTCCTACGAATCACCATTCTTAAGATATCACTATCTGATAAATATAAAATTATAATAATATGCACGCTTACGCCGCCTGTGTAAATAGCCGGTCGTTTATTGTAGATAAACTTTAATGTGTAACTCATAGATACAAATCAGGCGATCAAAAAAGTCATTTGATGGTTAATGGTATTTGACAGTTATACTACAAAACAACGTCGTCGAACTATAAAAACATCTTCAGCTCCTCGTCATTTTTGATCCATTTATGGCAGTTTCTGCCAATCAACAGATTTTTTTCTCACTCACAAGTCTCGCTTCATTTCTGTGTTATGTGAAAAAATTTTAACATGTCAGTGAAACGAGCTGATAAAAACACTGATGTCCTCATAATTTGAACAACGATAGAACAATTTGATAAGTATACCAACCATCGTTGCTGAACGTTGGTGATTCATTGATACTACCGACTGCACGAACTCCAACCGACAAAATTGTTTACTTTTTAAAACTTGGGAATGTTGAACATTCAACAAACTGAAATATATTCATCTCAATGTTCTTCTGCTCATCATAATTCTCAAAACTAGATTCTATTGTTACATACTGGCTGCGACTTTCATGTTTTTATCATAAACAGGATTCGCTCTTTCCTTGGTAAGTATGGAAGTCCAGAAAAAAAGATTGTATCTGTACTCCGATATTTGAGTTTTGTGATAAAAAATCATCTTTGGAGCCAATTCAATCTTCACTACCTACCACCTGCTCCGAAAAAACCCAATGCCATTTTGATTTTGGTAATTGCAAAAAATTTTGCATGAATTGTCAAGGCGAATTTTGCTCTGCTGAATTAACGAGAACGAGATGAAACCGAAGGAGACATAGTTTAATTTGATTTGAAGATTTATCAGTCAAAATAACATTTTTTACAATTCCGAGAATGATTTCCGTCTCATTTATATTTTCATTAGTACCATTTTCATTTATTAAATTATTAATTGAGAAAACTCGATCGTGGAATAGACCTTCTGGGGAAACGCTCAAAAAAGACGGCAAGTACAATAATACCTCATGGGAACTGTGGAAATGTGTGCATATTTTGCAGAATCTGACTTCTTCATTAATTTATTCAAGAACGTACTTCCAAAGAGAATAAGTTCTGGTATGATGTTCAAAAAAAAAAAAAAAAAAAAGCAATTTATTTCCAACAGGGGTACCCAGTTACAGGAAATGTTAATATGAATTATATACTATCTTCTAAGCGACAGCAAGTAAGTATATCGTAATAAATGATAAATGAAAAATATAGTTAATTACTAAATATTAATACACGTGGAATCAAAAATAAAAAAAAAGAAGAAAAAAGGTATTCGAATAGAGTTGACTAGCATAATCATAACGTAACAACACAACACGATTATTATATGTTATTGACAATACATGATATAACAGCGTTTAAAGAGTCAAAATGAATATCACACATGTTACAAATTTTGTTGAAATTACTGCACATGAAATTCACAGGTGATCGTATCATAACATTTGTTCGCGATGCTTCGCAATAAAATTTCAAACCGTGTCGGCCTCCGATTCTAGGTACTAAAAAATTTATATCGTTTAGGAGAACACTACTATCGATATTGTTGTTAATTAATTTATGCAAGAATTTTGTACCAAGTATAATTCTTCTTTTTTCCAAAGATATCATTTCAAATCGCGACAACAAAATGTTATGATCGATACCTCTTACAGGATATTGTCTATCGACTTTGAGACATAAATATTTTAGGAACTTTCTCTGTACACTTTCAATTGACTGTTTTTGGTAATCGTAGATTGGGTTCCATATCAAGGAGCCATATTCTAACTTGGATCTGGCATAAGCAAAATACAGCAGTTTCAATGTGGCAATATTTTTGAAGTTTTTACTATTTCTGTAGATGAAACCAAGCATCCTATTCGCGTCTGCAACCGTATTTTTTATATGTGTGTTGAATGTAAGTTTACTGTCATATGTGATACCAAGGTCTTTCATCTCTAGTACGCGGTTAATTATTTTGTTGTCAATTGCGTAATCATATATCAAGGTGCTCGATTTTTTTGTAAATGATATTATGTTACATTTTGTCACATTCAGTTGTAAACGATTATCGTTACACCAAAGTTTAATTGTTTCCAATTGCGACTGTACTCGATGACAATCGGTAATGTCATCGATTTTATAATATAATTTAAGATCGTCGGCGAATAGCAGGCTAGGAATATTCAAAGAGGTTGCCAAGTCATTAATAAAAATTAAAAACAGAAGAGGCCCCAGATTGGAACCTTGCGGCACGCCGGACGTAACTACGTACGAAGCAGATTTGTTCAGAAACATAGTTGATATAAAAATGAATACTACTATAAAATAATGATTTCAAGGATACAAATCATATTCGAAAATCATTAACAGTAATAAAAACGAAATTAGATGGACATTTAAGTAATAATAATTTCATTCGTTTATTTTGTTTGATATTCACGTAACGTAGAATTTTTGAGAAGTTATATATTACTTTTTGATTTCCATTGATTAATTTGTGAATGAATTTCAAATTTTTGGATTGAATTGATTCGTCTGAATTAATATCATTAGTTTCTTCAAATAAATCTGAAGAACATGTTTCCCATGAAATTTGAAGAATTTTCAGAATCTCAGACGGTAATTCGTCATTTTATACCTTTGATCTTGAATAATTCTTCTGTAGATACAGAATTATTGGAGACCCTCAATATTCTCATTATAATAATGTATCTGAGACCTCCACCAATATTTAGCTCCGTGGGAAATTTTGCAAAGAATAATGTCTCTTTGAACCGTATTAATGGTTTGTTGTCTGGCAAAGTTCGTCCCTACCAAATCTCCCTACCTTCAAAATCAATAGTATTTCCAAATTCGTCTCAGATGTTTTCATCAGCTTTAAATAAGTCACAAGTGAAGTGCCAATATACACCTAGAATTAATTATGCCTGAGGTGACACTGGCTTTTGAAAGAATTTTTAGAAACTCCATACCTTTAAGAACCATTGTTCTGGGTGAAAATGTGTGATCCAGATGTCATGCTCCTTGCGTGGGTATGGTATAGAGTGGGTATACCAAGCGACAGGTAGCCCTGGAGGTTTTCTGGAATTCATAAGAGTTGAACTAGCAAATGGACAATGAATAAGTCGCCACGGTAGATAATAATATCAACCGTCCCTTAGCCGCTGAGGTCTCAACCTTTAAGGTATGCCCCTGCTAAAAGAAAATATTAATGAAAAAGTTATGAACTTTTATTGATAGCATTTTACAAACTGTTCACATTTTAGTTCCTGATTTTGCCAGTACTTTTGACGAACTATTGAACAGTAGGTGAAAGTACAGAAATCAGGAGAGATTGCTGAAATTGTCGGGAAAATTCTTGTATTTTGAATGTCTTCGAAATAATTTGTTCATTCTATTTGTTTCCTCATTCAGTGGCAATTTTATACGCCCAATTTGCCATTTTCAAATTTCGAAATTGTATAAGTATGCGCAAATTTTCTGCTAACTTCCAAACCCTTGTGAATAATTCCGCTGCTCACCCTTCGATTCATTAAAAACTTTTTTTTCCAGATAATGGTCCATGTTTAGGATGGCGAGAGTCGTATTCGAAGCCATACCAGTGGCTGAACTACAATGAGGCTCTCCTTAGGGCTAAAAACTTCGGTTCCGGGTTAGTGGCAAGTGGATTGCCACCCGGCTCCAATACCATTCTGGGCATATATTCCCAAAACTGTCCAGAATGGATTCTCACAGAACAGGCAGCGTATTGTTACAGCATGGTGCTGGTACCTTTGTACGATACCCTCGGCCCAGACGCGTGTGCCTTCATCATCAAACAGGGTGAGCTCAAAATTATTAAGGATTTCAAATCTAGATCGCAGCGCCACCGTGGCGTAAACCTCAACTTAATGGAGTTTGGGATTCGAAAAATCGAAACACAAAATATTTGGCGAACGATTATTATCGTTTTTGGTGGTTTTTTTTGCTTTTTATGTGAATGTTAATCTCGATTGTGCTTTATAAACATTTTCGTTTTAATTTCAGTTATATTCTAAAATTTTTATATAACATCGCATCGCCACTCTCGCAAAGACTTCAATTAATTTGCACCACTTTGACAATATTTTTGATGAATGTTGAATGAAAAAAAAATAGTTATTAATCAAAATCGGTAGGACGCCCCAGAGCGCTTCGGCCAAAAAACCAATATGAGAGTAATCAACTCAAACAAAAACATTGAAATGAACAGTTGATCCTAGACAATAATAGTATATTATGCAACGATCATGTAATGATGGTTATTAATACACGAGCATCAGCCGGGATACGAAACGAGCCGAAGGTGAGTTTCATGTGGTTGATGCGAATGTATCAATAACCATCACATGAGAGTTGCATACGCTATTTTATCCGCACCCGATGAGTAGCGAAGAACTACAAATATTATATTAATATTAATTTGTACTGCACACAATAATACTAATTAAACGAATTTCTTTGGAAGATTCTACAAAATTGTAATTAATGGTATTACTACAAGAAATAAAACGATGAGAAATGAAGAGATCAAAAAAATAAGTTACTCGAGGCCGGAATCGAACCCATGTCTCTTCCAACTAGTTCAACTAGCTATCGTAATCTCCGCGCCTTAGACCGCTCGCCTACGGAGAGCTCAAGAAACTTGACTAAAAAAATAAAGAAATAAATCATGCATTTGTCAAATGAAAAATTTAATCATTCTGCCTGTATGTCTGCCGGTGAAGGTGTCGAAGGTGATTCCCCCATATCGCTGGTAGTGCATGCACATCGTGCTTGATTGAAAAATAATGGGTTTCTATTGGTTGAAAATCTGTATCGTAATGGATTTCATTATAAAACGGGTTGTGGGCATATAAGTGTTTTATTAGAGTACGGGTGTAAATAAAGAAAATAATGTATTCATTATTTCAGGAATTTATTCGGAAATTAATTCACAAAAGTTCATTATTTATCGAATAAATAAATGGTAACCTTTTTTAGCGGATATGCACTGGAAATCAAGGGGATGAAATAATCGCCGAAAGCTTACACGTGCAATGAAATGTTGAATATTAAATTAAACATGAACGACGTGCATGAACGCGAGTGGTCTGATTTGATGAATTTTACGGTAATGAACGATAATCTTGTTGGACTGCTCTTGCCAAATAGATCTATTTCGTACATGAAGTACGAATATTATATGTTAATTTCAGTCAGTATGGGATGAGTATAATTCCCTGGAACATCTGAAGTGTTCAAGGGGGAAATATGAGATCAAAATTAATCATATTTGTTGATGATAAGTGCTTGCCTTTATCAATATTCTGCAGAGGTGCTGTATCAAATATGGCTATTATTACAATTCGCTAACGTTATTACGGAATATTATGAGAATATTAAATCGCTCCGACATTTGCCAAAATAAAACATAAACGAGCATATCTCACCAAAATGTATATCAGTTTATTATCAACAGGTTCACATCCACGAATAGAGAAAATACCGAATAATTTCGAGTTCACATTGAAGACGATTAAGATTATGAAAATAAATTATACCATTATAGAATCGAGTTTTTGATGGTACTTGAAATAGACTGCTATCGCAATGTATATCACATAAGTTGGACACTCTATTGAACATTTCACACATCTCAAACACGAACGATTTTTCAATGCATTCGTCTTAGGAATACTACTATTATGAAAAATACATTCATGTCTAGATTGTAATCTAGCTACGTGATATTTAATTCGATTTAACAGGTCACTACAATCAATTTCATTATTTGAGAGTTTGCACAAGAAAAAAATTGCTGTGTCGGTCAAAGGCTCTAAAGTCTAAAGTAAATGTGTTCAGCAAGGTTATCTGATCTTTCCCTCTAGGCGGATAAAAGCCGTTGCATTCGAAGAGCAAAGAATATGAATTGCACATACTTATGTTGAACATATTCTGAACACTGAATAGAATTCTGATGAATTGTAGACCAAATTAACGATGCATAATCGACCTGACTCCTGGGCAGATATATTTTCAATATCAACTCCGAAGAATTGGCTAACTTAATTACTGTTTTTTCAGACCAGCCTTTCTCATGAGTAATATGAGGAATATCTATATTTCGTTCATATGATGAATTGCCGACCCTCTTCAAACGTAAAATTTTGAAAGGCAGATAAGTCTTAGGTGATAAACTCAGGACTTTCTGCTATTTAATACTCTGAAATAGGGCGACTCTTTGAAAATGGAACTCACTTATTAGTTCAAGCATTAGCGATTGATTCATTACACAGACAACAAAAATAGGAACTGAACAGAAAAATAGTTGAAACTATTTGGTGAATCAATATGAAATGAAACTCTTTGGTACAAAAAAATACTTGTATATCCTAACAGTGTATAGGACACCTGAAGCCTCAAACTTTAAATCATTTATTGCGAAATTGGAATCATTAATGTTTGATATTTATGAGGGAGATAATTTATATGTCATCTGTGGAGATTTCAATGTTGACTTTCTAGTAAATAGCAACCAGAAAAATGCATTAATAAATTTACTCAGTGAATATAATATATATCATCACATAGAAGAACCAACTCGAATAACACATAATTCTGCTACCTGCATTGATAATATTTTTTCTAACATGGATGTTGATTATACGAGTGTAAATAACATATTTTTCTCTGACCATTCCTATCAAACTGGTTCTTTCAAAATAGTAAACCCAAAGGAAAACACTGTTGAACATAAATATCAAAGAAATTTGTC
The DNA here is from genome assembly GCA_032362365.1 of Zygogramma bicolorata. NCBI lineage: Eukaryota > Metazoa > Arthropoda > Insecta > Coleoptera > Chrysomelidae > Zygogramma > Zygogramma bicolorata. The sequence continues at coordinate 389,192 of JAVJAQ010001629.1, forward strand.
TAAATCTAATATTGAAAATTTCCAAACCCTAATCTCCAAAGAAGACTGGTATGAGGTATATAATGCAGTGTCATTTCATGATCAGTTTTCTATATTTTATAATACTCTCCTATACCACTATAATGTAGCTTTCCCACTAAAAAAGACAACTGTCAGGAGCTCGAAAAAGAAATGGTACTCCCCAAAATACAGGAAATCATAAAAGATCTACAACACTCCCCGATTTACAGGGAATTCAATCAACGCATAGTATTGATAAAGCAAATTATATCAACAACTACTTTTTAGGGTCAACTCAGAACCGTCCATTACCAGACTATAACATGAAAATTGATAAGTATCATCTAAGTTTCTACCTTAAGCCAACAGTACCAGAAGAAATCAATACTGTAATAATGAGAACAGCTCGTAAAAATACTCCAGGGTTAGATGGTATTAATGGTCTAATACTGAAATCAGTTTCAGAATTTATTAACGAACCACTATCTTTTCTTGTTAATGAATCATTCCTATCAGGTTCTTTTCCAGACATAAAAGAGTCCAGAGGTGTACCAATCTTCAAAAACAAAGGATCTTCTTCTGACATTCAAAACTATAGACTAATATGTGTTCAGAGTCAAATTGCAAAAATTTTTGAGGCTGTGTACTCAGACAGACTAACAAACTATCTGGAACAGTTCAAACTGCTCCCCTCATGCCAAAATGGTTTCAGAAAACATAAATCCACCATCTCAGCTATTTCTGACTGTTTAGAATTCGTTTATAATGCTCTAAACAACAAAAAAAACACATTGGGACTTTTTTATGATCTGAGCCGTGCGTTCGACACGATTGACCGAAACCTACTACTGCAGAAATTAGAAGGAATGGGGGTACGAGGAAAGCCCTATGAATGGGCAAAGTCGTATCTCACAAACCGGACTCAAACCATTACAATCAATGGCATGAAATCAGACCCTGGAAAATCGGATATAGGAGTACCCCAAGGATCCATTTTGGGGCCACTATTTTTTATTATTTTTGTGAGTGATATGAACACATTCTGCACTATACCTGATCAAAAAATACTCTATGCTGATGACACAAATATCTTAATGTCAAATAATGAAATTGAAAGTCTAGTTGAGCAAAGTAATGAAGCATCCAGACAGCTAAAACAGTACTGTGATCAAAATGGACTGATGATTAATGTGTCAAAAACATATTTTATGAGATTTTTACCTAAAACGAAATCACCAGACCATGATCTGTATTTACATTTAGATGGTAAATCTATACAGAGCACTGATTCTCTTAAATTCCTGGGACTTACTCTTGTTCCAAAACTCACATGGGAAACACATATAAACACGATAGTATCAAAGCTAAGTACCACTTGTTACGTTATAAAAAACAGGAACAGGAAAACAGTTACCTTTGATGTCCTGAGACTACTATATTTTGGACTAGTGCAATCGGTACTTCAATACGGACTACTGCTTTGGGGTGCTTCACCTCATTTAGAAAAAACATTTACTGCACAAAAAAAGTAATAAGAGCAATGTATAATATTGCTCCATCATCATCTTGCCGACAACTATTCAAAGAGTCTAAAATATTAACTCTGCCAAGCATTTATCTTTTTCAAGTGATATTATACATAAAGAATAATGAAAATAAGTTCATAAAGAACAAAGACATACACTCATATAATACACGTTCAAAATCAAATTTACACCAACCTTACTCTAGACTAGCAGTAGGTCAGAACTCGCCCAATCATGATGGAATCAAATATTATAATAAAATAACGAATATTTTAAAAGCTACCACAGAAATGTCTTTCAGAAGCAAGCTGAAAACGTTTTTAATTGAAAATGCATTTTACAGCACTGAAGAGTTCTTGAATTTCTGAAATCTTCACATACCTCATTTACACTTATTTGACATGTATTGTATTGTACTTTGTCTGTAGTTTGTCTTTTAGTTTAGTTTAAGGTCCTTGACTAGTCTGATATGTTTATACATTTTTTATATATTTATACTGGATGTGTAATCCTGATTGATGCTAATAAATTGTATTGTATTGTATTCAAAAACGCAACTTATATATACTGGAGTCAACCATTGATTAGATCGCAATAATTAAATCACAAAAGAAGTATAAGCAGTAACAGTAAAACCAAGGTCATTTCGGTGACAAAACGATTCGTATGAAAAAACCAAAATGTCAAAAATGTGTAGTTCAGAACCCAAGAGTCCATTTTAACTCTTATTTATCATTATGTGTATACATCCGCCCCACCGACTAATTATATGTCATTGGTGGCCCTAGTCCTATCTCAACAAGCTCTCGGTGTTCTAAACAGGGTCAGTGGATTCCCTCAATATGTTATTACTACTTCTATTTTCAAGAAAGACACAAAACTTTCCCAATATATGAAAAAAAAAGGCTTTTCTTCCCAAAAATGAACAAAATGGTTATTTACGTTAACGCGTGAATTTGGATAAGATGTAGGTACCATATCGTCTGTCCTAAGACAAATCCACGAATGTGCAAATTCCTCATTTTGAAAAAACAAGTTTCTATTTTACCGTGGAACTGACGATATTGAAGCCAATATCGCCCAAATTTGACACATCTTCGTTCAAAGTATTTTGTTTCATATGTACTACTAAGAGTGCTCATGATTGTAACGAATGTATACCGTGTGATTTTTGGAAAAAATCATTTTTGTTTTCTAGAAAATCAAAGGTGATTTTTTTTCAGCTGAAATCAATACAGTCGTATGTGAAGATGACGCCAAATGTAATTTGATGCTCGAAAAATCTCCTAGGTGTTTAAAAAAACTCATAGTGATTAAGGACGTGAGACCAGCGACGAAGCAGAGGGCGAAAAATCGAGGAGTGGAGATTGTGAAATTTGGCGACGTGGAAGTGATGGGCTCTAAGACCAACCATCCAGAAGTGGTGGGTACATTCTATATTTACGTTGTTACCTTATTAAAACTCCTGTAATAAGATAATACAGGTCGGTCCGTATATCATTGATCTACATTATTCCGGAAACCTTGTTGATTAAGATGAATAAGGAAGTACTACTTTTTTACGAAAGTACCGACATTGAAGTTTTGATCCAGAATCTCAGAAAAGCACTTCATATCCTTAAGAGTAAAACACTCTGGAACAAAAATACCTCTTCATTCAGATTTCAGAGTGCGGGTTATCTAGAGGTCTCTTCAATTGAAAACTGAAACTAAATAATCAAGGAATAAACAGAAACATCAAAATCTATCATCAGCGCCCAGTAATATAAAAATTTGCATATAGGTTAGGAGTAACATCATACCAACGTAATGAAAATCTAGAGCTGAAAGATTTTGTATGAGATGTGTTTATAGCTGATTGATATCAATTATCTTCTCCTGAAGATGCTAACCTTGTTAGCGAAACGCGCGTCAAGAACAAAAAATCAGTTTGGTGTTACGGTAATTGATCTCTAAGAAAAGTTTCAACTTTTTCATCGAAGGTTCCAATCTCATTCTTTATCCTTTAATGCCCGAATGATTCTCGCACATTATTGGTTCTTCGCGAAGCAGTGGAAAGAATGTAACTTCCAATTCATTTTCTCCACTCATTAGTCACCCAATATGCCAAGCTGCTACAGGTAATTGGAAACTGTTTAATTCATCTCATTATTTCATTTTTGTGATAGAACAGCCATAATATTGCCAAAATATAGCTTTGGTGTGAGCTTTGTACTCCAGTCAATGGGGAGCAAAAAAGGTCTTTGACGTGCAAAAGGTGAAGTAATTCTGATTTCGAGATACGTTATTAGGTTAGGGACCCTGATGAGAAATCCTTGGGGATGGTGTGCGCGATCCGCTATCTAGTATTAAAGGTACGAAAAATTGGTTTTTCCTATTCTACTCCTTAACGGTGGACCCCACGACAATAATGTTCCATTCGAATTTGAAGTGGCCAAAATTTCCTACAATGTTTGTCACTACACTTTTTTCGTGAGTTTAAAGTTACAGAGGACGAAATGTGTACATATTTCCACAAAAATCGTCCAACTCCACCTTTTTATGGTCAATTTTGTAAAAATGAATTACGTTGTGTTATTGGGGTGAGCTATTTATATAATTCACAATATAAGGTAGTGCAACAATTACCTGCAAAGTTTTTTGGTCTAATATGGACTTCGTCTGTAACTAATACTTGTTCCGATTAATTCCACAATAAACCGAAAAGCAGGCTATTGTTGAGAAATTAATCATAAAAAGCAGTAGTAACAGACGAAGTCCATAACGAACCAAAAAACTTTGCAGGTTGTCGTTAACTTAATATATTGTAAATTATATAAATAGCTAACCTTAGTCTTTATATTTGATATAAATTTCTTCTCCTGATGAGACAATGGCGGTTCGAGTATCTCAAGAACGATTTTTGGGAAGGTTGATGGATACAATTGTAAGTGGGAACTCATGGCCTCCGAAATCCTTATTAACCTATAATGAAATTTATTGATGAACATCATGAAAGTAAACGATATTTCGACTCAAAATATCATGCTCAAAAAAAATTACACTGAAGTTTTTTTCATTTCAGCCACCAAAACCGTCGGACTTGGCAACAATATGTTATACCAGTGGGACCACAGGAAATCCCAAGGGTGTAATGCTGACTCATGAGAACATAGTGGCCTCTACGAGTGCCGTACAATTGCAATTTGGAGACCACAAACTGAAGAGTACCGACACGCTGATCTCGTTTTTACCGCTGGCACATATGTTGGAAAGGTGCTGTGAGGTTAGTGAAAATACTTTTCGATATACTCGAATGAATAAAGATTGGTCTGACAAAATAGTTAAGGCTTTCGCGGCCGAGGTTTTCAGTATCACTACTTTTATTCGGGTTTGAAGGCCGTCGTTTTTTGGAATTTCTTCCTGACGTTTCGCTGGCTCGAGTGGCTAGCTTCTTCGGAGGCTCATTCATCTTGAAATTCACTCCGATGATGATGATGAGTCATCGGAGTGAAACGTCAGGAAGAAATTCCAAAAAACGACGGCCTTCAAACCCGAATAAAAGTAGTGATACTGAAAGATTGGTCTTTCAGCATTTATATATTGATGAAAAAATTACGAGTAGATAACAAAACTAACATTTTAGGATGACTCTTCGTTCCTCAAAAAAAATCAAATTTTCAACTCTTCCAGATATTTTTTTTTGCTGAAAAATAATTACAAATGATTTTGATATCTAATATTTCTCTTCGTTAATCCAGAATCAGTCAGAAGCAGATCTAGATGAAATTACTTATAAATTCCCGAAATAATAATAATCCATACTCCCTCTAATTTTTTTCTCGACAGTTCTGGTAGCATACTTTCCCTTTATCAAATCTGATTAAAGTTTCAACATGAAATATGACACCATCAAATTGGTAGACATTTTCTAGGGAGAACTTATTTTTATATTTGTGACATGTGGAATTGTCTGTTCTTGTTTATTTGCTTGCAAACTGATATATGGGAGATTCATGTGTTATTGTGGCGAACTCGCTTAATGTGCCAGGTGTGATAACATGTTTGTGATATTTTAGTGGCTGGAACTTTGTAATTATGTTGGTTCGTATGCAGGGTAAATATACATTCAGGTCAAACTTCGTCACTCAATTATGACAATGGGTCTCTATTGAATTCAAATACTGAGTTCTCATTATACTGAAAGTTGTTATTCCAAACAATCCTTCGGAGACTGAGAAGTGTACCGCCAGTTTCCAGTAGTGGATACTTCAAATATAACCTGTTCATCTATTTTTCTTCATTTCCTGGAAAAAAAATTCACGTTTAAGACAATGTGAAAATATTTCTCATTAAAATTTAACAAGTAGTGACATGCAAAAATTATACAAGATATCTATCATATTCGAGTGGAACAAAAAATAAGATGTAACCCAGATAGCACAATGACCTATTTGGGACCAATAGGGGACAATGTTAAATCGTCCGTAGGATACCGGTGGGTGTCCCAATCGTGTCACTAGGAAGCGGAAATGTTACCAAATTCCTACTTCCTAGGACCCCAAGGTATCCTGCACAAATCACCAGTATCAAACGTGGACTATATGGGATATGTTGGAGATCAAATCATGATGTTTTCAGGAGATCCCGTATAGGTCAGAAGGATATAAAGAGGACCATGTCAGATTAAGCTCCGGATCATTTTCTTTATAAATATGATGTCCTGTGGATATCCTGTAATATATTGTTCATATTTTTTACCTTTTTGGCCTCTATATAGAAAATGTTGTGGAATGAAAGGAAACATTGACAAATGAATAGAAGTTTATTCATTACTAATCTTCTACAAGTCAAACAAAGACCCTAAAACTCATTCTGGAATATTATATTGATATAACACACAATTCGCCAACAAAAATAAAAATTCTGAGAGAATACAAAAAACTTGGGATGCAGTAATAAATGTATTATTATATCACAGAAAAAAAAGAAATAAACCCAACTATCCACTGAAGTCTCCTCCTTTTATCTGTCCTTTTTTTGGCATGACGCATAGCCAGCTCTCAATTGTACCCTCCAACGAGGCTTCTGTTTGACTTTTTAGGGATAGTATATTCCTCATGCCCTCTGAAATCAGAATATTCAGAATTCAGAATGGAAAACAAGTTATTGGAATTTGAATACATTTTTCGTGAAACAATGATGGTAACTCCAAATTGAGAGTCTTTTGAAATACAAATTATCATAGCCCTCATCATAAGACATATCCATCTGGTCATTCAGTGCAAATGATTCATTTCTATGTTCACTTTGAAATAAAGGATTATCGGTATCCATTACATGATTAGATGCTCTCAATTCATTGTGATTGTCAATATAATGTCGGAATTCTATATTGATATTTGAGTTCGATTCAAAGTCCTCATTTATGATATTATCAAGCTCCAAAAAGTCTATCTATTCTATCACCACAGAGAGAGATAATGTAGTCCTTTGATTAACTCAGGATACGTCGAGGACAAGATGAGGATATTTTTACTGGTATTATTTATACACTGCACTCGGAATACGTGGGGAAATCCCGAGGACGTAACACCGTATTGTTACTCGAGAGGTCCTACAATAGTCAATTGTGATGAAATTGTGATATCCTCGGGATCTCAACTGGATATCAACTAAATCCTGTGGAGTGACTGGCATCGACCTTGGGATGGAGTGGGGATCAGTAAGCCAGGATGTTCTACGGTGCTACATGAGCACTATTATAATATCCTACGGACATTTAGAGGATGATTTATGAGAACTCCTTGGGTAAAAATGAATGATGGAATTGGGATATTCTGAGGAAAATGTGTGCTATCTGGGAAGTGAGCCATCCCAGTTCGCAGTTTCGTATCACAAGAAACTTCTTTTAAAATTTTTACATCTTTGATAGGTCAAGTTTTTCGCACTATGCCTTTAAAGAGAAAATAGTCTTGAAGCTAAAGCCAACCATACTACCTATCCAATAAAGATCAAAGGTACAGCTTGGCAAATCTAGCTGTGCTTCTGTGAAAGAGATAGTTACAGTCCAACTTCATTGAGTTCTCGCCTAACTTCGTCAGCTGATCTTTTACTTATCCAATATTCAGAGGCACAGCTGAGTTGCCAAGCCGTACTTCATGTATTAACTGAAATTGGCTCAAGCATTTTCGTCAATATCACGATTGAACTATCGTGGAAGTGGAAAAAAGTTGATTATTTTCACCTTTTTTTTCTACACATTCATGCAAATTATATGTCACCTTGCATAGTTCAAAACAGTATGGCTTCATGATTTTTGTGAGTTAAGCGATATGTTACAATATATAATATATAAAAATTGTTCATTGAAATCATTAATAAACTTAAACGCCAATTTTGGCTTTTACATGAAGTGGTACACAGTTCATAAATTTTATTGCAGATTGCAATTTGTTTCTGATTCAGTATTTCCCCTTTCAGGGGCATACTGTAAAAAGATTGGTTCAAAAAATCTTCACCAATATAATAATTTTTTCTAGAATGCGATGTATTGCGTTGGCGGTGCAGTAGGATTTTATTCCGGTGATATAAGAAGGCTATCTGACGATATGAAAGCTTTGAAACCCACTGTAACTCCTGCCGTTCCGAGGCTTCTTAATAGGATATATGACAAAGTGCAGTCAGATATCAATGGGAGTTGCATTAAGAAAATGCTCTTCAATATGGCAATAGGGTCGAAGGAAAAAGAGGTCAAAAGGTTAGTAGCTACAGATATTTTCAGATACAATATTCTCTTTAAATATCAACGCGACATATACCTATAAGTAATAATCATTATCACGAAATTGTAAAGAATTTCCACAAGTTAAAAATTTATATGTGAGTTGAAGTAGAAAATGAACAACATTCGTTTTTAAGTTATTTGCAACATTGTCGAGTAGTTTCATTTCTTCAATCAGGATCTATAATAATAATCTCCAAACACCTTAACATTAAGTTTAATCTGTAAATCACTTTTGTAACTTTGTCTGTTTTTAATGATTGTTGATATGTGTCAGTTTTGTATGTATCCAATTAAGTTTTTTTATTTCACAGGGGCATCGTGCGGACGAACAGTTTTTGGGATATGTTGGTTTTTAGGAAGGTCCAAGAAGGTATGGGAGGAAAACTTAGGTTAATGTTGGTTGGTTCAGCCCCTCTTTCTGAGCATGTGTTGAATTTCATCAGGTGTGCCTTAGGATGTGTGGTAAGTATAAATTTTCATTATAAACGATAATAGAGATTTAGAAAATGACTTTCATTTTTATTTATTTTAGAAAGTAATATAAAATAATAATAAGCAGTACAGATCTACAGTACACTGTATTTATCATGTATCATTGAGGAAATGTTTGATAACACTGTAATTGAAGAAAATAACTGAGTCAAAATAATCAAATTCAAGATTGTTTGCACTTCTCAGTTATCTAGTGATTGGACTATGGTACCCATAATTTCGATTGTGATGCTTCACAAAAATTTTATCACACGCTGTGTTTACTCTCAATCCAATGTGAGACATTAATTTGAGCTAATAGTAATACCAGACAATAACTTGAACAGAAAACATATCATACCCAACCCTTCTGTTCTGTAGAATAGTTATTCCTAGTCTGTGATTCAATGTTGGAAAGTCAGATCTGTAATTATCAGCACGAATACCTCATTTATATGCACAACTTCTTGAAATTCGTGTTGAACTGTCTCATAATATGGACACCAAACCACTGATGCATATTCCATGTTAGATCACACCAGAACACAACTCCACATATATATATATATATATATATATATATATATATATATATATATATATATATATATATATATATATATATATCCAATTTTCGAAATTTTGAATGCTGTGAAATATGTTTCGAAAATCTTCAATATTATAAAAAATGAATATGGAGACCCCAGTTTTTTGACTGAAATCAATTCTTGATTGATATAGTGATAATTTTTGAAATCTCAGGATTGATTTCGATTACTGACAATTATCAAGAGCAAAACATTCTCTGAAGCGGCTACTAATCTCTTTTTTGAAATTTTTGCAGGTTGTGGAAGGTTACGGTCAAACGGAATGTACCGCTCCTATAACTCTCACAATTCAAGGGGACCACGTTCCGGGCCACGTCGGGCCGCCGGTCGCCTGTTGTTGCGTCAAACTGGTCGACGTCCCGGAGATGGAATACTGGTCGAAAAACAGCCAAGGGGAGGTGTGCGTCAAGGGAACCAACGTCTTTCAAGGATACTATAAGGATCCCGAAAAGACGGAAGAGGTGATCGATGATCAGGGATGGCATCATACCGGAGACGTTGGAATGTGGCAGCCTGTAAGTGTTAAACTAGAGAACTTCAGACCAGTAAGTCTACTGTGTTGATTCTCAAAAATTTCCGAAGCTATAGTATGCAAACGGGTGATTGACTTTTTTCAGGCAATGTAATCTCATCAGTAATAGTTCAGAAAAAGCTATGAAGCTAAAAAAGTGGTAAAACCTCGCAATTTTTTCGTCCAGCATCGATTTGTACAAAAATTTGGAATTAGGCTTATTACACCCTCTTGTTCATTTTCTATATTTTGCCGTTGTACGCTTTTTGTTTTTTAGGGGTGAAAATTACCCCTAATTTTAAATAATTATAAAATAACATTAAAAAGCTAAATATGGGTAAAAATAGTTAAATAATGATTGTTTCACGCTTTAGGATACAATTTCATAATCTCTCAACCTACCCTTGTTATAAACTACCCTTGAAAACATTGAAATTTTTATAATATGTCTTCGAACTTTAGAATTCACTAGTGAGAAATTAACGAAATATACACTCACACACGCGAGCAGATTTTTCTTCTTCTCTGTCTTCCATAATGAATGGAAAAAAAGGAACATATAACGTATAAGGGCCGAATATACCGGTTATGTAGATTACTACGCTCCGAAGCGGGTAATTCAAATTTTTCAAAAAAAAAATTGATCGTTTTTTAAGCCTAGCTCCTTCATAATTGGTGATCTCTCGCCGAATATTCACTTTACAAAAAATCTACACACAGGAAAATTTTTGCTACAATTTAGTACTGTATCGTTTTTTTCGTATCTTTAGTATTTTGAAAGATATTTATAAGAAAAGGGTTAAAAACACGAAACTGAAAAAAAACTTTTTTCCTGTAAAATCCAATTTCTCTAAAATTAGGCATTTTAAATTTAAAACTTCGTGGGTGTATTGATAGTACATATATAAAGGGAATCACAGGAGGGTGGCGATCAATTTGAGTTATGGGGTACTTTTGAGGTTGTTTTCACAGATTTTTTTTGCAGAAAAAAGCGGGTATCGATCTCATTTTGATCATAAGTCGGTCAATTTTCATGCTAGGAAGACATTTTTTAAGTTGTTTGAAAGCTCCAATTATATACTTCGAAAAATGCAAATTTTTCTTGTTATTTTGCTTCAAATCTTCAAATTTATACATTTGACGAAAAAATCTAAGCATTAATTTGCTGTAGGTATGTCAGTTCGTATGTGTCGTAGGAATATATAAAGGAAGCATTGTTTTTGTATTTTTGAAAGCTACAATTTGGCTCTCCACACTCTTTTTGATGAAATGCATAGTTTCATAGTTATTTGCAAAAAAACATTTGAAAAAGTCGATTTTCTCGTCAAAAAAGTGTTACTTTACTTTAGGAACATTATTTTCTTAGAAGTACTTTTTCCGTCGATTCCCACAGTTGAAATGTAATAAAAAATTTCTACTCCCGTGATGGGGTGGCAACCACCCCAAGGCTCTAGCGTACAGCGTCATGATATATAGAAAATGATCCTTGAGCTATTCCCTACCTTCTGTGAGAATTTCAGGTAAATCCATGGTGGACGAAAAAATTGCGAGCCAAAATGCTTCATTTCCTGAGCTATAAGTGGCAACATTGATATCAGAATGGAAAATCAACACATCCAGCAATTTTTGAGTTCATTCAAAATATCCTGCTACAACTTGAGAATAATAATTTGGCATTGGGATTATTTTTAGACCTATAAAAAGCGTTTGATTGTTATACAGTTCTATTACAAAAGCTGGAATCATATGAACCATGTGGCTCAAATCTTTTGTATCGGGTAAAAAACAAACAGTGTTAATTAACAGGGAAACAAAGCTGAATCAGAGACAATATAAATTGATACTGGGGTACCGCAAGGTAGTATAATGGGCCCAATTTTTTTATCATTTTCCTGAAAAATCTGGAGGAGATATATGGAGAAAATTGCATAATGACAAATTACGCGTATGACACAAACTTGCTGGTCAATGCAGTAGATTCAACCCAACAAAATAATACTAGTTTTTTGGTGCCGGTGAAGTCTAAACTGATTCTGAATGTTTTTGATGTGCTGATTTCAAAAATGTCTGGCATTTTTTCGTAGCAGCTCTAGTTCTTCAGATACAGGCCAATCAATTTTAGTTCTGATAACAGGTGAAAATAATGAAGTAATGATATATTTGCAGGTCAACACCAAAATTTCTTACCCAAAATTGGCATGTATTTACAGGAATTTGGTACTTGTTATCGTCCATGATTGTAAAAACCGACCTTTCTATACCTTCTGTATATTTCTACCCTTAAAGGTTTCAGTTTGCCTTCGTAGGTGAAGTTACTTTATTATTTTGTGTGTTTTCCGAATATTAAATTAAAGGCATGGCATCCACAAGTAGAATCAACCAGACGTGTTCTCCCAATGAACACAGATATGTGTCAGTCTTGTATCTATTATATAACACCGGTAACATAGGATGTGTCAGACATGTCATTTGTATAGTTCAGGTACTCCCCATTTACCACACGATGTCCGCCTCAACTGACGTAACATACACGTATCTGAGTAAAAAATGAAACATGATTTTAGCATTCAGTGTTATGTGTCAGACATGTCTCTTGGAAATGTTTATGACATATTTCTTGAAAGGAACAAATAGTTTGCAAGGAGACGAACAAGTTTATTGATTTTCTATGTTTCAGACATGAAACATGTATTATATTTTTTCATTCCACTGGTATATGTTTGATTTGTTTCACTGATCTCAGCAAGAATGATTCCTGAAACGTACAAATAAATGACATGTACGCTAACATTTTCATTCATATAATGTATTAGCTATGATACTCGCAACATACTTTATTTATTTTTGCCACATATATGTTTTATTTCATGAATCACCTCTGTAGGTAAAAAAAAAGGAACTGCAATAATAAGTCACATATATTTCAAATAAATAAAAAACATTTCTAAAAATAACAACACATTTCTGAAAAAATAAAAAAAAAATCTGGAGGAAAATAAAATACACATTCTATTGTTTTTTATTATTCTCCCTCGAGAGCCGCAGCTTCGATTGCCGGAACCACTCGCTGGCAATGTTTTCATATTCCTTTTGGGAATGAGGCCAGTTTTCCGCTACGGCCCCTGAAAATGTTAAATCATCAGTATTTGAATTGAAATGTGGGCGATACTGAAAATCCATATCAACAAAAATATCACAGTTTCCTGTATAATTCTGACAAGTATTTCGCTATCGCTAAAAAATATTCCTCAATCAGAATACATTTATCATGCACTTGGTTTGATATCAATAAGTCAAAAAATGTGACTCTTAGGGCTAGTTGCACCGCTTCAACTCAGCAGAGATTCAACTAAGCTTGGCTCAATCGTTAAGGAACAAGGAAGCTGATTGGCAAATCCATAGCAACAAAGCCTGGCTTAGATAAAGCACAACTTAAGGAAAGCGGTGCAACTGCCCCTCAGTAAATAAAATCATACTTATGTGCTGTTAGGTACAACAAAACTCTCTGAATTGTATTTCATTAGGCGAAGTGAATAACAGTGGGCATGAGTTCAAACTATCCGCCCGGCTTGTGATAACTCAACACGGATAAGCTTGCCCCAAGAAATTTGAGTCTTATTCACTCTACTCATTGCGTTAATCTTCAGTACAGTTCATATATATTTCAAATGCTTTTCTTTATAAATAGTAAGCATATTTGATGTTGAATGTGTTGACAGTTGCTTCCAGATTGAATAGGTCAGAATATTAGTGAACATTGTTTTCAATTAGTAAAAACAAAGGGAAAAAAAAATAGACATTCAAGCACCTAGTCAAATTATTCGGACAATTCAGAAAATATTATTTGTAATTATAATTAGGACAAAAGGAGTTGGTGCTATGATTTCGCATTCGACAAACAATCCGATGGTCGTAGGTTCGATTCCGCAGGTGGGTATTAAATTTTTCTTTGAGAATTTCTCTGTCAATGAGGGGAATGCCTCTGCCACGTTTCATGGTTGACGGGTTTGCAAATAACCACTTCGAAAGAAATTGATAGTTTGGTATATAATATCATAAACTACGTTTACTACTACTATTTTCATTTGTTTCTAGAATTCAATTGCTGATTTCAGATAAAATTAAAATGCCAAAACATTTTCTGAAAATATAGGAAAACTGGAGTTGAATGACTCTGATATGTTTCATGATTTATTTGGAGAAGGCAATATACTGTTTGGTCTTTGAATGTGTTTTTTTTTTTAAAATGGAGTTGAATTAATCTGATATGTTTTGTAATTTCTGTGGAGAGTTTCGTCCGTAAATGTTTAAAAACATAGCTGCAAAATGATTGTATAGCAAAAATAAACTGAATCACTGTCAGTTATGCATAAAATTTTTTGAAACATTAAAAAAAAACTATGGTGAGCATATTTCGTGAAAACTGAAAATAGAAGACTCCAAACTCCTCTCAATAAAGTTTGGGTTAAAAACCCTGCATCAGCAGAACGTTTCAATGCTGTTGTGCTGATCTTGACATAACCTACTTCGAACTGAAATTTCCCAGATCAGCTTCTCTATTCAGAATGAAAATCTTACATAGGTCCATATTGAAAAACAAGTTGTGGTCTCTTCATCTCCTACCTGAAATTTGTGTGGAGTGAAATTGACCCATGTTGAATAAAAAAGCTGAGCTGAGGAAATTCAGTTCGAAGAATTTTGTCAACATCACCATATACAACATAGATTCCTCGTTAACTAAAAGGTTTAGAAAATCATTGAGTGTTTCGAAAAAGTCATATATGTATTGTCAAACAGCAACAGCACCGTAGAAGCACTGTTCTATGCAATAAAATAGTAGAATAGTTTACCTCTTATGATTTCAATCACCTTCAGATTTGACAATCTGAAATTGTTTCTCTGACCTAGCCAACTACATTGACTGGCAAAACTATTGGTAAAAGTTTGCTTCAGAATTCTGACAATATTTTCTTTCGTGTTTGATCCTCCAATATTGGAAAAATACTTCAACTGAAACATGTTAAATGGCATTACATATACATCATACCCAATGAAGACTTGTTTGTTATTACCAAGTTTTTGGTTTTAACTTCAGAAGAAAGAATGGTCTCTAAATTGTTTATGGCTTCAATCGAATTAATTGGTAAGGAATCCAAGATGTCCCTAACATCGTCTAATGAGACAACATTCTTCGACTTGCTCAGAAGAAGCTCAAGTCTCTCTAGCCGTTTGTTAATATCATAGAGATTGAGATTGACTTCTCTGAATGATATTTTGAAATTTTCAAACTGCTCCATGATGCAGGTCTTCATATTATCTGGAAATAAGGTTTACTGAAGCATATTTCAGGTATCAAATTCAGACAAGACTTAACAAACTTCAAAAGAAAGAACAGGAATATTTGACATGTAAATATCTCAACTATTCCAAAAACAGCTCAATTTCCTTTGATAGTATATGAATGAATATGCAAGTATTTCCGAAATAGAGTAAGCATTTTCAGCCATGTCCCTGGAAGATCTGGAATTGTTGGTCAAATGTATGTACACTGCAATCACTCTTAGTTTTATGTTGTTTGAGCTCTGTTTGAAAATATTAAATTTTTTCAGTACATGTTCAAATCATAGCCATCAATACACTGACGTTTCAAGTCGAGTATTTGTTCTTGTGCAGATGAATGTGTTGCATTTATTCAGTTGCCAACTTCAGGATGAGAATGTTGATAATATGAGAATTTTCCAGGTAAAAAGAATTAAAAATGGTGTGAATACATCTCATGATATGAACAATATACAAAAGTTCTGATTAGGTGTTATATTTGAAATCATTAAACACATATTCTCTGTCATCCTCAATAAAATGTTGATTGTTTTTCATTCAACATTTTTTCATGATAGAATAGATAAGAATCAATAGGCACTTCGGTTTCCCTGGTGTCATTCATCCCCAATCCAAATTAATTGACCATATAGAAGAATGAAGTAAAATTCTCTTGACGATTCAAAAATACAAATATGTTACTTATACCTCTATCTACAGAATATAGATATTTACCTATAACTTCTTGAGCCACTGTTGTTTTCTGGTCCATAAAAACCACTGGGGCGTCACGTATATCTAGAAAAATGCATCAGGTAATATGTATTTCACTTTCAGTACTAAATAAATACCTGATGGAGTTACAGTCAATACTGATGAATTGACTTCATCTGAAATTCAATAAGTTTTATTATTAGATATTCGGTTAGCAAGGGTTGAAATCAAATGAGTACCTGAACTGTTTGATTCAATTATGGAGTCTGAAGTTGGCTCTAGTTGTGTATTGACTGAAAAAATATAATTATATATATATATAAAACGTAAAAAATCGAAATTTTTCAATACATATTTGTAGTTTTCTTGGAATTTGAAAAAATGTTGTTCGCTACCGTGATCCCTGTGTGAACAAAACGCTCTATCTTTTGAACTAATTGACCTATCACGATGAAAAAAACTCCATAATGATTAGAAGTAATTGGGCGTCCCCGCAAAAAGTGTGGAAACAAACACATTGAAACGTTGCAACGTTTCAATATGTTTGTTTCAAGTATTAATCTTGACACATTCTTCTCCTAACCAAATTTCCTCAGCTCAGCTTTCCTATTCAGAAGAGGAATTGAACATAGGTCCATATTCAAAGAACACTGAAAAAATTATAGGTAGTCTCTTTTAGTAGAGATGACTCTACAACTTGTTTTTCAAAGTGGAACTAGTTGAGATTTTTCTTCTGGATAAATAAGCTGAGCTGGGGAATTTCAGTTTGAAGCAGTTTTTTCAGAAAAAAAAATCATACAAAACTGACATTAATTTTGTTGATTTCAGCCATTCAAACATTTTGCATCTACTTGCCCTTAGAACATATAATAATCAATTCGTTTTATTCTTTAGTTTCAATGGGGAAACGACACATTCATGGACACAACAAAATATTGCCCTCCCCAAAAAAGATAAGGAAAATGAAAACATACCAGATTCATTCAACTCGTTCCTTTTAGTGCCAGGAAATGTTGGCATTTTTAACACATCTGAAATAATCAAAATAACTCAATTGAATTAAAAAAATAAATAAAATAATTACCAATGCTTTCTTCTTCTGAATCATCTGATTCCTCGATTCGCTTGAAGGACTGCTTCTTCGTTCGGTGCCCTCTTCCTCTGGGGAAACACTGCTCATCTGTTTCCGACATACATACCGCCTTTCTCCTAGCAGTGCTCCAAGATTCTGAAATAATAATCTTTTTAATATTTATTATAACTTAAAGAAGGCAATATATCTACTCAGCTTCTAAAAGGAAACAGCACTGATATAATGGAAAACTAGGAATATATTCTTTAGTCAAACAAGCAGTCACAATTAGATTTGTGAATTATTTGTCAAAAAATTCAACCAATACAGTATGCTTACTGATTGAAGACAATGTTCACTAATATCCTGACCTACTCAATCTGAAAGTACAACTTATCCAATCCATCTTGGCACAAACTCAGCTACTTTTCCAGTTTCACACTGAATGCAGCACATGACGAAAGAAAAACACCAACTGGAAATGAATTTTAACCCAGTGAACATTTGGCGTTTTTTTTCTTACTCTACTCAACAGAGATTGCTGGGCATATATGTTATAAGTTCTGTGCCAAGATGTGCATTTGAAAGCATATTAGTGACCCCCAAATTTTTGAGCTATCACATCTAAGACACTTACCACAGAAACACTCCAACCTGATGTTGTACAGTTGCCACTTTCCACTATCAGGATCTGGTGGAACCTCTTTCTGCATCAATGATCTCACATTTTTCGTGTTAGGCCAAAAGCATTGTGTGTGTCCCTTCAACCATTTGGTGGGAACTTCAGATGTCTCATTTTCTTCGCCACTAATGTCAACAAAGGTTACAACGGCCCAAGAATCCTCCATTTTTATTTGAGTCGTTCGATTAAAATGTTTGGTGGAGTAAAATTGCAAGCAGAAAGTCGAGGTTGAGAAATTATTTCTGAACATCAACAAGAGAACAAGTGAAATAATTAAAATCGCGCCAAATGTGCCAATGACTAATGACATCAGTGTTGTGCAGTGCTGGGCTCCGTTGCCAAGTTGCCACTGTTGCCAGGTGTACTAAAATTGACTTCATTGGCTATTAAATTAGAAGCTTCAGTACTAAATTCTTTTTATACCGACAAAACGCGGTAAATTCGAATATTTGTGATGAAACAAAATGCCGGAAATTTGAAAAACTGATATAATTCAAAATGCAAGAAATTAAAAAAGCTGATATAATTATTTTTTCCATGGAGGAGCACGCATATCTGACGAATGACAAAATGACGCATATTGGCATATTATGGGAATACTAGATTTCCATTGCGAATACTAGGCTACTGAAAATAATCGAAAAGTACTAAATTTAGTAGAATAATACTAAAAATCCCATCCCTGAATGACATATGTCAGAGCCGCTATTTTTTACACTGTTTTGCTCTGGGGCTTCAAATTCGAGGTCTTCTATTGGTGAAATTCGATAAATGTCATTTTTCAACCAATGGTCAAGCTAGAATTCAGAATTACAAAACTCTTCCAACCTCAAATGATCAAGGATTTGTTCTGTATTCCGTATATGGTTTCGGTTATCCAGAGCCACGGATAATAGAGTATACGGTCGTTCAATGCCACGTCATTGACTTGTACATGTCACTGGGTAACCAATCAGAAAACATGATTGTCAGCCGGTGTTATTTTTAAACTCCAGCCCTGCTCAAATCATGTTTTCTGATTGGTTACCCAGTGACATGTACAAGTCAATGACGTGGCATTGAACGACCGTATACTCTATTATCCGTGATCCAGAGCGGTTCTCTCACGCTCTTTTCATGATTTTGGTGGGATCCAATCGAGAGAAAGAGAGAGAACAGCTCTGGAGAACTGAAACGATATACAGAGCATGAAGTACCTGTTATTTTATGCAATGCTTTCAAACTAAATTTGACCTTCAGTACAGCATGCCTGAAATGAAAACGTCACATGGGGGATATCATACTACAATAAAAAAAATTTTTATTCATCGTTTTCGTTTTTTATTTTCAAATTTAAATGGCTTCTTGGGTGACAGCATTAGCAGATAAACGAATTGGTTTATTCGAAGAGATTATTTATTTATCAATAGAAAACAGAAATCAAAGTTGTATTTTAGCCAACAAAAGAAAACGCCATATCCACGAAATAGTAGATTATACAACGAGTCAATAATGATAGCATTATCGGCGAGGGAGTTATATTCCGAAAATTCTCTAGTATACTCTATTCACGATTAATTTATTTATACAAGTACAAGTGAATGATTCTTCAGTTTTATCTCCATACAAATTCACAAACTCTTACCTAGGCGTTTGACACTAACACTTTGGAGTTTGGTTATATCGTTTCCATGGTAATTCAATTCCAGAAATTTTTGTGATAGGACTATAATAGGGAATAAACACTATAAATCCCTTGCCATTATTCCCTAAGAGAATCATTTATGGCATATTATACATTATTCTTACATTACATATAAGTCCTAAATAAAAACAATAAAAAAGTGAGGCCTATATATAATACAGATTATAACATAATGACAAAAAACAATCATAATTCTGTGTGTACCATAGGTAAAATTACTGATTGAGCATTTTCCAATGGAAGTTTCAAACATTTTTGTTTTACATTGCTTGTAAACTCATCCAATGGAATAATAACTTTTTCAGAAATGTCTTTATCATTCATAACAGCTATGTTAAGTTTCGTTGAAGGACAAGGGTATTCGAAAAGATCCTGTTTTCCAGTGAATTTATAAGCTTCTATAGAAATTTCATTACCTCTTACCATAAATTGAGTGATTATAATGAATTCTCCATTTTTCAATAAACAAATATTATCTGGTGTCTCTGAACTTAAACAAAAACCTCTGAAGTGGAGGAATCTGATATCAGTTCTGTTCCTTCGAAAAGTTTTACTTGGATATTCCTCACAAACAGTTGTTTTTGGCCCAAATTTTTGGGATTCTTCCATGACGCGATTGTATAGTTGCCTCAGTGGTTCATTGGAAGTTTTTACTTTTTTCAAAATTTTTTGCATGAAGTTTTCAAATTTGAATGCACTGAATTTATCTAGGGGTCCAAGAAGTTTTACATCTCCTGCTAAATGAATCAAATTATGAACATTATATGAGAGGTTATGAGCACCATATATGGCAGAATAGGATTTTACAAAAAAAATAAGGAGCTCCTGAGCATAATCATTCAATATTTGGTGATATTCTTCACTCACTAAAATTCGCATAGCAATACTGAAAGAAAGAAAATGAATATACATATTTTTTTTCAAAACCTGTTTCAGCACAACCAATCCAGTATACAAAAGAATTTGACGAAATTCTGTTGCCTTGAATCTATCTACTTCCTCCAAGTTGCGAGGTTTTCTGCAAAATTCTTTTGGTATAAAGGGTTTCAGTTCAGAAAATTTATTACAAAATAGCTCAAACTGTGGTTTTTTCATTCTTACATTTATAGGGCCCTTAATCCACAACTGCAGTAATCTTTTCATGACACCTAGGCAACATAAATGCATATAATCAAGGGGTACATTAGAAATCATACCAACTTTGAGTTTTGTCAATAACGAATCTCCCTTGTGATGTTCTGCTTGAAGTTTTGACTGGAAACTTTCATCACTTCTTAGTCGAGCATCAGTTTGTGGAAATATTACTCGTCCATCAACATAATCTCCTTCAGTTGTGCATTTTCCACATCCAAAATATGCGTTGTGCCCTTTGACACAGGTTACAAAGGCCCTCGCAGGGCTGTCACAAACTATTGCATTAACTTGTACTTGAATAGTTTTTCCATTAATTTCCAGACCATTGTTCTCAATTTCACTCATATCATCTATAAAATACTTCAAAAATTCATTGGGATCTTGGGGTTTATGATACCCATGGTATACACCAATTATGAATGGATCAGTCTTCAAATTGGAGCAAATGGCTGCCAAAATTGGCCAAAATTGGCTACCACTCGACTTGGCAATTGGCAAGCCATCTATATTTATATTAATGAGGATTTTTTGTGGAATTTCTGCATGATAGTATTTTAAAATGTTTTCTCTCAGAGGTACAGCAATACCGAAATGATTGTAGTGGCCAGGATGCATTTCCACTATAGTTTGAATAGACCGTGGTGTTTTTAAAAGAGTCCTCACATCACTAGGTATATCACTAACTAACCATTTTTTTATTATTCCCAATAAGCTGTTCACTTGTCTGTGGGGCACTGAATTCTCAATCACCCATGACCGAAGATCACTCAGGAAAGAATCACCATCATCAGTAGGAGATTGGGGCAGTACTTCGGCTTCATCACTTATTGGCAACAAATGTGGTTGTTCACTCTCTTGTCTCTGATAGCTGGTCGTGTCAGTCACAGTTGAGTGTTTTACATTCACGCAGATATTATTTTCGGAGCTGTTGACATTCATTATCTCCATTTCTGATTTGGACATATCCTGGGAAAGCTCCCGATTCTCTGATAATGAAGGCTCCGAGGAAGGCTCTGGTTCATCACCTAATTGATCCAGCATATTACTTTGTGCAAGTTTACGACGTTTTTGTCGCCTGCTCAGTTCATAAAAGTACTTTCTTTCGGACATTTTTCACACACAATATTTCTATGCAGAACAAACACACTTAACAGTTCAGGGCAATTATCGTATGGAGATGATACACAATACAGGGTTCGAGAATGCTTGAATGATGATAAATGATTGAGTGGTACCTAGTTTTGCCCAAACACCAACAACAAAATATTAATAATTTTATAATACTCATGACATGACATAACCCCAATTACATAAATCTTCGCCGGAATCAGTGACAGATGACAGTAAAGTTTACTCATTCATCTGTCGTTTTCAAAAAAAGTATGTTTCGTGGAATGAAACAGGTTGATTTCCGGAAATGTTCGGGTACATGTCAATATTTGGGTAATTTATATATCTGATACATATCTGGTTCACACATAAATCAATGGCGTGCAATGTTCATTTATATGTACATTTTTTGCACACATACATATGTCATAAAACGAACAAAGTTGTTGCGATGCAACCATCTAGCACAATAACAAATTCAGCTCTCTGACATGTCCGATATGTATCGGGTAATATGTCATTTGAAAAGTCCTGGTAGGTTTCGAATTATATGTCAGAAATATATCAAATAAAGATCATGGAAATGTTTCAAATTTGTTTCGGTGAACTCCAGATGGTATATGGCAGACATATGTGTGTTCACTGGGCTGTTATATACGTGTTGAATAAACTTTCAAAGAAAGTAGGAAACCTGTTTCTGAGAGTTCTGGGAGCTTATCTGGCCTATTTTGGCATCCACTTGGGAGACCAGGATAAATCGTGGGCTCCACATTTAGTAGGTGAAACATGTGTTGAAAATTTGTGACAATGATCAATTGGAAAGAGGACGTCCCTCAAGTTTGGAGTACCAATTGTTTGGAGGGAACCAAGAAACCATCACGATGATTGTTAATTTTGTATTGTAAATATCAAGTATCAATCGAAACAATAGACAGAAATGGACATATCGTGATACAGATTCAACAAGAAGGCATGTACCTCATTCAGAAGAAATACCCATTCCAATATTCAGCAGTCTACCTACACTCTCAGAAGATGATCAATAAGATACATCAACGTCTGATGAAGTTCAGGATTTGCAATCAGAAAAGGACATTGACATAATAATAATCACTTTTTTCCATAATACTTTACTGTGTGGAACGAATATGTATAAATAAATAAATAAAATTTAAAAAAAATCAATTATAAAAATCTAAAACACAATAAAATGCTTTTTCTGATAAATACTGCTTGAATTTCAGTTTGAATTGGTTTTTTGGCAGTTTTCTGAATTCTTTGGGAACATTATTGTTCAAAATTCTTAAAACTTAATTAACAACATTTTTCTGAACTTGGGCATATCGTGTCTGTTGTAATTCAAGTTTTGTATATCTGGTGCCGTAAAGATTTACTGTTTTATATTTCTTTATGAATTCTTCATAATTTTTCATTGCAAAATATGCACATTCATATATGTATATACATGGCAGAGTGAGTATTCCCTGTTCCTTGAAGACTTCCTTGCAACTTTCTCTTCTTTTAAGGTGAAAAATACTTCTTATGCAGGATTTTTGTATTTTCAAAATTCTGGTAATTTCGACAGAATTTCCCCAAAATATAATTCCATACTTCATTCTGGAATATATATAAGCGTAATGTGCATTTGTTCGCAATGCAAATGTATAGTAGTTTTCACAATAAATGGTATTGACTGAAGGATTATAATAAAACCAATTAGACCCTTGAGTTGTAAAATCCGAGATGCACATCATAAATGTAAAAGGACCGGATTCAGGTAATTTTGTTTCTCAGAGAGGGATTGTGGTAGTGTGGTAGAATTAATTAGGCACTGTATGAATGACATTCCTACCGAGAGTTGGAAAAGTTCTGTTAGTCATGTTATAAAGGTTGAAAACTCGTACCTTTCTGTAAAATCAATTGCGCCAATTATAATTAATTTAGATGAGGATAGCGACACTGAACTAAATATAGAATAGTATTGTAACATTTAAATAAATTATTTGTATATCTCCTACATTATGCAAAATTCAAATTTCTTAAGTTCGACCCTGTAGCACATTTGCATCTTTTACCAGATGATTTTCTACACAATGGGATTAAATCGGGTAGTTTATTGCAGTTAATAAGCCAATACCATTCACTGTGAAAAATACTATAAATGACCGAAGTTTCTTTGTCAAGCTGTTAATATGTTCTTTCCAATTCAGCTGGGCATCAATTTCAATACCAAGAAATTTTGTATGTTGACATGTTCCAGTTGTTTTATTCTCATGGGTAATTTTCGGTGTCGGTTCCTTTCTAGAACTGAACTTCATAGCACTTGATTTTAGAATATTCAATTTGAAAATTATTTGCACTATACCATTTTTCCAGAATTTCATTTGAGATACTGCTTGTGGCAAATCATTGGTATACAAGAGGAATAAAATCGGTCCTAAAATCGAGGTACTTGAGGTACTCCACGTTCAACTGTCATCCATTTTTATTTGTACTCTTGATTTCCTTCAGTGGCTGCAACACATTGACGTCTCCCTAGTAGATATGATTTTAGGACATTGAAAATATTGCCTTTGAATCCCATTATTTTTAATTTTGCCAGTAAAATTTCATGGTCTACATTATCAAAAGCCTTCGATAAATCGATGAATATTCCCATTTTTTTCTGGTTTTCATTGAGACCTTCAAGTATGCCATTCAAGGCGATATATATGCTTTTCAGTGCAGACCTTCCTTTCAGATAGGCACTTTGCATTTTTGAAATGATATCAAATTTTTCTAAGTAATCCAGAATTCTTTTGAGTAAGGCTTTTTCAAAAATTTTTGCAACTGAAAGGAACAAGCCAGACATCTTATTCTCTCATAATGGCACAAACAGTCTGATGCAAGTCGCTCTGATCCATTTCATGCTTTCAGAGCAATATCCCAATAGTAATGTCTGTACCTAACGATATGTTCGATTCAAGGTGCATGTAATGACCCCAAAATGATGAAAATCGAATTTTGAAATTTATGATTTTTTTTTCAGAATGGTACTCTCAAAATCATTGACAGAAGAAAGCACATTTTCAAATTGTCACAAGGAGAATACATTGTACCCGAAAAAATTGAAAATGTGTACATCCGTTCACAATATGTTAGTCAGGTTTTTGTGCATGGAGAATCGTTGAAAGTGAGTATCTTCGATGTTACGTAAACAAATTCATATATATAAGAAAAACATGACATTATTGTTATTTTCAGTCTAACATAGTAGCAATAGTAGTACCAGACGTAGATGTGATAAAATGTTGGGCCCATGAAAATGGTATTCCAGGAACCCTCAGTGTGCTGTGCAATAATTCTGAGGTCAAGCAACTCATCATGGATGACATGATTTCGTGGGGAAAAGAGGCTGGACTCAAGTCATTCGAACAAGTGAGTGTTTATTAGGGTATCCTGGTCTAAGGGTGGGTACTTTACTTGATAACTTTTATTTCCCGAGAAACAACAAAGTATATAGAGGGAAAAATATTAACTCTAAGAATATTATACATTAAAGGGAAAAAAAAGGCAATGAAATCGGACTGTTTCATTTCGGAAAATGAAAAAAATTATGGCAATAAAAAAATTAATAAAAAAATGGCCAATTACCTGTTCATTATAAAAAATGATTCCTGTGTGATAAATTGACTGTCGTCCTATGTTAGATTTGAATTTCATCGTTGATAAATTTTTGGAAGATCTGGTTGAATGACTGTGCTGATCACTAATAATTTTGAAGATAAGATTTGAATGTTTCAGTTTGTTTTCAACCAAATGTATGAAGGTACAAAGTTTGAGTGTATATAATGATGATATATCCAAAAGATTATTAGGTTTATATGAAATTTTCATTGGTTCCTGATAATTAAGTTTATATATACATTCAATCAATTTATTTTGTATGGTTATCACAGGTTTTACTAGGGTTTTTGTTGCCGCTCCCCAAACTGAAATTAAATACTGGAGTTTGGAATATACTAGAGAAAAAAAACTGAGTTCCAGATATTTCATAGGTGTGAAATTTCTCAATTTGAAAAGGACACCAATCATTGGAGATATTTGTTTTCTCAACATTCCTATACGTTTTCATCCACATGTAGTCCTAAAAATTTGACAGCGGAGGAATATTCAAAAATTCCATTTTTTAATTGAATGGGATCTTCTGATAGGAATGAATTTGATTTTTTACAAATATACGACCTGATTAAGTGTCTGTTAAATAATCGGTGCTGAGAATGGACAACTCATCCTGTCATTTGCTAGAGTGAAAGCACAGCCTAAGCACCGATTATTTTAACGGACTGTTAATCAGGTCCTAAAGTACCCGCCCTTAAATGGTCAAAATGCCCTGCTTGATCAGAAAATTTCGATTTGACCTACGAATAATATTACCCAGATCTAAAAATCTAATTTTTTTTCTCCTCCCTCGGTCTTCCTTCTTCTGAGATGAGAAATTGATATATTTCACGTTTTATTTTTTTAATCCGGAAATCTATCATTCGAAAAATATTGAAAATAAATCACTTCTCAAGAAGACAGTACAGTATTCGAAATGAATATTTTTGGGCCCAAGGTGCCACCGTTAGGGCCTTGAAAAGAATATTATTTCACCGTGCAATTTTACGTGCGTATCAGTTGCAAAAATGTAATCAATTCATTTAGCACTGTTGCAGAATGCGTTTGATGCTGCACTTGTTAACATAGATAACTATTTCTTTGAATTGTAAACGATATAAAATAACTCTAGATATTTTCTTAGTGTTCATACAAAAGGGAATTGCTGTAATGGTTGGAAAACATCTTGCGAACCGAAGAAAATATATGAATTCGTACTTGAAACTGAAGGTTGTAAGCATCTTTTTCACAATTTCTGATCTCACTCCAGAAAAAATCGGTCGGAGACTATACTGTTTTGCTTTATTTCTCTTTGATTCAAAAAGTATACACAGTGATGCAATGGGGCGATTGTCAAAAAGTCCATTGATTCAAATATTTGTTGTTGGCTTGGAGACCTGTCGGACCTCTCTTGCTCAGGGATCTTTTTTCAATAGAACAGCTGAACTTGGAACTCCTTGCCAAAAATTTCAAGTGAATTTTAATTCGTATCCCTTGTTCCTTGATTCACGCGGTGTTCTTTTAAGATTACAGGACTTCCCTTTTGTGTGAATCTGTATATATGTATAAAAAATTATCAGAATGTGCAGACTTTCAATATGAAGGATCATAATCTCATACCAGTACAAAAATACTGTTTGATTGTTCATGATAGATAGATAGATAGATTTATTTGACAGTTTTACATTACATTAGATGTTTGCTGCAAGTCAGACGTTACAAGTTACAAAAATTTCTTTAAAAAGATACACACAACAATATAAATATAATACAATATAATGTCGATCACATATAAAAATTCGAAAACACACGAAGTGGTGCTCGTAGGAGTAAGATCAGCTCGTTTCATTCAACAAATTCAGAGTTGCGGGGAAATTGAAATTCCGATACTCTGAAGTGGAGTAAAAGCAGTGAGTTTAGAAGAAATTTTTCACTCTATTCTTGAAAAGATTCTGGGGAAGATCTTTGAAGTAATCTGGAAGTTTGTTGTAGAGGTCAAGGTCCAGCGAATTTTCCCTAGATTTATTCAACCTATATATATCGTTGACATCTTAGAAGATTTCCAGATCTTGTTGGGTAATTATGGTGGTCTGAATTTTTCGTTAATGAATCTTTCTTGTTATGAATTTCTAATACAGACTTATAAATGTAAACTGATGGAATAGTCATAATTTCTAGTTGTAAAAAGAGGTCGGCACGAATCCCGCCTATCCGCTCCTGTTAAAATCCTTATTGCTTTTTTTTGTAGAGTGAGAGCTTTAGCTGAATGGGACGATGCCCCTCATAAAATAATCAAGTAGCATATATGCGAATGAAACAATGAAAAATAAGCAATTTTAAGAGCTGTGAACCTTAGTATTTGTTTCAGTCTCCAGGCATGAAGATTATACCTGATAATTTTTTACATAAATAATGTATGTGACTGACCCAAGACAAATTGTCATCAATATATACTCCTTATAATTTCACTGAAAACCCTGTGTGACTTGTATATGTGAAGAGATGGTTAAAGATTGTGTCTTGGCTTGATTCGGACTTAATTTATTCGCTGTAAACCATTTATTAGCTTCAATTCCACTATCCATGACAAGATATTCGAGAGTGTTGATATTCTTGTCGGAGTTTATTATGGTAGTATCGTCAGCAAGAAGGACAGATTTATTTGGCAGTAAAAAGTGATGAAAATCATTAATGTAAATGATAAACAGCAGTGGTCCAAAAACAGACCCTTGAGGGACACCATTCTCAATATGACCTGGGTCAGACACAACACCATCAATAGAGACAACTTGTTTTCTCTCAGATAGATATGAACCGAACAGTTCCAGTGGAATACCTCTTATTCCATAGTGATTGAGTTTGCTAATCAGTATCTCATGGGTTACACAGTCAAAGGCCTTGGTTAGGTCGCACAGTGTAAGCCTAGTATGCTTACCCTCCTCAAGACCTTCAACTGCGTCCGTTATGCTATACCAATGAAGTGCTACCAAATATATTGTATTATTGATTGTATGATTTGAAATGTATTGGAATGAAATAAAAATGGTGATTTCAATGATTTTTTTTACAGGTTAAAGACATCTACCTGCATCCAGACAACTTCAGCATCCAGAATGGCCTTTTAACGCCAACAATGAAAGCGAAACGTCCACAAATCAAGGCTTATTTCAAGCCGCAACTAGACGATATGTGCAGCAGACTCACATAAGTTGTATATAGAAAATATTCGAATCATGAAAACAAAAGTTAGAATAGGCATTGAGGCACTTGTTCTTACAATATTTTCTATAAATACAATGAGATCTATCTTAGGAGCAAGAAGCAATACGTACATTATTGCATATCTAGATATACAATTTTCGTATCTGTGGTACTTTTCTCTTGCTGCATACTAGGCTGATCAAAAACAGTACCTAATAATATATAAGGTTTAGTAACGCTCTCATGCTCAAGGTTTAATATATAGGTTGGTATATATGCAGTTGGGAATACAATCAGTACGTTTTAGAATGAGACCAAATCTGATATTTGTGAAAAGGGTGATCTTAGTGTTAGGGCTAATATTTTGACCATTATTGATCACAGCGAAAAGTGAGGAACAGCACGAAAAGAACAAACAGCATAACCGGCTATTCATGAATCCATCCCCAAACATGTTTTCGAAAATGCGATTCCGAC
Source organism: Zygogramma bicolorata (assembly GCA_032362365.1). Classification (NCBI taxonomy): domain Eukaryota; kingdom Metazoa; phylum Arthropoda; class Insecta; order Coleoptera; family Chrysomelidae; genus Zygogramma; species Zygogramma bicolorata. Next base: position 418,106 of record JAVJAQ010001629.1, read on the forward strand.
CAATTCCATGCAAAATACTGAAATTTGACCGATTAAAAAAGTTTTATTAAAATTCTCCCCAAGCAAGATGAATTTATCCTGCTTGAGGAAGCTACTGTATAGCAAAACACGTGTCGCGGCTTGGTAAACCCAATGTTAATAATAATAAAAATAATACTTTATTTCCAGTCAGACAATATACATTGTATAGGAAATGTCAATATAATACAAAAGACAAGAAAAATGAATCAAGTAAAGAATTCCGTTAATGTATAACATTTCTCCACTAAATAATTTTTTAAATGTTTGAACTTAGCGAATCCCTTTATGGCCTTCAAATAATTTGGAAGATGATTATATATCTTCAGTCCTAAGTACTCCGGTGCATACGAAGTTATTATGAGCCTTGCTAGACGCAAATGGAAATTATTTTTAATTCTAGTGTCATGCTGATGAATATTTTGATTTTTTTTGAAATTTAGTCCATTTTGGTACACATAAATGCATAGTTCTAAAATGTAGACGGATGTTAGAGTTAAGATTTCCTCCTCAAAAATTGCCCTGCAAGATTCTCTATTTGTACAATATGCTATGCAACGCAGGATACGCTTTTGCGCTATAAAACTTCTTCTACTGAGGTACTTCCGCCCCAGAAACAGACACCATATCTAAGTCTAGATTCAACCTGTAGTAATATATATTAAGCAGCTGACTCTTAGTTGAAACTGATCGTAGATTTATGAACAGAAACTTCAATGAGTTGAGTTTTGAAGTTAGTTGTTGACAATGAGCTTTCCAGTTGAGAAACTCATCAATATGTATACCCAGGAACCTAACATTGTTGTTTTTATTTCTCAAAGTCACATTGTTTACTTTGAAACTTATGTCTTCAACTCTATTTTGCCTATTATGAATACGAATAATTTCAGTTTTTTCAGCATTAAAGACCAAGTCGTAACTATTGAAGTAATTTGTTACCTGTGTCATTATCCTGTACATTTGCTCTCTAATATTCCTGTATCTGATGCAGATATAACAAGTGAGAAGTCATCTGCATAGGCAGTATAATGACTTCCTGTTGCTATCGAATCAATACTATTTACATAAAGTATAAACAGCATGGGCCCCAATATTGAGCCCTGTGGTACACCCTTATCAAGATCAAGAGTATCAGAATCAACTCTAAAAGCCCCATTCATCCCATTCACCAGTAGTGACACAAACTGCTTTCTATTTTCAAGAAATGATTCTAGCCAATTAAGCGAAACGCCTCTAACACCATACATTTCTAATTTTGTGACAAGTTTTTCATGATTAACACAGTCAAACGCTCTACTTTAGTCACAAAGAATTACTGCTGGACACTCTCCTGCATCAAAATGTTCAATAATTTTACTAATCAATGAAAACATAGCCGTATTTGTAGATTAGTGAGAATCGTATTTGTAGATAGTGAGAATCGTATCAAAAACTCATATTTTTTGTTGAATAAGAACATCAGTAGAATGGCTTGTACGCCAATAAAGAATCCGTTTTTTCAAGGGTCAAATTGACGTAGTTTCGCGAGTCTGTCAAATCTCCAAAGTTGGTCAAAATCGCCTTTTCAACACTGGAGACACGAGGGAGAGGAGTATCGACTTCAGTGCATCTAGACACTAATTCTTTTTTTCTTTAGCTCATAACAACACTCTTCCTACATAGCTACGGAACGCGTCACAGCATAATTATTACTCAATAATAATATCGACAAAGTTAAAATATCAGTATAACATTTCAACGTGGTCTAAAACAAGTGTACATGTTATCTTGGAATAAGTTGTTAATATCTCTTAGTGTGCAGAGGTTACACCAATTAGGCAGTAGGTATTTTAGATTTTCTGGGTTCCCCTACATTTGAAGTTTCAAATTAACAACAAATAGGAAGGGTTGGTTTTACTATACTCTTATCAAGTGAACTTTAAAATGATAACTGACGTCGACTTGAAGTAAACAGTTTTACATTCCGCCTATCGAACATAAGTGAACAAATATATTCGCTACAATTCAACTCAAAATTTGAAATCTCTTTCTCCTGCATTCTGTTTCTTAAAATTAATATTAATATAATTAATTAACTAGATCACAATCCGTTAAGTCAGCTTGACTAGTCCAAATCGTTGTCAAAATTTTGTCAAACGCTAAATAAGTTAACAACTAATGGTCACGTATCGACTAACAATTGACTATATAATAATAATAATAACGATTTATTTCCCATGAAACATGCTTATTGTAGGAAAAATTAAATGGATGCCATACAATAAAAGTAGAATAGAATACAAAAAAATGAGTAATCGAATCAGATCTTTATATGGCAATAAAAAGAAAAAAAATTATGACATCAAATGTTTTTTAAATTATTTTTGAAACGAAATTTTCCATATTTCTCCAATGAATTCGGTAGACCATTGTATAGTTTTATTCCGTTGTGGTAAACAGATTGCTGTCCTATATTTGTTTTAATTTTCATCAATGCCAAATTTTCCGAAAACCTTGTTGAGTGATTGTGTTGATCACTATTCATTTTGAACATCAAATTTGAATGCTTGAATTTATTTTTGACCAGGTGAATAAATGTGCAAAGTTTTTGTTTTTATAAATTAGCTGAAGGTTCTTTTCGATCACGTTTGTATATACACTTTATAATTTTATTCTGTAATGTTCTCAATGGTTTCATTACTGTTTTTGGAGCTGCCCCCCAAATCGAAATCAAATATTGAATTTTGGAATATACTAAAGAATAATAAATTGATTTCAGGCATAAAAAAGGTAACATATTTCGAATTTTAAAAATTATACCAGTAGTTGGAGAAATTTGTTTTCCTAATAACTCAATATAACTGGGACTTGAGAAGTTGAAGTAGGTTAGGTTCTAAGTATGTGGAGCCTTTATGGTCCTCGTCTGCAACCATCGATGGAAGTATCAATAGTTTAAATATGTTGTGATAAACTGTGCATTACTGAACAAAATCGGATTTCACCCCAATATCCTGATTCGTGACTAAGATCATTCTTTTTGTATGTTGAAGTTCTTGTAAATTTTCAGGTACTCACATGCGCATTAGTTGAAATTGAAATTTTATTTTTGTGCAGTCTGTAAAATAATTTATTTCAATTCGTGAGAAAAGCTGCTAATAACTGACAAGTCTTTAATGTATAGTGTATTCCATACACATTTCTTGAGAAATCGGTGCTACTATGAAGTATATTTTCTTCTGTATTCGACACAGATATAAGTAGAATTGTCATATAGTATTGAGAGGACACATTTCCATAGCGGAGTTGAATTCATTTTGTTCCCATAACCCTATCTAGCTAGACTATACCCTTTCTCGAAATTAAATCTTACACTTATGGGACATTGAAAAGTGAGTTTTTTTTTCATCATGATGAGAGTTGGTGAATCTGCTCCAACTCAGCTGAGAATATAGGAATAAAAAAAATTCCTCACTCGAGTATACCCATTTGTAAATTGAATTTTAAAAAATTGTAATACCTTTTTTGTATTCAACCAAAACTTGCCGGTAGTTTTACAAGATTATTGAACAATGTAGAGTATTTTATGATTATTTTTCGAATTGCAAATGTAGAATGGTATTTATTTTTAGATTTAATGCAATTATAGGTAAATAGTATACTTGATTTTTTCCTGTATAATCCATCAAATCCCAAATGATATTAATTTATAAACGGATGACTGATGCTGCAATATCTGAATTATTAAATACTAATACAGTTCCAATAATAATAATAAATCAAACTTTATTTTCCTTTCGACAATTAGGTTTCACATTGTATAGGAATCGTCAATATTGACCTACTAAATAGACATATTATCCTCTAAACTGTAAAAACAAATTACACAGGAGGAAGTCTTTCAATATTATTTTGAAAACAGACAATGTGTTATACAATCCTTTATAGTAGCTGGAAGTAAGTTATAAATTCTGGAAGCCTTGAGGTTAGGAGAATTGTAGGCCAATTTGCCTTTAACAAACGAGACATGCATATCATTTTTGCATCTGGTATTCACATTATGTTTCGTTATGTTAGAACCAAATATTTTATCAACATTTTTATTTACACATTCAGATGTAAAAAGACAAGGCAACGTTAAAATGTTTTACCTTATAAATGCATTTCTGTAAAGATTCCTTTATAGGAATGCCTGGCATTGCTTTTAATGATATTTTTTGGACAATAAATACTTATTCCAATGAAATGATAAGCCCTAGAAACACACAACATACCTAAGTCTGGAGTCCACCGGAGCATAATACAGTGTCAGCACTGATCATTGTGCAGAACTTTTCTCAGATTTCTGATCTGATATCGTAATCAGTTTTTATACTAACAGTTCACAATGATCATGCTACCCAAACATCAATCAATGGAAAGCCAAGGAACTTTGTGCCTTCTCTATCTATGTTGATAAGGTCAGAGTTTTTGTTAGCTTGAAAACTGATGGTATCACAATTTCTTTGACGATTGTGAAATCGAATTGAAACTATTTTGCTGATATTCAAGTAAAGATTATTCGAAGCAAACCCCCTGTTTAGACCCTGAAAAACTTTTCTGCATTCATCCTGAAGGTCCGCATCATTCCTAACAAAGACAATGATTAAGGTATCATCTGCATATGAAGTTATGGTTGTTTTAATTGATCCAAGTCGTTAATATAAAAAAGGAATAATATGGGAGTTGAAATGGATCCTTGTGGGACTCCAAGATCTGCTGAAACAAGGTCGGATGTAACATTGTTGATTTCCACATATTGTTTTCTGAAACTTAGAGTCTGATATCCAATCCAGTGGAATGCCACATACACCATACCTGAACAATTTTTCTAAAAGAATATCATGATTGACAGTCGAATGCTCTGCTAAGTTTTCAGAATATCCCCTCTGGGCACTCTCCTGCCTCAATACATCTAATAGTTTCATTTTCATGGGTGGATAGCTGTGGAAGTTAATTTTTTATTTAAGAATCCATGCTGATTTTTTGTAAAAATGATATGAGCTTCGCAAAATGGAAGAACCCTATATAAAAATGCATAATCGAATACTTTTGAGAACCAAAGTGGAATTTTCAAGGGCCGATAGTTTTCCAGTGAACGGGGATTATTCTCCTCAATGTCAGGTTGGATATTTTTTAGAGCATGAAGATTTTTCAAATTTCCACTAAAAGTTTAAATTGCATCTTCTGCCCTTCTGTCATTATTTGTATACCTAATATTTCTCTCACTAGGAATTTCTTACATCATAATAAAAATAAAAAATCCAAAAAGAATTGAAAGGCTGATTTCCTGTCATATATCCATAAATCCTTCCACTTCTCCGCCTGTAAATCCTTAATAAAGAAATATGTGCATTCCACATAAAAAGTTTAAATAGTAATAGTATCTCTTTGATTCCCAATTAAATTGTAAGAAATGAATTGCGTGAATACGATAATCTATCAATTACAATGTGAGAAATAAGAAAAACACAACTTTAGTGATCGCATATGCACAATTTAGTTGATAATCCATAACTTTAGTGCAGAAGTCATGAAAGTTGATTTCATGGTATTCAATGTGCTGCTTTGCTCATTTTGTAGTGCATAACCACCTCCTTAGGAATATTTCATAATTGAAATCTCAACTTTTTTTATGCAATATAAGATTCGCAAAAATTGAAAATGTGCGGTAACGGAAATCTTTGTCACATGTAAAGACGGTAAATAGACAATGACAATGCAACATTTCTTCAAAAGGAAGGTATGTATTACACATTCAGTAAACCACTTTCCTCTTATGCATCGAACATAAGAGGTATCCAAGAAATTATGAATTGTGCCTGTAATAAGAATGATCTCAATATTACAATTACAAAATTATTAAGTGAAGAAATATAAAAAGTAATTGCACTTGTTGTAAGGACTAGATATATCATAATAATAATGTTTAAACAATAAATGAAAATAACAGCACATTGAGCACAGTGCCAGTCACATAGAAAAGTTCAATTCTATAAGGTTCTAAACTGAAGTAAACCCGCTAAAACAACAGTACGGGGACTAACGAGTAACTGGTCCGCAACAACTATAAAAATAATATATATAAACACAACTAAAAATTCCCTCTATTAGAATACCTTATAAAAACCCTTTTAAGAAATTGTGTCATAGAAGACTAAAGGCCAGTTGCACCGTTTTTCTTAAGTTGTGCTTTATCTAAGCCAGGCTTTGTTGCTATGGACTTGCCAATCAGCTTTCTTGTTCCTTAACGACTGAGCCAAGCTTAGTTGAATCTCTGCCGAGTTGAAGCGGTCCAACTGGCCTTAAGCCATGTATATTCAGAGGTATCTGATATCTGGCTCTAGTGTTATAATCATGTCTAGCAATATTTTGCGTGAATAAATCTTCATTATCATAAATGAAGGTAGACTTTCAGAATATATTATTACCCATGAGTGTCAGAATTTTATATCAGCTCTCAGTAAGTTGAGCAAAACCTTCATGTAGCTTATCCACTCGTATAGATTATATATGCTCTTGCCTAAGTACTGTGTTATAACTTTAAATGCATCAGCTGATCGTCTTTACACCAAGATACAGCCAGCTGACATATAATTTTATTCTTAGTTGCATATGAGCTATCATCAGGTGAATGTTTGGTAGAGGAAATCGTGTTTGGCGCGACCGGCCAGTTGACATATAAGACACCAAGTTATAGTCAGGTGATTATTTTTTCTCTCGGGAATATTGGTTTATTTCAGTTGGGAGGGAATATTAGAATACATTAATTTTTTTCGTGCGTGGGAGGCTACCGCCACTCACCCCCCTCATGACTTCATGTTATTATTCTCAGATGCACCTCACCAATTATTGAGAATAATTGACCACATCTCTACCTGGCTCCTCGTCTCTAATGGCATCCTTTTTTGAGACAGAAAATTAGTTCCATCAAGTTAATTTCTGTCACCGGCAATATAAAAAAATGTAGATTTTATGCAAGGGCACATTGCTCTCTAGTAAAATCGGATCGAATACTGCTTGATCAAATATGGGCTTTTTAAACTTGATATTAAACATTCTAAGTAGATGTTTTTCTTGAATTTGAAGTTAATTGTCCGTATACAACAATCTCGAAGGATGAAAATGCACGAGTTCTGTCAAAAATCGCAAGAGTTCTTACAAAAGAATTCGCTAAAAGAAACCATACTCGGGTTGCGCTGATTTGATATTACACATTTAATAAAGTGGTCTCGGTAGTGTAGTGGTTAGCATATCTGCCTGTCAAGCGGAAGGCCGGGGTTCGAATCCTCGCCGGGCCACCTTGCTGGGTAATCGCACGTTAAAAGGTAAGGCCTCGTTGATCCATTGCTCGCACAAGTTTCGACTTCTGAGGGTTGACGTTCGTCAGCTGGTTAACGGTACGAACAATTTTACAACAACACAATAGTATATTATGCAACGATCATGTAATGATGGTTATTAATACAGCATTAACTGGGATACGAAGCGAGCCGAAGATGAGTTTCCTATGGTTTTTTATTATTGATAACCATTATATGAGAGTTGCATACCCTTATTTTCTACAGTAGTCTGCCTCCTTCATCAAGCCTATTTGGAATGCAGGAACTATAAAATTTATCAATGATAGAAACAAAGATGAATGATTCTATCGAAATATGCGAAACTATGAATGATCATTTTATCAAAATTGCTCAAAATTTATTGTCATTCATTCCTGAACCAATACCCATTGATTTCCCTCGAGGTTCAAGTACGTTCATCAATGTTCTTGCATGAAACCTACTGATGATCAAAAAAAGAATTGATTCATCACTTGGGTAACAAGAAAACTTCTGGCTTTGAAAAGGTTAGGAAAGAAATATCTCCACTATTGATCAAATTGATCAATATCAGCTTCGAAACAGGCATATTTCTCAACAAGTGTAAAATTTCAACAGGTAAACACCAATTTTTGAAAATGCCAAGAATCAAGAATGAAATCATAATTTCAGTTGACTTACCCAAAATCATAATTTATGAATACAAGACTATTGGATTATTAAGAAATATCAAAATATTTTTGTAAAACAAACAAAACAGTTTCCAGAAATCCAGTGACACAGAGTCTGCAGATTTACATCTGATTACTGAAATACAATTTAAATTGGCAGAAGTGTCGCTGAGTTCATGTAAGGAGTTTGATAACAGTGAATCATTCAATACTTTCAATATATTACATAGGGGACAAGTGCCAATTACGCACAAGTGATGATATGTGAGCACGAGGCGTCTGCAGAGTGCAGCAATTCGCAAGTGCACCTAATTGGCTTTATTTATCCCCGACTCTACTGTGCTTTTTCTACTCCCACCAGCCAACGTTATGGCTCACTTACAATACATGTTTTGTAAATTAATGGCGGACACCAGTGGGAGTAGAAAACAATTTTGTATCAAATTGGTATTAGAGGAACTGTACATAATTCCTTCAGAAGTAAACAGATATGATTGGTTATCACTATGGAAAGAATTCTCTAGAATTAGCGTTTCATCATTATAATGCATCGGATATATACATATTTCTTGTAGATAATGGTTATATTACATAAATTTATTCATCAACTTACCTTCGATTGTGAAAAAGGTCTTCCTTTTTCCATTGTTTCCAGAAAACATAAGACGCTTTCGTTTCAACATTGGTGACTGAACATTATTTGATCATGGTCACTGAATCATGATCGTCGTCTAGACTGTTAGAATTATCAAATTTGGAATAATCAAAGCTCTATCCAGTATTTCATGAAAACGTGTTGCATATTAAATTTATCTCCATTTATTACATTGGGTTGAATTATGCATAGTAACTAAAGAATAACATGGCAAGCAATTATAAAGGAGCCGTTTCCTCATGTCTCATTTTGATTTTTACATCTTTTTCACTAAAAATTTGAAATTTCAAGAATTTAAGAATTTTAACGGATTCAGATATCAAGACCACAAAAATGTTTTCAAAGGCTCAGAATGCAATAGGAATGTTTAGTTTTTGTACGGGATGGCTAAAAAACTTCCTACTACTATTGAACAATATTGATGTTGAACGGGAAAAAATAAGTTGAAAATTGTAACTTTCTTGAAGTATATCATGTCATGAACCAACACATAAGACACAGAAACCCATTTGATTCCCCCTTGACATAACTATAATGCCTTGGACTGTATAGAGCAATTTTAAGATTCATTTCAAGCAAAACCTCAACTTAAGTTGAGAACGAAATCCCCCCTCAGAAATGAATAGAATAATTTGATATTGATACCAAACACACCTTTCACAACTCTCTAATTACCAGTTGTTAAAAACAAACATTTGCTTTTGTTAATCCAATAATTCAATTCATTCAACAATTCTGCCAAAAACAAGAGGGTTTAATGATTTCTATAATGAAAATCTTTCAAGTCTGCATAAGAGGTATTCTACAATGTTTTATTATCTTCCAGTTTTTGAAGCCTACTATAGATTTATCTGTAGAAAAATTGTCAATTTTTATTTTTCTAAAATTTCAGCAAAGGTATCCTCGAGAGTTAACTGTATACAAAACCATTAGTCAGCCACGCCTTCACTACTGCTCAACTTTGTTAGTTATTCGACGATAAAGCAGTTACCAAAATAAGGAATGAGAATAAATTTAAGGTGCAACAGGTAAATTGGCATCCAGTAAATAACACGTTCATGACTATATATATATGAATGTACAAAAACATGCTCCAAATCATTTCATGATTTTGTTGCCCTCAAAAGAAATACACAACAATGACATCAAAAAAAATGCTAACTTTCATATCCCATCAACAAATATTACTTAGCAAATATTCATACCAAAATTATTATTTCATGCCCACCTGGAAAGTTTCAACTATTAATATTTTTATAAAAAATTTTTATGCCTTTTTTGTCAGTGTCATTTTAACGATTATTCAGTCTATCATCTAACATTTAAATACTGTAATATTATTTGAAATAGTAATATATATTAGGATTGAAATATATACTACTAATATATTTTTGTATAACCATTTTTCATTTTGGAGGGATTTATATAAAAATTCACATCAATATTTTGTGTGTAAGAGATTTCAACAGAAAAGATTCCATTGTGAGCAAACCACAAGAATTCTTAAAACTAAAAATTTGACTGGTGATTTGATATCTGACTATGAACTAATGCTCTATCACAGTGAAATATATAAAAATTCTAAACACGGAATTGCAAAAAATTTTGATATGCCATGAACCCCATATTTCCTTGGAACGATTAAATTCCTTCTACATCTTTCTCTTATAGAATCACAAAAATGACCAAACTAGAATTAATTCTATGGTGATCAAATTTTGAAATCTGTTCCAATAGCATTTCTTCCAACATAGTGTTTGTTGGTTTTGTGATAAAACTTTGCACCATATAAATTCTTTAACACAGTACCTAATTTAAATAATTCATGAATAAAATTCTGATTCGAACTGTTTCAGTCAAACCAGTTCCTATTAGCGTTTTTTTTAATTTTCATCGAGCTTGAAAATGTCAGGTGACCACCACTATTACATATATGGCCACCTGTTGCACCATCCATTGTAAGGAGAGATATACATTTTGAGTGATGATAAAGTCTGATCAATTATGAAGAAAGATAAAGGGTAACAACCAAAACTCAAATATAAATTACACATTTATTACCGTCTACTTCTTAGCCTTAGTTACAGCTTGTTGGGCTTTAAGGACTTTCACAACGATCTTTTGTTCCTCAATGAGGAATGCTCGAACAATCTTTTCCTTGACACATTTGTGACACAGAACCCCACCATATGCCCTTTTGACAGTCTTCTTCCTCCTACATAAACGAGAGCGTTCTTGTGGACGTGCTGGTAAAATTCCTCTAAGTTTGTCCTTGCATTGGCCACATCTAGGAATCTTCTTGGGCTTCTTCAGATATTGGTAAACAAGTTTGCCACCAGGAGTTCGGACACTGAAATGAAAACCCAGTTATTTCAAGTAAGGTAAAACCTATTCAAAAGAAATGTATTCAAAACAGTTTTCAGAATAAAACGAACGAATAGGTCGTCGTCAAAGATATACTCATCGAGTATTTCAGTACTCTAGCCAATTATTCATCATAATAATATTTAGACAAATATTAAAATATAACCTCACTTCAACAGTTTTTGCAAATACTAATTTAACGAAAACACTGTCACAAAACCTATTGATAAAATGAAAAATTACTTACATGGTTCTCCTATTAGATTTTGTATTGTACGACAGACGTCGTCTGAAGACAAGTCGTTGGACCATTATGCCCTGAAAAAAAAAATTAAATTCGAAAAGATGCCAATATAACAAGATATTTTAGGATGCTCTCGTTGAAAAATAATGTTTTGATCATAATACTAAGAAAATATTCAAGATGATTACAGATACATTATTTTTTAAACACACTTCTCACACTAACCTCTTCAACTTCACTTAAAAGAAAAGATTGAAATTTGACAGACTGTTTACGAACTGCCTGAAAGCATGCGTCACTGTTGCCACACCATATTTTTTTAGGGATTACTAGGACTGGGGTTAAGTGTTGTTTGTCCCTGGGGCCAGATTTCCAAATCTGCCATAAGCAAAGGCCATTTTAAATAGAAGAAAACAAATCGACTTTCTCTGGGTATGAGTAGTGATGGGGTACTCGAGTACAAAGAATCGGCATGTACTCGATTCCCAAGAACACTCGTTAGTACTCGAATACTCTTAGTGAAGTATTCGAATTCACTCAGTATTGGCTACTGCTATAGTGTAGCCGCTGAAAAGATAGAATGATCACGTTATTGAATTAACGGAACACACGTAAATACAAAGTAAAAATGAGTACAGTACAGTGTAAACAGTTTTTCATTTATGTCAGTTTAGAAGGCGTGGCATCGTACGCCGCGCAGGCTATATATAGATGCAGGCATTCACTGTTCACGCGTCCATGAATTCTATCTTTTGAACATCCCGACTATAGTAATGTTGTGGGAATTTCATCACATCATGTTCTTATGGAACGCAGAGGCGGAGTGACTGTACATGATAAGGGCACAGTTACATTATTTTAATGAACACATCTATGAAATTCGTAGATATGCTAGGGAATGGGATTGAGAAATGAATGAGAACAGCAAACCACAACAGTGAGCTGATACTCAGTCTCAGCGTCAAGTAGAAATTCGAAATCGTAAATACTTGTTACCTTACTAGCAAAATGAGATCAAGTTGAGAAACAAGAAAAATAAAATGGGGCTCGGAGATATAGGTACCAGCAATGAAAATCGTACATGTTCCGTTATAATTGTATACAATAGTGGTAGGGATTATTTCTTTGTATTTGAGTACTCAGTACTCGATTTCTTAAGAGTATTCGAGAACGGAGTACTGGATTCTCGAAATCATTCGATTCTGCCAACACTAGGTATTGGGGTTCACCTGATTTGAAAATCAGGCCCCTGATGAATTGTTTTTCGGAATAGAAAATTTCCCTGAAGTGTAATAGAATTGAAATATTTGTGTCATTTACTAAAAATGTAATATTTTTTTTTTTATTTAAATTTGACTAATGACACATAAAACATGAATATATAAGTATTTGAAATGAAAGTGAAACATTAATACAACTAATATTAATTAAAATGTGTATTGTGCAAATCGAAATGCACCCGTTTTCCCCTTCATCCTTGTAAATAGTTATTCAGGTCTATTATTCTGGTGAATCTTGAATAACTCAATATTGAATATTGCTTTTTGAAAATAATCGACAACTGTTATAGAAGAATACTATAATGCACAATAAATATTTATGAAATATCTTGGAGGTACTGGTTTTTCGATTTGATATATGATATTCAGTTTCCGAAAAACTTTCGAAAAATATTGAATATTGAAAATTTTCGATGTGCAATATAATTGAGGATTAAACGACTCTTACCTGAAGGAAGTTCAATCCAAATTATACGAGGTTGGTCACATCCGAATAGATCACCTTGTAGTAGTACCTCTATGACTTAAATGCGCAAGTTGAAAGAAAGAATGATTCACGATGCCCCTATCTCACGATTCCTCACTCGAATATCCGTCAATATACCTTGCGATGATATCGCCTTTTTGGGTCGGGATGACAGAAAAAATAATATATAGGATTTTTTTTTTCTTCTTTGAGATGGGTGGGTGTCTCTCTATTCGGATGTGACCAACCTCGTATAATTTGGATTGAACTTCCTTCAGGTAAGTCGTTTAATCCTCAATTATACTTATTCGGTTGGTCCCATCCGAATAGATCACCTTGTAGATGTTTGAAGAATTATTAAAAGGCGATCAAAATTTTATTCAGACTGATCTCATACTAATGAAGTAGTCTAAATGAACTGTTTATTCTTCATATAATTCACCACTATAAACTAAGAATTTGATACAGACAGTATTTGAATGCTAATACAATTTGATGTTGCAAAACTCAAATAACCAGAAAACGTACACTCGTTTAATGAAATTGCGGAGGTAATCCGCAAATGTACCATTTGTAATTACTGGTCTATGTAGAATTTACCAAAAGTATTTTATTTTTCGGACCAGCCTACATTTGATCGTATGGTGTCCGTGCTCATATCGATTTGGTTGGCCGCAGAAGTGGCAGCATGTCTTGTGCTGTGGCCTTTGAATTGATCAGTATCAAAACCACCAAATTGCAGACTCATTTTCAGCAAACGGCTGAAGTGCTGAGGTGAAGCTGGTTGATGAGGATTTTTATGAGTAAAAATGAGAAAAAAACCTGATTGAATGTGTGCGGTTTTTTAATCGATAATCGTGGATGTCATACACAATTCACGTTTCACCGTGGAAAATGGTGAGAAAAAACACATGTTTGTGGTTGTTGCTCTCTTGGTCTTCTGTGGATAATTTGGTTCTCGGCAGTGAAGAGACAAGCACGTCTGCCTCTCAAGCGGGAAGACTCGGGTTCAACTTCCCATCGAGCCTCCGTGCTGGGACTCACACGCCAAAAGGCCTCGTCATACATTTTCTGCGGAAGATTCGACCTCTGAAGGGCGACACTTTTTTTTTTTTTTTTACTGATCATACAATAAAAATGCTACTCATTCTGATTTTGAATCATATTTGTACGCTTTAGCAAGCTTTAGAGCAACCATAACAATAAGTTTTTTCATCTCCATAATTGAATGTTAATTCAGCTGATGATGAACCTATTGTTCCGTCTTCACCTACATTTTTCTTGTTTAGTTTTAAGATATATTTGTGTTTGTCTGATTATTTGCTCTCCCTGTATTTCTTTTCTCATTATCGCGAGTACGACTGTGCGTTCCATGTTCCCGACGAGGCTAGATCGCAGAGAAGGGGCGAAGACACCTTTTTGAATCGTTGTTGTTAACGGCTCTCGCTCGACAAGTGATATACCTACTTTGATAATAATACTTTTCATATATATAAACATTTGGAGTGGTTTGTGCTCAGTTTCCTCTCGATGAAAAATACATTCCATCAACGTTGGATCTGGATGAAGAAAATATCCAAGGTAGGAAAACACAGTCACGTATAAATTAATCTCATTAATATTCTCCGGCCATTGAACGGCAACTTTATAAAAACGGTCAAACACTCTTTGAGACAGCGAAACCCTATTTTTTACAGTCCACTTATTAAAAACAATACATGGTCCTTCGAGCCGGATACTTTCGCTTCGTTGTGAAAAGAGTTTTTGATTGCTTTTATATAGTTTTTCTCATATACTCAGACAAACACATCCATTTTCAGAATTTTCAGATTCTCATTTTCGATAATCTAATAATATCCAACTGGAAGTTGTTTCGAATCTTTTTTGAACAGACTATCGCCTCGTTTTTAAAGATAGAAAAACAGAGTTTTTATCTGTTTAGCTGCCGGTCGGATACATTTGTTTCGAATTCAAACGATTTGCTTTTGAACCCATTCGAATATTTTCTCTCCAAGAAAATCATTTGTTGATTCTCTTCAACTAACATTTTCATTTTTTTGTTGAACGTATTCTTTGTACTCCACTCGGGAGTTTTATTGTGAATACCTAATTTCTCAATAACAGTGACCGTGAGTGGTCCAATGGTCTGATAAGAAAATATTTTTTTTTTCTCATAAATTTATTTCGGTTGATCACTGATATTTTTCTATACGGGGTATTATCAAAATATAATACCATTCGTACTTTATCGAATATCGTTTTGGTATTTTTGAAATTTTACTCAATTGAGTCTCAAAATGTCGAATGCAAACAAAATAAAACAGTTTCAAGCTTTTCAACAAATGTGCGTAGATCGCATGAGTGATTTAGTTGCAATAGCCGAAATGGCAAAAACTAATTCAGATTTACACAACCAATTCAAAGCTCGGTATTCTCATTGTGTAAGTATCTATGAAGAGTTTGAAAAATACAATTTAACCCTCATTCCACTTCTCATTTCGGCTGAAACTTATGATAACGAAGATATGAAAAAAATGTCAGGGAATTTTTATCAGAACTATTATACAGTTAAATCAATTTATTCCCAATTATTTGAATCAGGTAACACCGTAAATTCTCATACTCCAACTAAAAGTAATGTCAAGCTGCCAAAAATAGATCTTGTCAAATTCGATGGAAATCCTAGGATGTGGAAAACCTTTATAGACCTGTTCAATAGTGTAGTGCATGAAAATTCAAGTTTAACAAATATAGAAAAGTTAAATTATTTGACAACATCTCTTTCTGGTTCACCATTGATTACCGTTAAAACTATTCCCGCAACTGATGCAAATTATGTTGTTGCATATAACGCTCTCCTCAAAAAGTATGAGAATAAAAGGGTATTAGCTAATGCTCATTATAATGAACTGGAAAATGCTTTGAAAATTCCAGAAAACAATAAAACCTCAAACAATCTCAGAATACTTCTAGATACTTTCACGGAAAATATCGCAGCATTAAAAATTCTCGGTTTTCCTACAGATCAATGGAGTTTTGTTCTTTTCAATATGCTTATGAAACGCTTGGATTCAGACACTGCTTCTCGATTCGAATTATATCATGGATCTAATGATATTCCAACCTTTGATAAGCTTTATGATTTTGTATTAGCTCAATGTGATGCTTTAGATAGAGCTGCTGAATGCCAGCAGAAAAAGGTGGTACCTCAGAAATTTGAAATGAAAGCACGACCCTCTTATAATTTTCCAACTCATTCTCCTCGAAGGTCTTTCCACGTTCAAGTCAGAAATACATCATGTCCAGTGTGTAATGCTGATCATCAGATCTATAAGTGCCCTCAGTTTTTGTCGATGCCTACTCGTGATAGGTTCAAATTAGTAAAAACGCGCAAATGGTGCGTCAATTGTCTAGGTTCAAAGCATGCAATCAGAGAATGCTCCTCGAAGTCGCAATGCTTGAACTGTGGACAGTTGCATCACACATTGTTGCATTTTGGTGAACCTTCTTTCTCTAAAAATCGACCTCATCAAGCCGAAAATATTGCAAGTCCATTTCGTGCAACAGAAAACTTCCAAACTCCAAATTCCCATGATGTAACTGCATCTAATTTGGTAAACACTCGAACAAATATTTCTTCTCAATCGCCCATGAGTGTCCAACCTTCAACTTCATTTTTAACTCATGCTGTTGAAATGAATAATACACCTCCTCTTTCACTCTCGTCTCAAATCCCAAATACAACAGTTCTTTTGTCGACTGTCCAAATTGAGGTTCTGGATTCAGAAGGTTCATATCAAAAAATCCGTGCCTTGCTTGATACAGGATCACAGATAAATATAATAAGTCAGAAATGTTTTAATCGTCTGGGATTACATAACCAGAAACAGAATGTTTCTCTCTCTGTCCTCGGCATAAACGATATGAATGTCTCTGCATCCAAAGCTGTCCCCCTTCAAATTCGCCCTCGTAACAGTTCCAAGCCTACTCTCAAACTGAATGCCATCGTCATGCCCAAAGTTTGTAATAATATGCCCAGTTATACAATTGATATCAAGTCATGGTCACACATATCAAACTTGAGGCTTGCCGACCCGCAATTCCACATATCTAGTGAAGTTGATCTTCTTCTAGGTGCTGACATGTGCTCTCTTATTTTCGAAAATGGCCATATTCGTGGTAATGATAAGCAACCCAGTGCATTTCATACCATTTTCGGTTGGATTCTTATGGGAACAATATCATCTCCTAGCTCTCATTCAAGAACCTCCCTACATTGTATTTGTGATTCTCCTCTCGACTTTTCTCTCCAGCGCTTCTGGGAAATTGAAGAGGTTCCTAGAATTCTTACTTCAACTCCAGAAGACACTCTCTGTGAGAATATTTTCCTCAAAACCGTTTCTAGAACCCCCTCTGGCAGATATATAGTCTCGCTTCCGTTTAGAACTTCTGAGCCGATATTTTCTGGCTCCCGAGAAGTTGCTTTCCGGAGATTTCTCTCCCTTGAACGTAGATTATATCAGAATCCCTCCTTGCATGAGGAATATCGCAACTTCATGCAAGATTATCTCTCTCAAAATCACATGAGTCTTGATACAACCCCTTCAGATAACCCCGATAGCTATTTCATACCACATCATTGTGTAATTCGACCAGAAAGCACAAGTACAAAACTTAGAGTGGTATTTGATGCCTCTGCGAAAACACCAGATGGCATTTCTCTGAATGATACATTGTTGACAGGACCCAAACTTCAAAGTGACTTGGTTACTCTCTTGTTGAACTTCAGAATGCGCCCAATATCTCTCATGGTAGATGTCCGTCAGATGTTTCGTCAAACTCTGCTCTCAGAAAATCATAGAAAATATCAAAAAATTCTCTGGAGATTCTCGTCTGACCAACCTGTTCAGGAGTATCTTCTGAACACCATAACTTATGGAGTGAGCTCTGCTCCATTCCTTGCTATCAGAACTCTCCTTCAACTTATCCATGATGAAGGCTCAAATTTTCCCTTGGCCGCTGAGGCGATAAAAAACTCATCCTACGTTGATGATATTGTCACAAGTTGTGAGTCTCTACAACAAGCCCAAACTCTGAAATTTCAACTAATTAATCTACTTCGAAAGGGAGGATTCGAACTCCATAAATGGAATAGTAATCATCCATCTCTTCTCTCCACGGGAGATCCCGTAATTTCCACTTCTCTTGATCTCGATAACAGCTCAACTGTCAAAGTCTTAGGTTTGCAATGGAACTCCTCTATTGACTGTTTTTCTTTCAGTATTTCCTCCCAAAATGTATCATGCTCTAAAAGAAATATGCTTTCTGATCTCGCACGAATTTTTGATCCCCTTGGGTTTCTGAGTCCCCTCACCCTATTCGCTAAAAAACTCATTCAACACCTCTGGACCCTTGGACTGAGTTGGGACGAATCTCCACCCTCCGATATCATAGACCTCTGGCATCGATTTAAAAATGAACTCCCAACTCTCTCAAGAATAAATATTCCAAGACATTTGTCTCTCTCATCAATGACATCATGTACCCTTCACGGTTTTAGTGATGCCAGTGAACATGGTTACGCTGCTGTCATATATTGTAGATCTGTCGCTTCCGATTGTATTCGAGTACAGCTAATTTGTGCCAAATCGAAAGTTTCCCCTCTAAAAACTCTATCCATTCCGAAACTCGAGCTATGTGCTGCTACCCTTTTATCTGATCTCTTTTCCTTTGTCTTGCCTATTTTTGAAAAGCATTTTCAAATTGATAAATTTTTTGCTTGGTCTGATTCCCTAACAACCCTCTGTTGGATTCGCTCCTCCCCCCACAGGTGGAAAACCTTCGTGAGTAATCGCGTCAGTCGAATTCAAGAAAAATTACCTCCCGAGATATGGCATTATGTACCATCCGAGAAAAACCCTGCCGACTGTGCCTCTCGTGGACTGTTTCCAGCCCAGATTGTAGAGCATTCCCTATGGTGGGCGGGGCCTTCCTGGCTTCTCGAACATTCTTCATTATGGCCTTTTCTATCAGTTCCCTCTGAATTAAAGGCTGACTGTCTCACAGAAGAAAAAAAGGTGGCTCTGTTCACCCAAAAGGACGATAATAATAACTTTTTCGACACATTGTTGCAAAATAATTCTTCCTTTCCTAAAATACGAAGAATTCTTGCTTATATTCATCGTTTCATAGTAAATTGCCGTGTCCCTCATTCCCAGAGGAATTTATCCTACCTCACTCATATGGAAACTCACCAAGCCTCATTGTCACTGATTAAATATGTTCAGAGTCAAGTATTCCATTCAGAAATATCTACACTTCTGAGTGGAAAATTATTACCGAAATCTTTTCGCAAATTAAATCCCTTTCTCGATATCAATGGGCTTCTGAGAGTTGGCGGTAGGCTCACTCACTCACAACTTTCATATGATAAGCGTCATCCGATATTACTCCCCAGTCATCATAGACTCACCGATTTGATTATCGAAAGTACCCATCGCCAATACCTTCATCCTGGTTTTCAGATGCTCCACTTTCTTCTACTCCAGAAATATTGGATTCTCTCTGCTAAGAGGTCCATTCGAAAAATACTTTCAAAGTGTCTCAGTTGCTGGAGACAAAATCCAATTTCCTTCAGCCCTCCGATGGGCAATCTCCCTTCACTACGCGTTTCCCAGGTTAAACCCTTCTCTTGCGTGGGTGTCGATTTCGGAGGACCTTATGCTATATCTATTGGTAGATACAGAGGTTCAAAAACACAGAAGGCTTACATTTGTCTTTTTGTGTGCTTTGCCACCAAAGCACTCCATTTGGAGTTAGTAACAGACCTGTCTTCTGAAACATTTTTGGCAGCTCTAAGACGATTCATTTCTCGACGCGGTAGAGTTTCAAAAATATACAGTGACAACGGAACTAATTTTGTTGGAGCAGCCCGTATACTCAAAACTTTAAAGGGGGTAGCTCATCAAGAGGATATTGAATGGCACTTTATTCCACCCTCCAGTCCCCATTTTGGCGGTTTATGGGAGGCGGGAATAAAATCCGTGAAATCACATATATCAAGAGTTGTTGGAGAGCAAATTCTCACGTATGAGGAATTTAACACGCTTCTCGTGCAAATTGAATCGCTTTTGAATTCGAGACCAATCTGTCCAACAAGTTCAGACCCCAATGATATTTCGGTTCTCACTCCAGGTCACTTTCTGACATTGGAACCATTAAATTCTCCTCCTGATGATGATCTCTCAAATTTGAAGCTGAACCATTTGTCTCGCTGGCAGTTAATTCAGCGCTTGCACCAAGACTTCTGGTCTCGATGGAGTAGAGAATATCTCCACACACTATACCAGAGAGGCAAGTGGACAGATCCAACTGTCAATATTGAAATTGGCACCTTAGTCTTAATAAAGCATGATTCGCTACCACCTTCCCGTTGGCAGCTCGGCCGCGTCTTAGATATTCACCCAGGTACTGACGGTGTAGTACGGGTGGTAACTGTAAAAACCCCTCAAGGAGTGTTTAAGCGATCAGTGGTAAAGATTTGTCCTTTGCCACTATCCGAATAATTTCAGTAAAATGCATCTGCATTTTAGGTGGGCGGTTATGTTCCGTCTTCACCTACATTTTTCTTGTTTAGTTTTAAGATATATTTGTGTTTGTCTGATTATTTGCTCTCCCTGTATTTCTTTTCTCATTATCGCGAGTACGACTGTGCGTTCCATGTTCCCGACGAGGCTAGATCGCAGAGAAGGGGCGAAGACACCTTTTTGAATCGTTGTTGTTAACGGCTCTCGCTCGACAAGTGATATACCTACTTTGATAATAATACTTTTCATATATATAAACATTTGGAGTGGTTTGTGCTCAGTTTCCTCTCGATGAAAAATACATTCCATCAACGTTGGATCTGGATGAAGAAAATATCCAAGGTAGGAAAACACAGTCACGTATAAATTAATCTCATTAATATTCTCCGGCCATTGAACGGCAACTTTATAAAAACGGTCAAACACTCTTTGAGACAGCGAAACCCTATTTTTTACAGTCCACTTATTAAAAACAATACACCTATGTAGGTTCGAAACATGTACTGAATCACCTTCCTGACATCTTTTGAATATTGAATTGTGGAGACGACTTAGAATTTTTCTGCATCGTAAATAAGTTTGTGATATATTTTTCAAAATGAGGTTTTCCGATTTTTCTAATTTGGTCAACACTTGGTAAGGGTCCCAGATTTTCTCATATCGGGAGAAAAGTGGATCGTATTTTGAAAATAACCCTCTAAAACATTTCCATTGTATCATAGTTACCTGCATGAGATATCAGATTTTAAGCTGATCTATGTTATTTTCTAGTACTAAAATTTTTACCTGGCTGCACCCATGGGACGATCTACCTTATCCACATCTCCTTCACAAATATTCACCAATGAGACGAAAATAAATTGTATGGTTTCATCGTATTTGGAATCAGTGATGCCATCAGAATCGCTGAAGGTTCATCCCTCAGTTTTTCTCCTGGAAAATAGATGCCAGACAAAATCGGTTCACCCAGGGTGAGATGGCACCACAGTGGATGTAGGTGCTTAAACGAAACTGAAAAAATTATATATCGTTGTTCAAAATACAATATAATGGAATTCAAAATTGATATCAATTTGTGGAAACCAAGTTTGGGACTGCGATAACAGAAACACAAAACATGTTACTTTGTCCCCTTCAATCATTTTCAATATTCTAGGGAGAAAGTGGAAGTGGTGATGATTGGGAAAGCACAAATGTTTGTGTCAGACCAAGTTAATGTAATACATCAGTTGCATAACTTATGGGGTTTGGCTGTAAAGAAAAAATGTTTTACCGTATGTGTTGGAGTAGTTAGTAAACAGATCAACTTCAGGTTATCGAAATTTTTGGCCCGCTCTTGGAAGGCGTATTCTCGATATTGCATTCCGAAGGTGACACATCATGGCATTTGATCTGCTATAAACTCATATTTCGAACTTATTTATGAGACGAACATCACCAGTTGATAATTATATATATATATATATATATATATATATATATATATATATATATATATATATATATATATATATATATATATATATATTGTCCACCAGAAAACTCAAGTTCCTGAATATCATTATGCTCAATTCTTCACACCACTTCCAAATATCACCAGCCAGTCCGTTGAGGTTTGGGTGCGTCATTCCACACATCCGGTTGATCTGCGCGTTGACGGTTTTGTTGTCTCTATGCGACAAAATGTGACAGTTTGAGGAGAACTGTCTGAAGGTTTTGAAATACATCTTGGTTTTGAACAATGATGTGAAGTTTGGCCTGCTTCACTAAAACCTTTGGCTTTCTCGTTGTTGCATGTAATATTCTGGAAAATTCAGGCCTTGTTTCACCTTCTAGTTGCCCAACATAAAAAGTCACTGTGACACTGTGTGGAAATTTACATTATCAAAATCTCCTCGATCCGTCTGCAAGGTTATACATCGGTGCTCCTCAAATAATTTTGTAGACGGCCACCTATATTCAACCACAAGGCAAACCGAAATCAAGTGTCGAATGAATTTATTTTTCATTAATATAGAATCCTAATGGTTACCAAGATACCTCAAATTTGTTGGATGTTTCCTGAACACTCCATCTTGGTAATACTAATTGAAAAAGATGTCGTCTAAATAGCTACAGATACAAAAAATTTTCGAACTCGAAAAATGTATAACCGTTTCTGAGAATTTTGTTTAAATATATAAGGTGCAAAGATGAGTCAAAACACAAAAAATTTGAATTCAAAAATTTTGTGTCTAGATTGGAATCGCAAATACTTCTTATGTTTATCGGCATCTGTCGAATCCACTGACAAAACAATTTTCAGACATCAGATTTTTCACAGCTCCAAGTGAGGGGCTGTGATGAATTCATGCAAATGTTTCAGATTCAAAAAAAATCTATAGCTATCAGTGAGACTCAAACCTGAAAAAATAGCTGAACCAAAAATTGCTCTTGACATTGACGGCTGGTTCAATGTAGTCAAATTCCAGTAATATATATAGCTAAACTCTCACAATAGAGGTTTAGCCGGCTGGGTGGAATTGTCGGGGTTCAGGTGCCAGTTTTTCATAAGGTAGAGTATAAAAATGGATTTTATATCTCTGAACCCATTCCAAAATGTTGGAGTTGTTAGTTATAGATTGCCACGTGCTGTCAAATATTTAATGCGACCAGCGTATAGGTTCAAATATGTTACCTCGTCCATTTGTTATTGTACGTCGTGAACCGCTCTCACCATCCTCTGTTTTGTCTGCTTGAGGTGTCCCCCCTCTGTTGATTTTTCTAAGATTGCCATTGACTTCGATGAGCAGTGCCCTCGAGGTGTTTTGAAGGAAAAGGTTGTACCTTCAGGTCTAGTGCAAGCAGAAATCTCCTGTGGTTCGACATCAAGGGAGGAACGTTGCATAATGGTTCATCAGCACTGGCTTTGTCAGACAAAGTAGTCTTGAATGCTTCAGCATATCGATCACTCACCAGGCACAGCTGTTCTGAGGGCTGAGAAACCTTTGCCCAACGAAATTTGAGGGTCCGGTGGAAAACCTCAACTCAGATGCCGAGAAAAAAGGTCTGAACTACCGGATTCAGTTGGGGTGGATATGAGGTAGTGTAATGGCCTGGAACCTGCGCCAACAAAAAAGAAATTGTTTTCGTGCGTGAGACACTCGGCGAGCACAACTCAGGAAGTGTGCGGGACAAAAAAACGGCGTATGATGATTGAAGGTCAGCCGTAGAATGATCTACAAAGTAGATTGCCCCTGCCGATGATCAATGATCAGAAATCATTGTCAGTCTCAGCCGTTTCCAATTATACGTCCACTCACGTCTTTGGTTCCGTTCTAAAACGTGACAAAATATAAAAAACAAAGTTACTTACGACGAGTAAGAACGGAGTTTGTCCTCGAGTGTCTTTAGGTTCTTCCTTGTCGTTCTCTTGTCCTTGTGTCAGATAGGTACCCCACCGCAGTGCGAAATCATCCTGGATATAACTACCGTAAGACTTTGCTTCAGTCGGTGCTGTTGGTGGCGGAAAATTCCGATGTCAAATCTGACGACGGACCTGCGCCAACCAAAAAGAAATTGTCTTTGGGCGCGAGACACTCGGCTGGCATAACTCAAAAAGTATGCAGGGCAGAAAACGGCCTACTATGATGAATAAAGTTCAGCCGTATGTTGATCTACAAGGTAGATTGCCCCTGCCGATGATCAATGATCAGAAATCATTGTCAGTCTCATCTATTTCCAATTATATGTCCACTCATTTCGTTGGTTTCTCTAAAACATGACAAAAAACATTAAAAACAATTTTACTTACTGGACGAGTAGTAATGGAGTTTTTCCTCGAGTTTCCGTAGTGTTCGCCAAATTTCTACGTTGTTTTCACTGAGCATCGTTCTTTTGTTTCCCATATTATGGAAAATTTTCTTCAATTCACTTATTTGTAAATAATTTACACTTTCGAACTTATCACATTCAGCGAAAGAAGTATATTGACGGATATTCGAGTGAGGAATCGTGAGATAGGGGCATCGTGAATCATTCTTTCTTTCAACTTGCGCATTTAAGTCACAGAGGTACTACTACAAGGTGATCTATTCGGATGGGACCAACTGAAGTATAATTGTATTTGGTTTCCTACTTGAATATTTTTCAAGTGGATAGTTGATATTCAAGAATCAATAGGCCACCAGAATAGACGTGAATGGTCGTTGCTTCCTTGTGCGCATTTAGTTAGCTCATTGGCTGTTGCAATTATACATTACATGTTGCGTGACAGACTATAAAATTTTTCCTAGTTGGTTTCAGACACGACTAAATTATTGATAACATTTATATACGTATCTAATGGGTTTTTCTATAAGGGAATGTCTACATTTACCATTCCTTTCCCAATGCTTGGAAAATGTTAGAGCAGACAGTGGGAATAGAAACAAGGTTCCTATAGAAAAACAGTCTATATATACAAACGGAAATTATCATCTTATCGCGATCCTTCTCATCTTGAGATACATTTGATCCCGAAGTGATACTTCTGTCCGATTACTTTTCACATTTTGGAAATATTTGAAAATTCGAAATTAGTTAACCTATCCATGAATATAATTGTTACATTTTACTCAATTATGAGAGTCTGGGAAAAACACCTGTCAATTTTCAGTTTTTGACATGTTATTTCCCAATATAGATTCGCTTAAAACCCCAAACACCGTATTCAGGTTCGCAATAAATACTTATCTGGGACGGTTCAAAATAGTAACCCACGCCCAATTATTGTAGATATATTCGAGACAAACCCTTCACGACTCAAAAGTCCAACTATTTCGACCTCTTCCTGGACTGTTTTTGTTGTGAACCTGAATACATCTGGTAATCTGGTGCAAGCATTTAATTTACTGTGGTTCAAGTGAACCGAGTTCAGTTATCAAGTCATAAACGATTCTATTAGCTAATGGTTAGCAACTGACTTCGGTTCAGTTACAATCCGTCCTAGCCGTTCTCGGTACATTTTGATATCACGATATATTGGGAAGTTCATCATCCAGATACGCCTCTATCGGCAATTATTTGAACTATTTCATCGAGTAAAACAAAAACAAACCTCTGTCACTGTCGAATGTGATCTGAAATTGTGGTGCATTTTGGTGTTCTTATGTGCTTCACTTTTGCGATTTGATGAAATACTGATATTTATTTATAACAATGTCGAAATTAATCAATGTGAGCTGTTGTGTGGATGGATGTTTTAGTAGAAAAGGAAGAAATCCTAACCTTTCTTTCCATACGCATTTCTCATTGTAATAATTATCGTACGAACAAACACTTATCTAACACATTCACACACTGAAAAGTCTTCACGTCTTCACATTCGTTTCATACAGAACTTCGCCAAAACTCAAAAAACACAAGGAATAATACAACGTAAACAATGATAAACATATGTTTTGACACATTACGATTATCTGATTACTGTTTGGAGCCGACATTTTTGAACAGACATCAGCGCCCTCATCGGTAAAAATTACCAGGAAGATACCGCTGTCAAAAATTTGGTCGTTTTTATGTCAACCGTTCGTAGACCGTAGACGTGAATCGTGAATTCGTGAACCAGAAACGAACCAAACACAAACAGGGATTCTATGGGTGAAGGATGAAGGACAGAGGACATTTCTGGCGACGGTGGTAGTGGTGACAAAATGACAAGTTTCTGATAAACAAAAGTCAATGCTATCTTGATAGAAGATGTGATAAACATTAAATTCTGGAACCAAAATGGTTTCACTTTTCGAAAATTATGAACAACAGTATTCTGTTCTGACAGCAGATATTACTGCTCAAGTAGGACTCCTGACAGCTTCAGCTACCAGTAAGAATTATTTGTTCATATTTTAACTATTGAAAATATTGATATATCTGACAGTCCATTGTTTTTATAGAAGACCGTCGCCAACTCATTTCAAACATAGAAAAGCATGTGGAAGAAGCCCAAGAATTGGTAAGTTGAGTAAATGAGAAATCCAGAAGAAAGGTAGATACATTTTTCATTTTCAAAACTAGCTGGAACAGATGGAGTTGGAAGCAAGGGAAGTTGAACCATCAAAGAGACAACGGTGTAGAAATAAATTGGACTGCTATAGGGCTGAACTAAAGAGATTAACTTTGGATTATATTAGAGCTAGATCAGTGAGGCAGGGTGCTCTGTATGATAGTGCTGAGGAATTGAATGATGTCCGAATATCCTCAGATCAAAAGCAAAGATTACTCGATAACTCTGAAAGAGTAGAGAGGGCAGGAAGTAAGCTGGAAGAAGGGTACAGAATAATGGTTGAAACAGAGGAGATTGGTTCACAAGTACTCAAAAATTTAGGAGAACAAAGAGAGACCATCCAAAGATCCAGAACGAGGGTGAGTAAAATTCCATGAGAAATTTCATAGTTTTGGTGAAATTCCTATCTATCAGTATATAAAGATTAATGATACTGAGTTTTTATCTTCTATATATATTTTTCCAGTTACGGGATGCTGATGAAGAACTAAGTCGTTCAGGGAGATTGATGAACTCTATGATAATGAGGTCCCTCCAACAAAAAGTAGTTTTATATTCAGTTTGTGCCTGTTTTCTCATTGCAATTTGCCTAGGAATATATCTCGGATTCAGAAAATCTTAACCACACCAAAGTTCTCAAGTTTTAACCGGTTGTTTGAGTCCTTTTAATATTAGGCATTCCAGATACTTGTCAACATCTTGTGAAATGAGGAAATGAACCAATATTATGGCAGCATCTGCCCCCCAGATGTTTGTTTTTTCAACAGTGTGATTTTCATGGTAAAACTGGTATTTGCCCCCCAGACATCAAGTGATCTGGATTGCCTAATTCACAAGAATATTTCATGATGACGGTTATGTAATCGAAAGCTAATGCAGAAGTTGATATTTTTTAGGCTAATGAAAGATGAAATAGTATTGAGGAAGTATAAAAGTACTTACTTTCTATTTCTTTGGTGAATTAGAGAATAATTTAATAAGAGTCCCATTGGAATGACACCACATTAATTTTTCAAACAAAGCTACAGTATTAATAGTAAAATGGCTTTGCTCATAATGAAAACTGTATTTGAAATACACAAGTAGTTTTCTGTAAAGTCTTTTCTCTAATAGCTGTTGCATGGAGGAATGCAATAGCATTATAAACCAGGTAGGAAACTATTTTGGTATGATTACAATATTGGTGCTCCTCAATTTCTACAAGATTTATAGTTGCTTTCAGTACAGTCTTTCATGTGTGAAAGTTGGGAATTACAACAGAACCCTCTTACACTGATAACTTATTCGAAAATCATGCAACTAAAAATTTGTCTCAAAACTTGGAGGAATGTTACCAAGATGTCACAGAGTGGGCAGTTCAGAAAGTTTCCATCCTATTTAGCAATGCAATTCTTTTTGACTTGTTCAATGTACATATTCCTTCGAATTTTACAAGGAAAATTCAGTTCCTCTTGTCCATTTCTACAATGGTTGCAAGGGTGTATACAAGAGATGATGATCCCAAAAAAAGATAGACAAATAGACCAACAATTTTTTAAATATTCAAGTGATAGCTTCCTCGCAATTTTGGGAGCAATTTGACGATCTGTTTCTTTTTTGAACTAGTCAAAAATCCCATCAAAGAACTGTATAATTGAAATTATTCAGATTGGAACATCACCAGGGGTTTAAGTCACTTTCCTCAAATCTTCAAACCTACCCTGATTGAATAATGACCTGAACACTGGTTATCAAGAGATGCCATCTTCATGTTCAGCCTGGAAACGTTCTGGAGTTTGTGAATAGCATAATATAATGATGATATTTTTCATTTCCAAGGAAAGTTTTGTATGATATGAAACAGTTCAGGTAGGTGATATTATACCCTTGGAGATTGTCTCAGTTCATAAATTCACCAAGCAAGGACACTCAACTTCTCTATAGAATAATTCAATCCAATATTGTGATGTAATACAGATTGGTCTCCAATAAAGTTACGTCACTACATGTCAAGTTTGGGCTAATATCAGGCTCCAACACCCCAATACAATACTGCAACTGTTGATATCAGATGCAACACTTGACGTTTAGGCATCTTGTGACATCGCAGAGGATAACAGATTGAGTCATCATAAGGGAAATAGTTTAGGGTCCTTGTTCGCCAAGTACTCCTACTAGTCATATTATAGGCAGAAACAGCAGAATTTTTATATCGCCGTCAAAACTTTGAAATATTTGGCGACATTATAGTCTAGTTCCTTTATTGTAGAGAGTGACTCATCGTATATTTTCAGGTTTTTAGGGTATTTGAAAGAATAGAAAAGTTTCGAGTAGCAAAGTAAAACTTGATTTAGCTAATTTATGTTCTATTTCTTGAACTGCTTCATATCAATCATGAACTGTACAACCTCTGAGTCACTATCTACAATTTAACAACTAGACTATAGGTTGTTACAATTAAATATAGTAATGGTAACATTTTTTCTAAGTGAGAGTTATTTTATACTATTTGACCCCTTTGATCTTTGAAGAACCATTTTTCTCTTTATTGAAGTAAGCAATGTTTTTTGGGAATATTTTGTCTGCTACTTTGTACCTATAATTTGGTTAATAACCTGTCCAGATATGCTGTTTGACACATTATCACATCCAGACCCTAATTATTTTGTATCAACTTTTTCTGTAGGTGACTAGGATTCAAACTGGTTTCATTTCACGTTAGACCCGTTTACCATATGCTATTATTTGGCTAATTTTACACTTTGTTATATGGTCCTTATACAAATGTAATATTTATAAATAATTTCTGCATGTAATTTATCATATCGAAAATATATAATATTGTGAAAGTTACCTTAGCTAATAGCCAGCTATACCAACTGTATAGTTGGAAATACTATCACCACATGCATTTTATTCGAATTAAGAAAGTGGTAGAAAAAAATCAACTCTGGTGCCATCAACCAATAATATTGTTCTAGACTAGATACATTTGAATGATTGTTGGTTTTATTTTCTTGTGAAAAGTCCTCTCAAATACAATTTCTGTTTTCTTTGGTGGATTACCATTTGGCTTTGATTGGATTGATGGTTAAGTAAGTTTTTATAACTATCAATTCATTGATCGTATACGCTATTTTCCTTTTGTAATTAAACTACACTTCATTCAATATTTGTGTGAATTCTATCCACATTATAAACAATAAGATTATAAAGCAGAATTTCCATGTCCGGAATGATTGCGTTCACAAATTCAATGTCAGACAGCTATTTCGACCCGCAGTAGGTCACCTCAGTGATACTCGGCAGGACTTGCGAACACAACATTTCGAATGGTCTGTTCCTTACGAAACAAAAATCTGAATGTGGTATGGATGGTGTAAACCTCTAAGGCGAGTCATCATCTGAAGAATGACAACCAAAGACTCAAACTCCTACCATACCAAGTAGAGAAGACGTCTTACAGCGGGCCCATCGTACGGCAAAGCAGTAACAATGACCCATTGCAAACGAGAATCGTCTTCGGTCTACTTGCCCACTGCAAGAGGTCTCCTAGTAGGAGTTTGATTCTTTGTTCGTCATCCTGCAGATGGTGTTTCTCCCTACAGGTTTAAACCATCTGCACCAGTTGAGATTCGAACCTTTGGTGTGAAAGCTGAAACTTCTTGTAGAGATCAATTACCATAACTTGAGAGTCAGATAGCTTTCAATTATTTCAATAATTCTATAATCATTGTCCCGAACATTCTGGGCGACACTGCCGTAGAAAGAGTCCAGTGAAAAATTGAGTGAATTGGAATAATTACTAGTTAACAAACTTTGCAGGTAGTTCTTGCACAACTATATTGTAAAAGATATAAACAGCTAACCCTATAGCGCGTCGGTTGTTGATATTATCAGTTTAGTAATTATTTGAGTAATTTATCTCTACCAGAAGTTTCATCCATATTGTTGAATGAAAGAGGAATTGAATTGAAAAAAAAAACTTAATGAATACAGAGAATCGCTGTTATGAGTTCTTTTTCTCTTTCACTAAGACGTGATATGCATGTGCACTGGAATTGTAATAACATGTATGATTGGTATTGATTTAGGCTTGTTATTTTGTGTGAGCCAAGACTACAGTTGAGTTTAGTGGTTTCATAGTTTCCAAAAGTTAGTTCTTTATTTTCCAAGACTTGGGTGAAGAGCTCTTTTATGATGTCATTAATTATGTTTTCCGTCGCAGAATTGCGTAGTAAGGGACTTCTTTTCAGCTCTGTGGATGATATAAAATGTACTTTTTTGCCAATAAACTGAATCTTAACAATAATTATTCTTATTTCAATCAAGTATTTGAGAGGAAATTGTCCATATTCATTAAATATGCCCAAAATATTTATGTCACATTATGAACAAGAGGAAACATTTCGATAATGGTTTTAAAATTAAGTATGGGGCTACTTCGGTATGACGCCTATACAAAAACTGAATGGACAACGCGTCATTGAAAAATTGTTTACATTTTTTTCCCGAAATTTCTGCTGATCTGCTGATGGAAAAATTAACTACAAGTTCCTCCACTTTAGAAAATTTAAACGTCCCGCAGTGTTTATATATCTCCTATAATTGATCATTGTAATCATTGTAGTTGAATAACTGATAATTGTAGTTAACGGAAAATCAAAAAATAAAATAAAAACGGAGGCTGATTGCTTGGATTTCATTGGAAATATTCTTATATTTTCAGTATCACTACTTTTATTCGGGTTCGAAGGCCGTCGTTTTTTGGAATTTCTTCCTGACGTTTCGCTGGCTCGAGTGGCTAGCTTCTTCAGAGGCTCATTCATCTTGACATTCACTCCGATGACTCAGTCATCGGAGTGAATGTCAAGATGAATGAGCCTCTGAAGAAGCTAGCCACTCGAGCCAGCGAAACGTCAGGAAGAAATTCCAAAAAACGACGGCCTTCGAACCCGAATAAAAGTAGTGATACTGAAAACCTCGGCCGCGATAGCCTCAACTATTTTGTCATTCTTATATTTATATATACTACGATTGTTTTGAAATTTTCGACGTTTATTCGATAAAAAAAAAATCAGAAGATATGAAAAAATCTAAAATTTTCATGAACCGATATTATTCAGTTCGTACCTATAGTGAGAGACTTGTGCCTATACTAAGGTAGTTCATTATACATGATTTCAGTTATATCTATAGGTTAAAAATGTTTCGCTAGTAGTATGATTTAGATACTATTCTATAACTAATGTTCAAATTTTATTTCTCACAGATGTCAGCAGTGGAAAAAAGTATTTGGTTTTGTTGAAGACTACAAAAAATATCCTAACTTAACACCTGAGGAAGCCTACATTAGAATAAGACTTTGTTCAAAACATTTTGAAAATGAATCGTTTACTTCCTCCAGGCGCGTGCCTAGGGTAATTTCATGGGGGGGGTAATCACCCATTTCAGGACCAATATTTCCTACGTTTTAAAAAGTTAAACTTCAGTAACACTAAGGCATTCATATTTAATTCTTAAAAAAAATTAACAAAATGTTCTTTAAAACAATAGCTCGAATATGAGAGAGTGTAAAAATAAATAAACAGAATATATTTCAAAATGAAAACAATAACTCAAAAATAAAAAAATGTAAAACTAAAAATAAATAACAGAATAAATATTCTTCGAAACGAAAACAATAACTCGAATATAAAAGAATGTAAAAATAAATAAAGAGAATATCATTCAACACAAAAATAATAACTGAAAAACAAGTAAATGTGTAACTGAAAATAAATTAGCAGAATATTCTTCAAAACGAAAACAATAATTCAAAAATGAGAGAATGTACAACTAAAAATATATAAACATAAACAGACAAAATAATAAAAACAGGTTACCTATAAATGATAAATGAATGGTATCAAATTGTAAATTCCATATTTCTTTGTTTTTTAGCACTAAATCTGTCAATGATATTATTTATATTAATTTTCATATCCCGATGTATATTCAGCAAGGCAAGTCCTGTTAAACGAGTGTCCGACATGGTTCTAGAAGCCTGAAGACTAGAAGACAGGTGTGAAAGCCCATCGTTGTGTCTTCATCATCATCATTTTTTAAGTTTGAAAATAAGGAATGTTCAAATTTTTTCATCATCATCGTGGTCATGGGGGGGGGGTAATTACCCCATTACCCCCCCCTCAGGCACGCGCCTGACTTCCTCTAGAAAACATTTACTAATCACTGCAGTGCCCTCAAAGTTTTCAAGAAAATTAAAGAAAAATGGGCACGCATTTTTCGAACTTGAAAGTTTTAGACAAGAGGGGAAAGAATGTTACGAATTCTCTGAAATTTATTTTGGGTTGCAGGCTTACTATCTCCTCCGTTTTCAGATGGAAATTATTGAAAATTAGAAATTTTTATTGACGCGTTATCTTAATCAGGATTTTCTCGAGAATTACTTTGGCCAAATCAGAAACGCTTGTGGAAACTCTAGATATCGAACTGCCATTCAGTTTCCCAGAGCAGTTAAAAAACTTTTTGCTATAGGATATTTTCCCGAGAGAGAAGACAGCATTTGTATGGAAGACTGTAGCGATATTTTGCTCAATATAACACCTGAGTCGTTGAAAAATATCGTTTTCAGGAAAAAAATTACGAAAATATTTTTCCAATTAATAAGTATAAAAATAAGACTTAGTCTACTTCATTTTGTGAGCTCGAAGCTTGCAAATGTAAAGTAGAAAGTAAAGTAAGGTGGTTTAACAATTCCTCCCAAATATTTTTCAGAGTATTTGATACTATTAGAGAATTTGTTTCGAATTTTGATAATAACTATACATGATGGTGTATGTAACATATTTTTGAAAGAATATTCCGATGTAGAATTTACCCATACATGTAGCAATTTTCTCAAAGAGTATTCACTTTCATTCTTACTTTCATTGTTTCAAGAGTTCCACTCTACTACACAATCAAATTTGCAAACATACAAATATGATCTGAATGTTTAAATAAACAACATCCAAAACTGAAAATTTCGTATCTTTTTCCAAAAAAAAAATATTTGCTTCAGATAAAAAATCAATTCCGCTTGCACGAGGGCGGATTGCTTTCAATAAACCTATAATGATTCGGGTCCTCGTTTGTATTTTACCATAAGAAATAAAGTGTGTACAGCTCATTCAATTCCACTTGGCACGGTGATTGATTCCACATCCGGTTGCGCACTTAAGCTTACAATATAATTAAATGGCTGCTTGTCCCGCACTTCGCGATACATCATTTCCATGTCAGGGACAAGATTGTACCATTGTATATAGACTACCTAGTAGGCTAACGCTAATGTATTTACCGTTGGATAGAAATATCATCGCTACAGCGATCTTTTTGACCGGCTTGTGGAGTCGAGACAGGCCCGTATTGAAAAAATTGTAAGCAAATTAATTCAAAAAAGTTGACTAATAAACTATGAGTACTCTTCGCTTGAAATAGTGTAATCATATTCGTAACATTGAAGTGGAGTGTTAATTCATGAATATTTCTACAAATACGTATGAAAAAAAATCTGACCTGAATAATTCAGTGATTTAGACAAAACTAATTATATAATTGACGTTATCAAAAAAACACTTTATTGTGTGATTTCCACTAGACAGTTTGCCAAACCGCTACACGTGCTTTACTACACAATAGCTTTTTCAGGCCTACAGAAGCTATTCTTTAGTGAAACACGTGTAGCGGTTTGGCAAACTGTCTAGTGGAAATCACACAATTGATTTTCAATGAAATTTTTATGTATTTTCACCAAGTCGGCCATTGAGGTAATATAATTTAGAGTAAATAGATCCATATTATATGTAGTTGAATATTGGAATGTAAGTAATGCATAAAAAACAGTTTTATTTTCTATTGAGGTGGCGGTTACTTGAAGGAAACCATAGTTGTGAGACTATAAGGTGAAACACGATTAAATTTCCACATAATGTAATGTCTTCGCGACATGTTTCGATACACTGTATCTTTTTCAAGCGAATGTACTACGAACACTGTGTTTATTCAAATTGAATTCAATCGTGTTGTACCTTAAAGTGCAATAAACAACAGTTGTCAAAAACGTTATGGTGTAGGCGAACAGAAGTCCTGACAGATCAGTACATACCGAACACAAATGTTGTAGTTCAGTTTTTCAATCACATCTCGGATCAGGATTTTTGATCACGTGACCTGAGGTGTATCGAACAATTCTACCTGAGGTCATTTATTGTGAGCTCTGAGCGCTAACTTGGCCCCAAGCTGTCGTTTATAATAAATCGAAGAGATAGAGTGCTCGGAGCGAAAGCATAGGTGACCGAAGCGTGCATATAGAGGAGGGTTTAAAGACATACATTTATAATAAAAAAATTTAATAGAAATTCAAGTTCTCTCGGAATTCAAACAACAAACTTGCAGTCGGCAAAAATTCTTACAGAAACTAGACCTTATGTATTGATTTTTTGTTACAAAAATCAAACCAATCACCCCCGTTCTCTCGGATATTTGAAACAAAAATAGATTTTGTGGAGTTCCACCTCTGTATAATACAACCTACAACCTATAAGGTTGATTCGCCATCAAAAGTTTTTTTTCTCATTTTCGAAAGAAGGGGGTGGATGGTTGATTTTTTTTCTCCACTGAAGCAGGTTTTCGGTCGAGTTTCACCTCTGTTTAATTTAAAAATAACTCGGGGATCATTTGCTGACCTGCAATTTAGCTACACCCGAAAATTGGTGTCAATCAATACTGTAGCTCTCTGATAAATAAAACCAATGAAATAAACTTCATATAAATATCAACAATTCGTAAATTGTGAACAATAATGATATTAAATACAACAAATATATCAATATAATCCAAGTGAAAGGTACGGTTAAGCTACGAAATAGCCGATGCCGGTCCTGTTACAATCCAGTCTGTCGGGTGTAACGAAAACAAGCGATTTTCAACCTTAATAAACGTCTGCATCCATTCGACGGTGCTGCCAACTACATTTCGCCTCCATCGTCCTCCAATGATAAGTCCATAAGGTGAGCCTACTATGTAATCTAAATACAATGATTGTACCTACCTTGTAGGTGTGTGAGAGCGTCTCTTTGGTCCTAATACAATTTTTCTACAAAATTGTCACAGCAAAATGAAGGATTTGATTTGAATATATCATATATTCGCACTTTTTTTGAAATCCCTACAATGCACGAGAAAATTTTCCACCAAAAATTATGCATAAATTGCCATTCGGTTGCCATCTATCTCCAAACTAATCCAAGATTTTTTGATTGTTACTTCGCGCATTTCGCGAGTTGACTTCAAATATTTCATCTGACAGTGAACTGACATTTATTTTATTAGCTACCATCTACTAGATGGCGCCAGGCTCCAGTTTTCTCTGACATCCTTGTAAATTTGACGGTGATCAAATGATGTGTTTGTAAATTTTGATGAAAAGTGGCTAAAAAACTGTTTTTAAAATGGTCGGTTTACGGGAATCGGGGGTGAAAAGTGTCTCCTTTGTACATTATGCATCTGCTTCGAGTATCGTCCAACCATGTAAGTGGAATTTGTTCATATTATATTGGGTAATGTTTTCATATGCGTCAGTCATATTTACAGATTTTGACAGAATTTTAATTGGAAAATGTTTTCATTTTTTACTGCGTATGGGAAATATAATCATATTGCTTTCACAAAGATTCCCGTTTTCTTTGTAACCTGATGGCAAATCTGGGTCAGATGTGATAAATCAATCTGGTTTTGCCACCCACAAGTTTTATTAATGAATGGTTGTGTCTAATCTTCCGGTAGCGGTAATCAATATTCTTTTAGTAATTAGTAGCATGACAAGTGCGTACATCTGAATCGCACTACATTATGGGATGCCTCAGGTATTTTCTTCTTTCGAATTAAGGAAAAAAATTTCGGTAACGATAGCGAATATGGTATCCTTAACGATTTTCTTGAAATTTGCACAGATGATCAGAACGTTATAGAAATATTAAAAAAATTTTTGTGCGGAAACCATACCTTTGGAAGTTATAAAGCTTGTTGAGAAATGCCACTCTAGTAATTTGATGGATAGTTTTTTCAGGCGTGTTATGCCTGGTACCTATGGAAGAAACTATTGGATAATGAAATATGTGTTGCGGTTGGGTAACACAATAACGAACACAATAAAGTATTTTATCAACGCTCGTACTCTAATGATACAATTATATGCCCACAACCCGTTTTATAATGAAATCCATTACGATACAGATTCTCCATTACGATACAGATTCTTCATTGCTATGCAGATTTTCAACCAATAGAAACCCATTATTTTTCAATCAAGCATGATGTGCATGCTCTGCATTTGACGTTTGTCAAGTTAAAATCGGTATAGGTAAGATGCCTGGAAACCCTGGTGTGTTTACTTATACCTGTAGAAGTTTGGGATAAAAGTGGCGAAATCTGGATTGCTTGATTTTTGGTGGCTAATTGAGCTTTTGGAGGTTTCCGTACAATATGTACAGATGTCGCCAACACGCTCTTGTCTGAAGCTAAATTTGCACTAAGTGAAGATGTGCAGTCGGGTTTTTCCACTTTTATTTGATTGGCTAGCGAGAAGAGATCGCAACCTAAAGGATAATGGGTGGAAAATGAGATACCAGTAACAACGTTTCGATATTTAAAAGCAATGAAATCAACAAATAAACACAATAAAAACATCGTAAACATCAAAATTTCAAACTGACATGACAATATGACAATTAACTTGACACTTGTCATCAAATTTGAAAAATGGGAACATAACGCCCTCTACCGAAAAAATAGGGGAAACCTTCAAAAGCGTCGATTGTTTTTTTCGCCACAAAAATCTAAACAAAATCGAATCAGTTGAGTCACCAGGACTTCTAAGGTCTTAGGTATAGGTATTGAATTTTTGAAGAATATAGCCAAACTTCGATAATCAATAATCATAACAAAATGTCTGATACCCGCGATATGGGAGAATCGAGGGGAGAATCACCTTCGACACCTTCACCGGCAGACATGGACGCCGTTACAAAAAATGTTAGGGAAGGGGGGCACATAACGCAAAATGTTAGTGAGGGGCACATTTTTTCAAATCAAAGTATTGCATTTAATTGGAATGAAAATCCTTTCGAACAATACTTACGAGTGTGGTTTCGAAAAAATTGTAAAATCAAGTCGATATCG
Organism: Zygogramma bicolorata; assembly: GCA_032362365.1. Lineage (NCBI taxonomy): Eukaryota > Metazoa > Arthropoda > Insecta > Coleoptera > Chrysomelidae > Zygogramma > Zygogramma bicolorata. The sequence goes on from JAVJAQ010001629.1 coordinate 455,951, forward strand.
TGTCTTGTGTGGTGTATGGATCTAAAAATCTAAAATACAGGGGGGGCGCCCGCCCCCTCAAGAAACGGCGCCCTTGCCGGCAGAAATACAGTAAAAATGATCAGATTTTTCATTTGACAAATTCATGGTTTATTACTTTATTTTTTCAATCAAATTATTTGAGCTTTCCGTAGGCGAGCGGTCTAAGGCTGGATTCAGACAGAGCAGAAATGCGATCGTACGACGATCCGATAGCTTTCTGATTTCTCTAAATTCGAATTTAGACCAATCAGAAAGCTATCGGATCGTCGTACGATCGGATTTCGGATCTGTCTGAATCAAGCCTGAGGTGCTGAGATTGAATTAGCTAGTTGGACTAGATGGAAGAGACATGGGTTCGATTCCGGCCTCGAGTAATCTTTTTTTAAATTTTTGATCTTCTCTTCATTTCTCATCGTTTTATTTCTCGAAGTAATACCATTAATTACTGTTTTGTAGAATTTTTCGAAGAAATTCGTTTAATTATTAATATTGTGTGCAATACAAATATAAATATAATACTTATGGCTCTTCACTATTTATCGGGTGAAGATAAAATAGCGTATACAACTCTCATAATATACTATCTTTATTACGTTACCATGGATTTTCATCAAGTATCCATCGGTTATACAAATGAGTAAAATTCACATATACACTGTGTCACATTCAAGCTGAAGGCACCACTATATTTTCGCCGAGAGGGAAACAACTACCCAAAATATGTACACCATATTTTAAATATCTGATAATTAACAGTATTCAAAATATATTGAAAAAAAAACACAGTATTTAAATATTCAAAATATATTTAAGATAATGAAGGTATTCCATGTACTGAAAATATATTTAAATAATTAAAGTATTCTGAAGGTATTGAAAATTGTGGAAACGTACTTAGATTTGAATTGTAAAGAAAATAAATGGAATTTAGCGCATATAATATTTGATCCAATTAAGGTAAAAAAACGTGATGAAACTTTTATTGCGACATTTTATATTTCATTCAGAGATCCTTGATTAGAGGATCAGCCTACCACGGTTGGTGAGTGAAAAAAGTATCAAATAAAAAAAGTACACCTTAATAATCTTTGAGTAGATCAGAAATATAGAGTACCAATTGAGTCCGATTTCTTTCTTGAAAGATTTGTATTTTTTATTAAGTTTTTTCAATGATAAACTACTGATTTGAAATGGATGGAAACCCTGCAGCGATACTGGACCTTCGAAAATAAATTCAATAGGCACGTCCTATATGTCGTTCTTCATTGGCCACACAAACGATTGTATTTCAAATATTTGAGCAACTCCATTAGATTTTCATCTGCATTTCTTATTTCTGGTCGATCTATGGAAATAAAATAATTTCTAAACAAATAATAGTCATTTACTTTATGACATACCATTCTCATGATCTACATCTCCATTGATTGAAATTTTACTCCTAAAGGGGTGAAGAACAGGGGCTAAGTTTATATGGAACAACGTTTTCAATCTTTTTCAAATTTTGCATAAACATTCTTTAACAGAATTGATGGCAGAAGTGTTTCGTATTTTTTGAAATTCATCGCCGAATGGGGTGAAAAAAGGTTTATAATATTTTCGAGTGCGCCCAGTGGGTAGAGCTGTGATGAACCTGATAAAACTTAGTACTATGAACTAGTCACTCGACAATACATAAAATGCATCACAACGGATCAGCTAGTGTAAACATAAATAAGCTAGAAGGATATAATCACTTACAGTAACCACAACGTGAAGTACGAGGGGTGTTTCACGGTGTACAAAATTCGGTAGAAATCTTGTTGAAATCCAAGAATCCCACCTGAAATCCTTGAAGAAATCCTGTGTACAAATTTTATAGAAGTGAAACACCTCTCGGTGAAGTACTTACTTTATTTTGACAAATCTATCACACTTTTTATCTTCGAATAACCTGGAATGTGATACTTTTTGAAGAAAGCGACAACTGAATATACCTATCTTTTTGACGATATTGTATAATGTAACTAGGTACCATATACATTTTGTGTTGCAGGCTGAAAAGATATATCGATAAGTACATTGTAACCCTTGATGGGCAAAAATCTGCTACAATCAACGAGTCTACCGACGTCTATTTTACTTATATTAAGTTATTTTTTCAGTTCCCACCCATTTTCCCACCAACAGAATAGCGCGTTCTTTGATTTATTCATTTCAATTTTACATTTAAGTTCACGTAACATGCGTATGACAAAGATACATGGCTTTTGAAATCCGCATATTTAACCTACCTGCACAACCTGAACACGTTTATGCAATCTATCTCATCTAGACCGGGCGGCAGTGACATATTTTTGTACCAATTTTTTACAGTCTGCTTTTGGAATAGGAAATACTTGAATCTGAACAAAATCATAATCTGCAAAAAAATACGCGCTGCTTGGTACTCCATGGCTAACCCAGAATTTGTTCTTGATGGAACACAGTGTATACTTTCTAAGAGTATGCCTCATACATTTTCGTTATTCTCATGATGAGATTAATTTCAGTTGCAATTGACGTACCTACTGGGAAACGGTGGTTTTCATTAAATTTTTACGCAATACATTTGAAGAATTCGTAAATCACCCGGTATTATTTGAAATGGTATATCTTCATTTTTTTTTATTTGATCGATGTTTTATGTGTGACGAATGTAAAGCAGTCTATAAAAAGGCTTTCATTCGAATTCTTGTTGAACTTAACGAACGGAAATCATGGGTTTTACATGCAGTGCGTAAATTTGAATTGGTCCAAAAAATCTGTCACTGCCGCCCGGTCTAATCGTGTTGTTGGACTGCTTATAATAATGTTTATAGAATTGTTATATCTAGTTCCGCATTAATCTCTTCTGGGAGTAGGTGGAATGTCTTGTAATTTTCCGAAGCAACAGCGATTTTGATCAAGTCGCTATACATTTTTTCCTCTTTTTGGTCAGACGGAATCAGACCAATTATTGAACCATTTACTTGCCCATCATCTTTGAATTTCACTAGCTCCTGCAGTAGAATAGATCGTTACTATGCTCTAATACTCGTTTAGAAACATAACGAATTTTCTTTAACGCAACTCAATTGTGTTCCGTGTAATCGTTTTCACGGTAATTTACTTCGACAATGAAAATCAACGGGGTACCAATTGCATACCTCGCAGCTTGCCATAAAATTTCCAATAATTTCCTTTATCATCGTAATAAAATTAATATCGCATACAATTCTTTGGTCGGCTGTTATCGTAGAATGAACGAAATGGATACGCACATGCTGGCATTGAATCGAGCGATAGTTCAACATCTGTGATTCCGCCTCAGAGCTGAAACGCCATTTCTTTGCTGATTCGATATAAATAACACGTCCGGTGCAAAAAGCGATTTCCTGCTGAGGGTGAGGGTTTGCTTTTGAACTGAGAGCGCGTGGGATATCTAAGTCGTACACACGTATAAACAATATTGGAGGTATTTTGGTTGCGTACGACGAAGAAAATAATTCTGCTACTCAGATAAATCACTCTGAAGATTCCAAGGGTTTATATTTTTTCAGGTTAACAGGAGATTTTTTCAACTCTTCCTCAAACAGCTGTGTCAATGATTTAGCATTATCCACCCTTTTCAGATGTAGAAGAGCTGTACTTTCATCTTGAATATTTTCAGGATAATCTTTGTGTAACTATTCCAGAAGTTTGAATAAATTGTAATAATTGCCTTTTCAGATGATTCGAGTATTTCTTCTTTGTTCATGTCATTGGAATCTCCTAAATTGAATTTAATGGGACTGTTCAGATACGAATCTAAAAAATTATTTCTTTTTCCTGATCAATTATCCTCCTGTAGCTGTCTCTCGAGCTGTCAGAATGTGGTCTTCACCCTTTGAGAAACATTCAAATATTCTATCTGCATTTATAAAGCAAGACGTGTTTGAGACTCCTGAAATCGTTTTGAATATGTCGGGTTGATGAAAATAAAAGGAATCTATATCTTTTGATGTTTGAGCGATCATTATTCTTGCAAGGTAGTGTGCATGATACTGTTACCATACCATACCAAACTAAATAATTATCTGAAAAACATAAAATTGATTTTTTTTTCACTATGAAAATACAACTTCTGTACTACCAATAATTCACTTCAACTGGGACAACTGGCTTCTAAATGAAGCTCTCAACACTCTTTACTGAACCCTATTTAACAAATGCTCCTTACTAAACTTCTGTTCTTTCGATGGGATGGCTTTCATATATACACAATTCGAACAGAGAAGATCTTTCCAGAACTCGTCTATTTTCGATTCGAACGTCCAGAACACTCGAGAAAGTCTCTTCGAGAAGCGTCTAGCGTTCTCTCTTTTCACAGTCTGGCCCAGCTTCATTGTTATGCAAACGAGCGTCGTTGTATTTATGAGCGGACACTCACTCACTCATTATCCTGTCAAAAAGCTCTTCTACCTCTTGTGCTAGGCAAGTGGAACACTTCCTGGCTTGGCCCGTATCTATTCTGTATTTGACCAGGTTAGTTCTTCCTGTCGTTGTAGAATCATATATGTCTCTCTCACTTCTGATGGAACTCTTGGCAGCTCTTCTGACAGTTGTTCAAATGACTATTCAAGGGTTATCATATTCTTAGTGGCTCCCTCCATTTTCTGGTGGTTATTTGGATCGTAGTTTGATACCCATATAACAGGTTCACAGGTTTCAATGACATCACATTCTTCAGCTGTTATTTCTTCAGGATACATGTTTTCATTGAAAGAAGTTTCACAGGCATTGTCTTTTCTGCTGGCGTCGTAAGGACAAACTCTTCTCCTCCAAACTCTATAATCTTCCTTTCGTTGTCGAATGAATACTCATAGTTACTGATCAAATCCATTCAAGTATAAATTCATCTTCTATGTCCGCGACTGTATCTGAACTATTCTTAGGTTGCACTCGAGGTTGCATTATGTGATAAGCATTTTATCACGAAAAACTGCAATTTCATTCACAACACTTAACCCAAACCACAAGGAGAAGTCTTGGTAATCGAATGATTGCTCAAGAAAGTTAACCAACAGAGCCGTATACTCGCTGTAAAACTCTGTAAAAACAGTCCAGCCCTCAACTTCATAATTGGTTATCCGCATTGAGGAAATAAGTTTGGAGATTGAGTTTTTTCGCATGATATAATATCAAGACAAAAGAGCTTGCTTGGTCTCTGCTATTGCTATTTCCATGGATGTAGGAATTATGAGGTCCTGCCATTAGAATCACTATCTTACAGATCTTAGGTCTGTTTAGGAAGCTGCTGATGTTCTTTGGTATAACCCCAATATTGACAAGAGCAGAGGTCCAAGGTCGATAGCATTGATTATCAACAACCGAAACTGAAGAATAGAACGGCTTGTATCGAAGCCTCTTGATCGTTGAATTCATATAGTTCTTGTAACTTTTGTTGTGTTTCTAAAAACCGTTGTTATTTCCACCTCTTTGCGATTTTTGTTAATGATGAATTTCTACTGTTTTCAATTTGAATTCTATCCAGTTAAATTCTATTATAGAGAATCCCATCGTAGTAGAGAATACCATTACAATTCGCTTTAACACAAATACGTTATGAGCATAGTAACTTCGTGGACAGAATACAAAACACAATGAGCAGTGGTTTTCATTGTCTCATTGGAAACAGAGAGCTATGAACCCAAGTAGAAATTTGGTATGATGAGAAATTTCATTTCATTTTCTCATGAAATGTTTTTCTCAATACATACAAATATACATATCTCTAGCTATCTTGAAGAGTTGATAAAAAATTATGCGATATTATTTCTGTTTGCGTGTCTTCACCAAAGTGAATTCTTGAAGATGAAATTCTTTTTTCATACTTGGGTGACTTTTTCCTGTAACTTATATTTACCTGTACTTTTATGAGAGGCCAAGACTGGAGTGTATAAAATTATGGACAAGAAAGATGTAAACCCATGAAATAAGGCTAACGATAATAATAATTCAAGACGGTTTTCATGACAAATGTGTAGTATCGACTCTAAAATATGGGTTTCATTATTAAAACGAATTTTGAATGCATTTTTTTCAATCTCATGGATATTGAGTTAATTTTGATATTTTGCAATTAACCAAAGATGACTGCAAAACATTTTACAATTAGGATAGCCCTCGAAAAATATTTATACGTTGAAGGAAACCAAAAAATTCTGAACAATCAAGATCTCAGATAAATTCGCCCATAGCAAGTAACCGTCAATAATATCCAAATGACAGATGATAATTGACAATCAGCGTTATTGCCGTGAAGGTCGTACGTTCGAACTCATACAATTTTCTACAGTAGCTAAAACGCTGCTGCTCGAGCAGAATAATTATAATATATTTTATGTCTTTATTTGCACTGTGTTGTAATTCTGGGCATCCATCTGAGGATATTGGTGGTGGTACAACAGTTTTTCAACAGGGAAAATATCCGTGATTACTGAGGGAGAATATAACGCATAAACTTCAATCTTAGATTATGTAACAGGAGATGCGCCTATCCAATTCAGGTGGGATGTATTGATTGGCCAATAATTTTTTATTCAACTCCGATGGATTATTCCTAAAACAAGAAGTAGTTGAACAAGATAATCTGTGATATTTAAGGTGAAAAAATAAAAACTGTACTTTTGAACTAGTGTAATATGTTCGTCACTGATAAGGGTCTAAACATCGGCCTTTTCACTACCTCACAGTTATAATAGAACATCTAACCCGATATTGAGTGGGATATCCGGTATCTAAAAAGTGGCAAAAATCGTAAATGAAAGTTGACTATTCTTCTGTTATGCCGCTGCCACATCATGTTTCATGACTGCGGAAATGATTCAAGTTTAGGATATATTCTCGGATATATTGCTCTGAAGGAGCCTTGGAAAGCTCAAACGTATTATGGTCTCCCTGGGGTTTCCTGCTGACAACTTCCTAATAGATAGATTATATCAATTGACTTGATATTTGTAAAGTTATTCATTTACTGATTTGTTTTCGGCTTGACTGGTTTGTCCGACTCGGCAAACAGGGTCTTCGCGTGGTGGTTCGACCCAGGCCAGAAATTTTTCTGACTTGTCGAGGATGACGGGTTGCTCAAACACACACGTTATACAATACAATACAATACAATACAATACATCTTTATTTTCCTTACAGACAAAGTTATAAAATTTGTATAGGAATCGTCAAAAAAATAGATCGGATAATGAAAGTTCCTGAAAAAAAAGATAAAGAAAACTACCTATTTATACACATAAATTCTTCAAAACGATAATAACAGTTATCAACAAGGAAATCTTTGAGTTTTCTTTTGAAGATATGCATTGTTTTAGATTATTTCAAGCTATCTGGCAGCAAATTATATGCACGTGGAGCCATTTGATCGGGATATTCGAAAGCTGATTTGGTTTTGGCAAATGGTACAAAAACATTATTTTTTTGTCTTGTATCAATATTGTGCTTACATTTATACGGTACGAACAACTTATTTCTATTTTCAAAAACAGACAAGCACAAGTCAAAAATTAAAAGACTGGGAACAGTTAGAATTTTAAATTTTTAAAAGCATTTCTGCATGAATACGATGACTTAAGCCACTAATGATTCGTATGAGTTTTTTTGTGCTCTAAAGACATCGGAGCAGCGGGAGGAAAGACCCCAGAAGCACACTCCATATCTCAGTCTAGAATCAACCTGAGCGTAGTACAGCCTCAGCAGTTGATCAACATTCAAAACCTGCCTAATATTTCGAAACTGATATGAAATAGAGTTGATAGTTTTGATAAGGAACTCACAGTGGTTCTGCCAATTCAAGTGTTCATCAATGTGAAGACCTAAAAACTTCAATCTCGCACATTCTGTTGTTACAGTATCGGAACAATCATTCGTTCTGAAACTTATGACATTACATTCCCGTTGACGATGATGAAATCTTATTGATTCTGTTTTCTTCGCGTTCAAAAATAAATTGTTCGCAGAAAACCATTTATTAATACTCCCAAAAACTTTGTTACATTTTTCTTCCAATACTGAATCTGATTTGTCAGAGATTATAATTGACGTGTCATCTGCATACATTGTAATGAATGTTCCAGGCGTTGCATACTCCAAATCATTTATGTACGAAACAAACAAGATAGGTCCCAATATCGACCCCTGAGGTACTCCTAATTCGGAGACGACCATACTGGAGGTTGCATTGTTGATAGCAACATATTGTTTCCTATGAGATAATCCGTCAACCATGCCAATGGTTTACCCCTTATGCCATAACTATAAAGTTTACTCAAGAGGATGTTATGATCGACACAGTCGAAGGCCCTGCTGAGATCGCAGAATATCCCAACAGGGCACTCGCCTGCCTCGATACAATTCACAATCTCTCTATGATATGAATATATAGCTGTAGTAGTGGATTTTTCATTCAGAAAACCGTGTTGGTTTTTTGTGAAGATGTTATTGAGATAAGAAAATGATAGAAGTCTATTAAGAAAAGCATATTCGAATATTTTCGACATACTTGATGGGAATGTTACTGGCCTGTAATTTTCCAGCAATTTTCGACTATTCTTTTTATACACTGGTACGATTTTACTCATTTTCATTTGATCGGGAAATGAGCCTTCACTGAATGACAGATTCACCAAATGAAGTAAAGGTTTTATTAAAACATTCAGACTCTTTTTCAAAAGAAACATAGGGAGTTCGTCATAACCTGAAGAACTTTTATTTTTTAGTTTGCTATTCAGTAATTCATATAATTCAGATTCGGTATAGGGGTTTAAAAATAACGAATTACTAGGGGATGGAGTTTTTCTCGGAAAACATTGAAAGTCCAGATTCCTCTTATCAATTTGACCAGACAATACCTTGGTTACCTCTATGAAATAATCATTAAACTTGTTAGCGACTTCTATGGGTGAATCGACAACAGTGTCACTAAGCTCTATTGAAATCTTTTCAGTGATACATTTTGGTTTATTGGATAATTCTGAAACAATTCTCCAAGCTGTTTTTGAAGGATTATCAGACTCATCAATTTGTTTTCGAAAATATTCTTTCTTTGTTGATTTCACTAACTTAAAATGTTTTTGCTTTTCCATTTTATAACAAATCTCAAGATCCTTTCGCACTTTTTTAAGATTATATAGGTCCTTCAAGGTTCTACTTGAAATTTTGACTTCCTCATTTACCCATTTATTGCTTTGAACAGTTCTATTATATCTTTTACGTTTTGGGAAATTAATTTCGGAGTAATAAGAAAATCTCTCCCAAAAGTAATGATAAGCTAAATTCAAATCAAATACATTGAGCAAATCTTCCCAGGATTCCTCCCGAATGGCAGTCACGAAAGATGAAATTGCAGTTTCACCGAATGAACGCCTGAATTCGCCATCCACCTTCGAATGAACTCGCTCTATTCCATAATCAAAAAATATTGATTTATGATCCGAAACATTATTGTCGAATACACCGCATGTACTAATGTCAGTGAAATTTGAAAATATTTGATCAATTGCTGAAGCAGTACTTAGTGTTACTCTGGTTGGCCAACCCACCATATGTCTCATGTTATAACAACTGAAGACATTACACAGCTTCTTAAAATCATCATTAATTATGAGTACAAGCAGATGTATGTAGTGTTTGTTTGGATACTAATCTAGGCTCTTGAAGTCTTACCGAATACACCAACCGATTCGGTTGTAAAGTAGGATTTTTGGGTTTTGCTTCAGTCGAAGTAGCGAATTTACTACTGAAAAAATCAGTAAGCCGCCCCGAAGAGCCACGGCAGTCAAGAACGTCAGTTGCCCCGGAGTTGTCCCTTACTCCCACTGGCTTTGACTATTTGGTGCACTCGCCAGAGTTTTCAATGAAGTGAACATAAGATAAATGACAAATGTATATTGAGTGTGTTACGTTCGAATGCGCTCCCTGTATATATACCACTTCGTTACGTAACACAATCAGTAGTTTATTATACGAAGAAGAAAGCGAACTGACAGCGCACACACCATCATCCAACCATTACCGACCATCAGACTCTATCAATCTTTTGTGATGAGTAGGTGCAAGAACACAATTTTTATTTTTTGTCCGAAGCCGAACAAATACCTTTTCGCCTAGCGTTCGTTAATGGACCGGCTTAGTAATTGTTGTTGAAACGCACTATGATTTATGGGAAGACACGACAAATACAAATGAAATTAATTGCGGCTATCATGTTAATGGGTGTATGTAGAATCGGAATTATCGTTGCCAGTACACGTTTCGGAAATTCTAGCTAAACGCTCTGTCCGCCCACGATTTATTATCTTTTTATTATTCATGAGGGATTAAATGATCTGCCTTTTTCAGGAAGTTATTCGAAAAATAGCAAAGTATAGTTTTGTTCACTTTGTGGAATTACAAGATACACAATAATTTAAATATGGGTTTCACTCTCATCTGTCACTCAGTTCATGAACAAATGAACTAATAGGAGTGGTAACAGAAACAGGTATAATAATATAGAAGTTGGGTTTGTTAAGATATGATGTTAAGAATAAGAATTTGTATGGAAGCCTTCTTCCAGACTGCGTTACATTAGTTACACTTTAAAACATCGCTTAAAGTAAAAATCTCGTGAAAATAAACTGTTTCAAATAGTGCAACTTGCCCGAATGTATTGCCAAAAATTTAATGAAAACCAACTTTCCACAGTTCCACAGTTTCCATTAAAACTCAAACTAGTTCCATCGTGAGATTGCCAAAAATTTGAGGCATATCCTGTGGAAGTATATTGTTAAAAAAAATTAGGTTGATGTATGCGACTACGCACTAGATAATAACGAACCTGTTCTATCTTCTGACTGACATATTATCTGTTTTTTGTTGCTGGGGTAGCTCAGCTTGTGAGCGGAACTGAACGAAGTGTTGCCGATTATAATTTTATGTTGGATATAATTGATATTCTGAATATTTATTGTAGAGAAAATTTACTTACTTCATATCCAAAAAATCCCGGTATTGACTCTACACAATCCCGGTCGATTTTTGCTTCCGGAATCCCGCACCCCGTGATTACATTCCCTAGCTTCAACTCACTTGCCTGTTATCACTATTCTTGTGGTATCAACTTTACCTTTGTTATTTTTAAGTAGTATTATTCGGGAAACCATCAGTAAATAGATATCTTACTGGTTGTCATTGAACTATTGCAAATTGGTTTTCGTTGAAAATGAATTATAACATTTCGAAGTATTTTTTTGGTGGTGGGCGAAAGACCCTCGAATGCCCGTGGACCGGCTTCGCAGGCATATTATTGTGCGATCCCAAAGTTGTCAGGACTACGACTCATCTAAAACAAGTTACCAAACTGGGAACCCACCTCTAGGAAATTCAAGCATTACCAATAAGAATAAAGGGATTTTTCAAATAAAAGTTCAAATTCAATTTTTGGCTTGCCATGGTCGGTTCGTTCGTCGTTCTACAGACGACACACTGAAAATTCGCTCGCTTCCCACCAATGAATGGGAAACCCTGGTGTAGCCACTAAAACTCTCCCCTCTCCGCAACGTTGACTAACACTAACTTGGTAACATTCTTCAAATGAGCCTCCCAGCAGCGGTAAAGTCAAAAATATAATATAATCCATTTGAAAGATTTTGTTGTTGGTGTAACTAATTTGTTCCTCATTACATCTTCTGAGTTATTGCCAAACAGGCTAATGAGGCCTGACTGCGGTCGAGCTGACAAGACTCTCCCTCTTCTCACAGATACAGAACGTTCTATAATAATCCAAGCGCAAACAATGTATCAGTTATCATATTGATCTAGTTGAAGACCAACACTAAGTGTCTTAGCCATGCCATAAAATACCCAACAAAACGATCATGAATCCCACGAGCAGCAACCGAACACTTTTCATTCTGTGAGTTCGACTCATTCTATGGGTAACTCATATATGCCTTGCTCCTCTACCCCTCACCTTAGATTTATGTATTTCAGTTTATTGGCTACCTGCTCTATGAATCTCAAGTTAATGTAAGATCTCCTAGATTCTTAGTTTGCATAAGACTGGACTAATGAGGGTTGACGTTCGAAGGGGGACGACAGTTGGTTAATTGGGAAATCAATTTCGAAACGTTCAAAATACTTCAGTATTCAGTAATCTAACACTTCCATTTATTACGAGGAACTCGCACGAACAAAATGTAGAAGAATATCTAACGTCGTAACTAGTTTTTTTTTTTCTAAAACTCAAAATTGTCCGAAAAGTTAATCGGATGTCTATGAATTACCAGATTTCGAAATTTATTTTTCAATTGAAAATAAAAGTGATTTTTCTCATTGAATTCGAAAGTAATATCATATTTGACTATTTATGTAATCTCTACAGACTTGTAAAATGCATGGCCAACCGCAATGACAAAAGTCGAACGCGTTCCTCTACAGAATCGGAATTTCATACTCAAGTTTAATTGAGTATGAATATTCTGAATTTCACGCCATTTTTACGTTCATCTGAATATCTTATTTCTTTCAATCAAGCTCAATTATGAATATTTGATTTTGTTGAGGCACGCATTAGATTTTTGTCTTTGCGGTTGACCATGCATTTTACACAAAAAATCCGTGGTGATTACGTGAATAATTGATTCGATATTGTTTTTCGAATTCAACAGGAGGAATATCACTTCATTGAAACTGATATTTCGAATAGTGGTTCTATAAAGGCACAATATTGACATTCGTCTTGGGAGTTGACCGTTAAAGTGGTAACGTGATAAGTCAAAGTCGATACCTTGTTTACACGACTTCAGTGCACCGATATAGATATAATCTTGCGAGCCGAACCGGTTTAGTAGAATTCAAACCTGGACTAGCTTTTCAAATTTCCTTCAACTATCGAATGTAATCATATAGGCTACTGAAACAGTTATTCCTGTTATTAGATTAATCTGCACTTGTGAAACTGGTCGAAAATCAGATGGCTCTTTTCAAGAATCAAGATCGCCGAGACAGGGTTGTTACTTCAGTAATTTCCGTGAAACCACCGGCTTTTGATGGTCAGTCTTGGTCCATGTATCGCGGACAATTCGAGGCTGCGGCAGACACTGATGAATTGGGCGAATGAGAACCTGATTTCCGAATTAGAGTTGAGGTAAGGCGATCTACATCGAGAATACCTGCAACTGATCCAAATAAAAACACACAAAAATCAGGTGAGAGGCTGCAAGAATTCCAGGCAGATGTGAGAAGTCTAATTCAGTTGGTTTTCCTAGAAGCATCTGGAGATTTCAAGGAGCTAGCGGGGTAGCTGATTGTAAACGGAGTAATATACCCGGAGATCCAGAGAACTCTGCGACTGACTGGAAGTGGAGGCCGCACTAAACACCTCGAGGCCGGAAGTACGAGCAGAAGAACCTTAACAAAGATGTGGCGCAGCAACTGGTTCTTTCGAAAAGGTTCTGGATGACATGTTATAGATGTATAAAATTGCAGGGTGAGAATGTTACCAAGATCCAACTAACCTGCCAGGATGCCGCCAAGTTCGCAAACACCTGCGAGGACAAGGTCATTCAGCGAATCCTCAAATGGGCAGCAGGAAAAACTAGAAGTAGCCAGCATATCGGTGCACTTTCTGCCTAGCAACAACAAAGCCCCAGGGTCATCCGTGTTAACAGGCTGAGAAGAATGAAATACGTCATATGCACCACAGACAACGCTGCTGCAGTTTCCTTGGCCACAAAGCGTAAAATGTATTTCCCCCAACTCCGTACTTCTAAAAGTCACTGGTAAAAAGGCACCTTTTCGAGGGGAAGCAGAGATTACATAGATTCTTGAGCATAGAAGATAAATTTACACCCGGAATGGATTTGATTAGTGACTATGGGTTTTTCATTCGACTCTGGCAGAAAGGACGATGCCTGGGAAACTGCGATTAGCAAAAACTGCGAAAATTCCTGGATTATTGGAGAAAGTTTGTGCTACAATGAATAAAGTCCAGCGTCCAGCCATATGATGGATCCCCCAGTTTTTGCACAAGCCCTAATGAAAACAAAAGCCATTTCTGTGAGAGCTACCAAGACTTTTATCAGAAGTGAAAGTGACATCATTGATTTGAGAACAATAGGATAGCCCAACTCGGTTGAACACAAAATATTTACTGACGAATTCCATTCAATTTAGCAACCACCAAAAAAGTTCCATTTGCCAATCAACGAGCGGAAGAACGTGTTGACAGGATGAAGGCATGATACGATCTTAAGGCAAATACTGGTGGACCTCGTCGTAGAAAAGGAATTTCTCATTAATGAACACAATCTTTGGAAGGACCCTATACGACAGTAAAGAGAATAACAACGCAGCCCTGAATCAAAAATGAAGGCCGTTTACTTAGTTGATGAGTCAAGCAAGCGTTGGGGACGAGACAGTGTTAGATCGAAATGATCAAAAACTGAAGAGGGGGGGGGAAAGTCGCGCTCACAAATCGATCGCCGCTCAGTTGAAAAACAATGGAGTCCTAGATCGGTGTGACGAAAGAAGGCTGGACGTTCTCGAAGCCCATATTCCGGATGTTCTAGGCGAGAATAGTGTATCTGGAAAGAACTTCTCAGTTCGAATTCTGTATACCTATAATCGGAAGGCGTTTCATCGAGAGAGACAATTTGCAGAAGTCTAGTAGAGAGTGAAGTTAGGAGTCTAAAGGGTGTTTAGTAAAGATTGTTGGATGTTTCATTCAGCTGAAGTCAGTGGAGCAGTCTGAGTGTTTTGAAAAGTGATATATTAGTCAGTACCCTGGTTGTATTTTAATAGTGGAGTTGATAAAAAAGATTTATTGTTATTCGGAGTATTATTTAGAAAAACGTACTCCGAAATATCGTACAAATATTATACTATTGGAAGTATAACCAATACAATTCGATTCTGTAATTGTCAATTAACGATACCAATCATGAATTGTTATTATGCGACTAGAGTGAAGGAATTCCTTACCTAATAGAACGTTGTGTACACTTGGCTGTGATAATATATATATAATATAATCTCAACGTTAGTCCCATAAATCCATCCTGTCAAAAATAAAAGCCCTCTTTCCAACATAAAAAAACCGAGTAAAAAACCATCCGTGGTGTTCAGCTTCAATTTTATAAATTGCAACACTCGCGATAAAATGTTTTTCCCACAAAAAAAAAAATTGTTTCTAATGAGATCCTTGGTTAATTTCATTGTTAGTCCAATCAAATAAACTTTTTTCGTAAAATTTCTGCCTACCCGAAAAGTAGCTGTGGATTCCGGCAGATACATGTGTCCTTATTATCCCCTAAAGTTTGCGCCAGATTCTGTCCGTGCGTTTAGCAACAATTAGCACTTGAATGCCGGAAATCATTATTTTTTTTTGTTTTTTGCTTATATAATGAAAACTATTGATCGGATCGAAAAAAAGTTGGATTAAAAGTTGTAGATAATCGAAAAATCTATCGATTAGCGTTGGCCCGATTTCGATATTCCGATTTGTTGCTTAACTATTGCGCTCGGAATTTGAAAAAAGGCGTTTTTTCCATTACTCTATTAAAAAATGTTGAAATGCATTTGGGAGTTGCAACTGTGAATTTGGGAAGCTTTCAACTAGTAGAAACCACAGTTTCAATTTGGTCGAAAACCAATGAGGAACCGGAATTAAAAAAATGTTCCCTTTTTTTTTATTTCATCTGATAGAGCATGAAAATCTGTTCACAAAAATACCCTTCTGACCTCGATCCTTCCACTATTTTTTTTAAAAACCTCTACTATGTAACGAAAAATATCAAATGATGACGTCAGCATTTACTCATTCATAAATGCTCTCCATCTCCTTCTAGTTACGATAAAATACTACGAAATACTATAAAATATTTAGATTTACTACAGTGAGTTGGCAATACGAGATTAATTTGACAGCAGCTAAATTCACATCATTCAAAGTTACAATGGCGTCTGAGCAGTTTTGCTGTTGACAAAGGCACTCTTTTGGGCCAGTTACATGGTTAAACGTTGCTGTGCCCGCGATTTAGTGATTTGCATCAGCTAAGTTCGTTAATTCATGGATCGAGTAGAGAGACTGAGCCAGATCAGCTGATCACTGAGCGCATGGAGACGTGCCTAGGAGGGCACATTCCTTATTCCTTCCTGTGATAGCAAGAAATCAACTTGTTGCTGGGTATATGTCCACGGACCGCACGGACGATCCCCACAAATGCAGTAACCAACCATAACCTCATAATAGCAATTTGTGCTTGAACGTTCACGAATTTTCCTTTGATTATCCAAATTCGCCATGCAGATTGTTCATATGAAGATCATGTTGAATGAGTACGTAGGTAGGTAGGTAGGTTGAATTTTTATGTTTTCTTCACAATGATGTGTTTATAGGTATAAGATGAAGTTAATTCAAGATACTTATGGCCTGGCATTCTATTCTCCAATGATGAGCATATCAACATTGATACGCTGCATTGTTGCTAGTCCGTTGTACCTACTTGGGCAGATGCTAGAAAAATTGGAATACTTGCTATTCATGTTATAACCAGTTAGGAAAAATTTAATTTTATATAATGAACATGATTCCAGCGGTATGAGAAGAAAAACTATGGAAGTGTTTGAAAGGAGTCCAAGTTTCCCAATGCTACACAGAAAAGATTGAACACGCTCTACATTATATCCTTGGAGTATTCAAAAATGTATTATGAATGCCTGTGGATAAGGTAATACAAGATAATGAGATATGTTGTTTTAATAAGGGATAAAGAACTGAAAATTGTCAACACTAATGTATCACCATTTTAGTGTTTAGAATGGACACGGATTGCACATATCCTTACTTTAGAACAAGTTTTAAAGGATCTGACGGAGTTTTGAATGATAAGCAAGTGAGTTTTTTTTAAACGTTATCAGGATGCAATGGTTGCTAGAGTGTAACAGCTTGTAAAACGGCAGAAAGAAATCTTCACATCAAGATATTATGGACAGAAGATAATAAATTTGCTGAATACTAAATGGAGATGACAATGTGTGTATTCATAACGTGAGGAATAAAGCATATTCAGTTGTAATGGAGTTCAATGAAGAAGAGAACGAGATTAACTTTGTCAAATGTGAAGACTGTGCTGCCCATTCAGGTAAGTTGAAGATAAACTGTGGTATGCAGTATACTTTGGGCTAGAAATAGAACTTGTATTTTTGATCTGTGTGTGATCAGTTGATGGTGGCACCTGATCTCGTATTAAACACCCTCAGTACTATGTCTTTTCAAAGAATCTGCCTTCGGGAAATTCTTATCAGTTTGAGTTATCTGCTTTTCAGCTACATGTTCTGTTGGTCATTTTTGTTGATGAACTGTGAATAAGGTAATATTTCGAAATACTATAGTGAATGAATATTCTCTTAACTGGATTTGTTCCAGTCATTTATAATTTATATGGATCAAATACATATCAGAGAAGTAAACAATACTTCTCAATAGGTTTTATATTAATAAAGATAAGTGAGATCTTTCACTCTTATTCGAACCACCAACAGAATAAAACGGTTTAAAGAATGTGAGAGCAAAAACATTTGTTCCTGTATTAACCCTTTCAGTCCCGGCGTCCATTATAATGGACATACATTTTATTAGCTATGATAAGAATGAACCGCAACATATTCAATTGTCTGAAGACTCAGCTACGCCACTGTATCCTTTATTTGTTTGAATTCAACACGCAGCACCATCTATGAATGTTTTTGTGAAATATATGCTGATCATAATACGACTGTTATCATGGCGGGAACGTCACGCTCCACCAAAGGTGAGTAAAATTACATTTTTTTACGCTTTTTTTCAAATTTTTCTACCTCAAAACGATCCATAGAGATGGAATAATGTGTATAAAATAGTTTTTGATAATTTTCCAGTGTTAAGCTATAGACTAGACATTATTAGAACTTTACAAGTGTTATTGTCCATTAGAATGGACATCTGGTCTAAAGTACAATATTTTTTCAGCTTTCTTTGACCCTGAAAATGCAAAGGATGCAGATATATTATTATCATTTTTGGATGATGATGAACTGGAAAAAGAATGTGAAAAAGTTATGAGTTCTTTAGGTCAGTTTTCCGACAACGAAGATGACAGTGACCAGGAAATTGAAACGCCATTGAATGAAATACCAGTTATTCCAAGGGTGGTTGGAAGCGATATCGAGCCTATATCTGAACGAGTTATTGCATTACCAGAAGCAGAACAAAACAAAAGGAGCGAAGAAATGGAAATAACCAAGAAATCGGATATAACCTGGAAGAAAGGAACTTTTCTGAAGTACGAATTTGTAACAGAAAACATAGAAACAGAAAAAAATGACAATTCTGAAAATAATTTGGTAACATATCCAATTGAATATTTTTTTCGATATTTACCCGATGACATATTCTCTAAAATTTCCGAAATGACAAACATATACGCCCTCCAACAAGGTAAGCCCTTCAAACCATGCGATACTGAAGAAATAAAAAGTCTTTTTGGCCTTCACATAATGATGTCTTGTCTGAGATACCCAAGGGTACGCATGTACTGGGATAAAACGCTTCGACAGAGTTTTTTTTATGACACCATGAGCAGAGACAGATTTTTCCAACTGCGTACTAACTTACATGTTGTTAATAATTTAGAGAGACCAGCTTGCAACGACGATAGAATGTTCAAAGTAAGACCTTTATTTGATAGTATTAGAAAAAGATGTCTTGAGCTGGAATTGGAAAAAAATATGTGTGTTGATGAGCAGATGGTACCATTTACTGGAAAACTTTCTATTATACAATATGTGAAAGGTAAACCCTGCCCGTGGGGTATAAAAATATTTGTATTATGTGGTAGCAGTGGTCTTGCTTACGATTTTGTTATCTACCAGGGATCTACAACCGAACTCGAAAAACAAATGTTGGGAAAATTTGGTCTAGGAGCTACAATTGTTCTAAAACTATCAGATCGTATTCAAGCGGGAAGTTATTTATATTTTGATAATTACTTTACCAGTTACAATTTGCTGGAAGTTTTACGTCAGAAACATATACATGCCATCGGAACTGTGAGAGTCAATCGTTTTGGTAAACCACCACTAAGCCAAGATAATGTTTTTACGAAAAAACACAGAGGATACAGTGAAGAGGTCGTAAGTGAAGATGGTATAATTCTGTGTAAATGGCTGGATAATAGATCTGTGGTCATGGGATCTAATTTTGTTGGCAAAGGGGACGAAGATAAGGTAAAACGTTGGGATAAAGCGGCGAAGGCCTATATAGAAATACAGCGCCCAGAGGTAGTCAAGCTCTACAATAGTTGCATGGGCGGAGTGGATAAATTAGATCAGATGGTTAGTCATTATCGCATTTTTTTAAAATCTAGAAAATGGACACTACGCATGATATTTCATGCAGTAGATTTAGTTTGCACAAACAGCTGGTTGGAGTATAAAAAAGATGCTCAAGTTATAGGAATAGGCAAAAATGAAATCATAGATTCTCTACACTTCAAAATGCGGATAGCAGAGTGTTTGGTGAGGCAAAATCGTCCTGTGAACCTGAAAAGAAAAGTTGGGCGACCTTCTTCCAGTCCTCCAGTTTCCCCTGTCCTACCCAAAAGGGCAAATACTGAAGTGAGGCCCCTACGCGAAATTCAAACAGATCACATGGATCATATGCCAGAAATGGACAAAAATAAAGAAGCAACAAGATGCAAATATCCTGGCTGTAAAGGGAAAACCCATGTTTACTGCATCAAATGTAAAGTTCACCTCTGTTTTGTCAAAGATAGAAATTGTTTCAGAAAAAATCACCAATAAAGTATTAAATTCAATATTATCCGTATTTAGTATAAAGTCCACATGTCCATTATAATGGACATGTTTTTTTTCATTGAATAAACCCAAAAAATATATAAAAAAGTGATTAAACACCTTCATGTATCATTATTCTATTGGAAAATCCCTAAAAATAATTTTTCTGGGTTCAAACCAAAATTCGGGTTCGAAAGGGTTAATAATATTACTATTAATTCAAATTGGCCAGTGTGTTAGTAAGGAAATATTAATTTTCGAAAACAAAACTAAAAAAATAGTTTCGTTTTCATACGGTCAATAACTATTTCAAAACAATATTGAAATTGTTAGTTTTTCATCACTATACAGTTCAAAAATAAAAAGTGAGATCCTGGGCTAAACAAAATCAACTAAGTATAGCTTATCCAATCCATCTTGGCACAAACTCGGTTACTTTTCCAGTTGCACACTGGTAGTTTAGACTGTGACGAAAGAAAAGACACCGTATAGGAATAAATTTCAACACAGTGAAAACATATAATAGGTGTTTTTTTTCCCTAGTATATTTCACAGAGAATACTGGGCATATACTTTATCAGTTCTGTGCCAAGATTGATTGGATAAGCTGTAAATATTTATGTATCCATTATTTTTCTTAGTTGGTTATACCATAACTGTTTCAATAGATATTACTATCTTTTCTTTGTCATTTATTGTGGTATTATGATCTGATGACATTATTTTAAATATTTAATTTTTTTTGTATTTACATCGCTATATAAGAATTCATTTCTTAGGATCAGCAACTCAATAAACTTTAAAATAAAAAGATGTCTAATAAGTCAAACTTTTATCTTTCCAATGCTGGATTTTTGAACTCAACTAAACTAACATCAATCAACTACTAATAACCAAGAAAGATGAATGAATACAGGAAAACTCCATTGGGGGTTTATTAACTTTCGTCTGTCAATAAAACTAACAACTAAGAAGATGGCCATCTTTTCAACTAAGAATTAATAACTATGAACTTAACGTATGTGCATAAAACACAATATTTTCTGACATTACCAGTAATTCAAAAACAAATTAAAGATTGTGAAGAGAGGAAGTTTGTGTCATACAAATCAATTGGTGTAACCAAGACAGTATTACCTACTTGAAATTAGTCGGAATCAAAATGGATCGTGAAGAAGTTATTGAAATGATTAGTATTATTCTTTTATAAGTCACAACTTTTGTTGCCACTGGAGTGATCAAGAAACAAAAAAGACGGAATGATGATATCTATACATAGTGAGAAACATATTTACAAGTGGGGTATTATTCAAGGCGTTTCATGGTGGTATCCGTTAAAATACCTTTAGAGTTCTGAAAACGACTCCTGGTAGATGTGGAATCTGGAATAACCATATCTCTTTTTATTGTATTTATTTTCAATATGAGACATTTCACCTACAAACACATCTGTTTTAATATCATCAGAGCTTTCCCAGTATGAAACCAAAAGTAGTTGGGAGGGTTAAACCAATCCTTCCCATTATTTGACATGCATGTTTTGGTTACATTTTACTGACAGCCAGTGGGATTCACAGGTGGCTGTTGTGTGAGAATAACATTCCTCATAATAATTTGTTTATACAACACATAATCCACTTTGACTATTTTTCAGGGGGATGCAAACATGCTATTGCATTCTTAACTGGGATTCATCGACATAGTGAAGAACCTTCTCCTACTGCAGTCACTTGCTACTGGAAGAAGTCTGAGTTGGCGTCAATAGCTTCGTCAAAGAAATTCATTCTTGCCAAAGAAATAGGAACTTTAGATTTGGAGCCTATGGTAGCTGGAGACAGAACTTTCTCGAAAAATGTTGTTGACAATAGTATATCTAGTGAAAGAATGAATACCCAACTCACTAAATACTATAGGGAATTTGATGATACTGAGCACCTCTCTTTCCACTATCTACTTAGTGCATACTTTGATGAAGTTATAATGATCATTGAAATGTTTATGCAATTTGTGAATAATTTTTTCTCCTACTCTGATTTTTTAGTTCAACCAGTCCATATCATTTCTGAATTGATTTTTTGTGAAATAAAGCATAATACTGAATGTTTTTTTTTGATACTTTCCAAAAAGTATACTGAATGAAAAAAAAACTGTTTTGGATTTCATAATTTATTGAAATAATAATGAAAATTAATTTTGTACCAAAAATTATCAGTGGGAAAATAAGAGGTGATGCATTTGCTGTATTTTGAGAAGTTGAAAATTTGCCTACATTTGAAGCAAAACAATTATTTCTAGGAAAGACATCAAAGTGAATGCTTTTAATTTCTCAAAATACCACCATGAGAAAAACCCACCAAAAACTCATGATATCACCTACAAAGCAATAATTACAATTTTGTCCTATATGCATAATCTAAAAACACATTGTTTTGTTTTACTGGGTTCGTTAACCGTGGCCTGCAACTTTTAGTGCATTTGAGGGTGATAAGGTAAAGGACGCAGTACCAACTTGTCAAGCGCTATAACAGTAACCAGATCACTACGTCATTACCTTACCTCCTTTGAAGGTGTTCAAGGCAGTTGTAGATGAAACGTCAGTTATTCTAACTTGAAGGCCACGGCCAACAAACCATTATGGCTTTATATTTTTATTCAAGTTTATGAATTGATATCACTTAGGAGGTAAATTTTCAAACATTCACTTAAAAAATATGTTAGTGATGAGATCGAGGATTTTACTGAAAATTCAAAAAATCATTTTGTCATACATAAAAATCTGAAAGAAATTGTGACGTTCTAGCTAAAAGTAAACTTTAATCTTGAAAAAACAAAATGTTCAGGTGGTGACGTGAGACACTAATGATAAATAGGATTCCTTCAGAAACAAAGGACCAAGTAATAAAATAATAACTTTTCAGGATTCAATGGCAAGATTTAGGAATAAGAATCTAGAATTGTAGTTATTTTATTATATGTTTGTATTCGTGAAATGTTTTACTGTCTCATTCAATTTACATTGTGAACAGAATACAAAAAACAAAGAGATTATTTGATACTCGATTCAAAGTCCAAATTTTGAAAAAAAACTTTTGAGCAGAAATTCAACATTTTGATTTTTCAACACTTCATACTGGAAATCAATCTTCATAGAGTAAGTAAGTGAACATTTCACTCAATAATCCTAAACAATTCCAAAAATGTATACAACATATTTTAGTGATGTGTCCATGAATATTTGAGAGGCTGATTTTCATTTCATATAATGATTTATACTTTTATTACATTTCGAGAAAAGGAAAAGATGTGTGATGCATTTTTCAGTGAAATCAATTTGCCAAAAATTCTGTTTGGAATAATTCTATTATATTTTTGATTTCAGTTAAGGGTATAAATCAGTCATTAAAACTAAGTACATTACCAGTAAAAGCCTATCTCCTATTTTAATACAAGATTGATAATTTCAGAAAAGTATACACACCACAGTGAGCAGCAAAATTGAACGAATTATATATATACATATAAAATTTTGGTATTCTTGAATCATGGATGTTTTTTTCATTGTGGGTTCTTGGATTTCGGATTTTATTGAGAAAACGACTTCATCTCTTGCCATGAACACCATCAGTTTATTGTTGAAGTATCATTCTATGATGTCATGAAGTTATTGTTACTTGAATCGCGTTCAGATATTATTTGTGGTAACATTTTATATTATACTCAAATCAGTGCGCCACAAATATATATATATATATATATATATATATATAAACATATATATTAGAGTGAACTCGTGACGATACCTGGGGAGTAGGTAGATTGAGGCCTTGGCATTATATATATATATATTAATAATTGAATTAGTTTCTATAAATATTAATACAGTATTTTAACTATGTTTATATTGGAAGCAATTTTTTTTTCAAAAGGATAGAGCATAAAAAATAGTTACCAATAAAATGAAATACATGAGTGAATAAGTAGTAAAAAAATATACCAAAAGTAATGATGCAAAATTATTAAAAGATATACAAATAAGCATTCAAAAAATTCTATTAAACAATCAATCAATTTTCAAATCAGTTTTATATTTCAGTTTACCATGAGATGATATTTCAAATGATTGAAAATGAATAGAATTATATGTGGGCATGTTATATAGTTTTAAAGTGTACCTCTACCACATTACTCCAAATCCTGACGTTTGCTGTGTCCCTGGATGATCGTACGCAATAAAGTATTATTATATAAATTGGGGTTTGAGAAAAAATATGAATATAAAATCTATTTATTTGTACACAGTTTTCAAATTTCAAAATAGGTGATAATATTTCTGATACATGGTACCCTGAGCATTTCATGAACATAGTTTTGGATTACATTTGTGTATAAAACTAGTATAATAATACAAATTTTTTATATATAAGGTAAGTGGTTAGCAGAACGTATGACTAATGAACAATTCGACAGTGAATAAATTAAATTGGACAGTTAAAATACAATCACTATAAAATTATTTCATAAGAGATAAAACGTTTTCCATGCTAGAGCAATATTTCCCACAAATTGTCCTGTTTAGAGATATGAACATTGAAATGCCAAAAAAAAGACCTTTGAATTATTCAAAAACTCAATCACAATACATACAACTCATCAAAGTATTCAAGATGGGGATTTCTTTAAATATTCAAGGAAAAACAATTTTGAAATAAATCGGTTTACAAGCCATAGTGCTAAACAACTGACATTCCCAAAAAAAACACACCTTTCACACAAATAACTGCTTTGAAAATTACACATCTAAAAGTGTGTAATCAATTTCTGAACAAAGGGTCCTGAAAATTAATGATTCCACAAGCAATGACAACAATATAATCCAATAACTGTATGTGATTATGATCTATGCAAGAATGGGGTTCTAACATTTTAAAATTCCTCAGCCTCCCGATAACTCTTTCGACATGTATTCTCAAAGCAGCTATTCTCTTGGATTCCCTCACTTCTGCAGGTGAGAGTATGTTGTAGAAAATTGTGGATATCACCACAAGCAGAATCGGAAGAATCAGGGTCATAGTCAGAATCTTTATATGTTGCTGATCTTGTATCAATACTGCTTGCAGAGTAGGTGGAACTGGATAGTTTTTGACTATGCACATCATTGCTCTTTGGACCTCTTTCACATTTAGCTGGCACAGGTTGCTCAAGATGGTCCTTGTTCACCTGAAATGTTTGTTGATCTTAATTGAGTGTTCTCCAATAATGTACCGATATAAAGAATCCGGCGAGTCATGAGTATATTTCCAAAAGAGAAGAGAAAATGAGTCAGCCACCCTTGCTTTGAGAGAAAGAAACAACATTAAATGCAATTAATCTGAATGATATGCAACAACGAATAAACGGTAACACATACACCTCCAATAACCACAAGCTCGTGGTAATCTTTTGTCTGTATTTATTCTACTCTTACAATATATGTTTTTATTTGTAGTTATTCCAATGGCTCTGTTAGATTACATCCAAATGATGATACATTTCATCGATAAAAACTCCATTGAGTCATGAGTATGTGAAATTAAACTTGAATTTCATTAGAAAAGGAATAAACGAGCCACTATAATGAATATAATACATAAAAATACTTCTAAACAGAAAAACTATGAAATAGCATAAGCAGCACTATTATTGGAATTTGTTGGGTACTTACAAATACATATTACTCAGTCATTGTTTTTTTCGAAACAGATCAATGGGCCAGAATATGAATTGAAGCTGAATTTTTTCTCTCACCTCAGCTGGTTGTTTTCGTTTCATTTCAACTCCATTCTCACCCGAACCAGACACAGATATACTTGGCACAACATCCTTCTTCCACTTTCAAAAAATTCTCTGCATCTTCTTCCAACTAAAAAAATATAAAAAATAAAAAATGTGATATCGAGTGTGATCTTGCTACAATACCTTAAAGCCAAGCCTAGCCAAATTCTATAATAAATATCAATTCAATGAACACTTTCTTGGAGTCAATATTCATTATTATTTCCTATAGTAGCAGTTACAACTACACGAAAGTGTTTGTGGATGGCTAGTTTTGAACTCTAGTTATAATTTGGATTAATTTTTAGGTATTGTTACAGAAACAAGCAATCATTTTAAGAGTATTTTATACGATCAATTCCTAAACCGAATCACAATTTTCAGTTACTTACGTTGAAATGATTCTCGCAAACGTAGGCCCTAACTTTTTTAGAAACCCTATCACACCCATTCGAAGCAGTTAACCAGTCATTCCTCCTCGATGAATCGAACGGCAACAGAAAAAAGTACTTATTTGCGGAAACTTTGGAGTTGTTCTTGCACTCAGTTACCAAACAAAACTTCACAAAATCACTCTTCGATGCCATAATTTCGGGAAATTTTCCGTTGGAGCGCGAAATAACATGAAAAGTTGCGAAAGAATGTCAACACTGTCAAGTCAACAGTAATAAGTTCCTGCAACTTGTAAAAATGAAATTCCTCTAAGATATTCATTCATTAAATAGGAGGGGTGTGGCTTACCAAAACCCAACTTCATATGGTTGTATTTATGAATGAAAGTGTTGACGTCAGCATTTGATATTTTTCGTTACATAGTAGAGGTTTTAAAAAAATATAGTGGAAGGATCGAGGTCAGAAGGGCATTTTTGTGAACAGATTTTCATGCTCTGTCAGATGAAATAAAAAAAAAGGGAACATTTTTTAAATTCCGGTTCCTCATTAATCAAATTTGTTACTAAAAAAAGTGTCCCACTAGATTGTTATTTCTTGCCCTACGGATAATCGTAGAGCAATGAACGAAACAGTTTTGGATAGTCAAAGAGTTGAACTACAAATTATGGTTTTTGGAAAATCGATTTTTTCAATGTGATACCTTTAAAAATGGCGTCAAAAAAACAACGTTTTCCAAACTAAAAAACAATTAGGAAAAAATGGTCGTATCAAAATGAGAGGAAATGCATGGGAAAGCTGCTATTTTTCTACGAATTTTGACAACCTTACTTTCGTTCCACGATCATTAGGAGCCAAGATAACACTTTTTATCATTTAGTTTCCCCTCCATTTGTTTGTTTATATGAAGCAACGAGACCTCGACGACTGCACAGAGCAAGAGTTATATTATCCATAGGAACCAGCAGAATTTGTATTCCACAATCATTTATCATATTTATTGATAGGAGCAGTGGAGGTTCTTCCGGGACCGTTCGACGTGCCGTGTGGAGGGGAAAGCCGGAGAGAGCGATCCAGCGCATAAAGCCGTCGATTCGATATAAGAGTGAAATAAACTGTTCAAGAACCCAAAATGACGATTTTCACCAACCCGAAAAGTAGCTGTGGATTCCGGCAGAAACAGGTGTCCTTAGTATCCCTTAAAGTTTGCGCCACATTCTGTTCGTGCGTTTTGCAACAATTAGCAGTTGAATTCCGGAAAACATTAGTTTTTTTTGTTTTTTGCTTATATAATGAAAACTATTGATCGGATCGAAAAAAAGTTGGATTAAAAGTTGTAGATAATCGAAAAATCTATCGATTAGCGTTGGCTCGATTTCGATATTCCGATTTGTTGCTTAACTATTGAGCTCGGAAGTTGAAAAAAGGCATTTTTTCCATTACTCTATTAAAAAATGTTGAAATGCATTTTGGGGTTGCAACTGTGAATTTGGAAAGCTTTCAACTAGTAGAAACCACAGTTTCAATTTGGTTGAAAACCAATTGATAGGTTAGCAACAATCTAATTTGTTACTAAAAAAAGTGTCCCACTAAATTGTTATTTCTTGCCATACGGATAATCGTAGAGCAATGAACGAAACAGTTTTGGATAGTCAAAGAGTTGAACTACAAATTATCGTTTTTGGAAAATCGATTTTTTCAATGCGATACCTTTAAAAATGGTGTCAAAGAAACAACGTTTTTCAAACTAAAAAACAATTAGGAAAAAATGGTTGTATCAAAATGAGGGAAAATGCATCGGAAAGCTGCTATTTTTCTACGAATTTTGACAACCTTACTTTTGTTCCACGATAATTAGGAGCCAAGATAACACTTTTTATCATTTAGTTTCCCCTCCATTTGTTTGTTTATATGAAATTATGAGACCTTGACGACTGCACAGAGCAAGAGTCATATTATCGATAGAAACCAGCAGGATTTGTTTTTTACAATTATTCATAGTCTTTATTGATGGGATCAGTGGAGGTTCTTACGTGGCCGTTCGACGTGCCGTGTGGAGGGGAAAGCCGAGGGAGACGGCCGTCGTATGCATCGCGTGAAATAAACTGATCAGAGCCCAAATGACCTCGCTGTCTGTATCTCGGGAACTACTTTAATAACATGATGCAACAATGCAATCTCCTAATCATCAGGAATGACCTGGATCTCTTAATGACCAGTCAAAATGATATTAGAGCTTGTATATTTCAATTGAATCTTATAATTGTCTTGTACATGTATTTTCTTTTTTTTTTCTCCTTTTAATGCGTTGAATACCTAGAACGCTCTTAACACTATTCCTCTGGGAATATCGTTATGACTTCCTTCTATAGTAGTATTGTCTTTCTCTGGTTGGCAAAAGGTAGTTTTTAAGTACCTATCCTTACATGTTAGTACCGTAAAATGTGTTTGTAAGTGAATCCAAAATAAAATGAAATAAAGTTTGAACATTACTCAAAGGATAGTATCTAAATTATACTACTACCGAAACATTTTTGACCTATAGATGTAATTGAAATTATGTATAGGTAATGAATAACCTTACCTTTTTAGGAAATGAAAAAAATTGAATACTCTCACGTGAACTATCACAGAAGTCAGCTTAACAATATTACATGTTCAAATCACTACCAAAATAAAAGTTCAAATGGAATGTTTATTTCGCGCACTCAGTATAACCGGCCGGAACGATACAAACTGTTCAATCGGGGACACTCTGTACAGTAGTATTAACATGGAAATCACACTCTGCTGAAAGAAACAAACGAAAATTTATAGGACCTGACTAACCCAACGGAGACAAAATAAACATGTGAATATAGATGAATGTTAATGGACATTTTCAGTTACAAGCTGTAAATATCAAAAAATAATGTTGCACATAAATGGGCCAAAAATCTTAATATTGAATAACATTCATATATACACATTTGTAAAAATATCAATTGGAAAGGAGATGAGCCGTGCTTTATTCATTTTCGAATGCCAGAGAAAACTTGCTTTCTCCGTCTAACTAAGGTAACATTTGACACCGTATTATCAGAGTTGAATTTGAAATGAACGAATAATTCACTACATTTGCAGCGTAAAAATTGAATTATTTGCGATTTTAGGGATTTCCGGAAACAAACCGGGTAAGCCATAGTGATATTCGATCATATCTCGATGCACTATTGAGAATAAAACAAAAACAAAACTTGTCCAGTATTTCCCGAGATACAGACAGCGTGGTCATTTTGGGCTTTGATCAGTTTATTTCACGCGGTGAACTCGACGGCCGCTAGCGGTAGATCGCTCTCTCCGGCTTCCCCATCTACACGGCACGTCGAACGGTCCCGGAAGAACCTCCACTTATCCTATCAATAATTATGATAAATAATTGTGGAAAACAAATTCTGCTGGTTCCTATGGATAATATGACTCTTGCTCTGTGCAGTCGTAGAGGTCTCGTTGCTTCATATAAACAAACAAATGAAGGGGAAACTGAATGAAAAAAAGAATTATCTAGGCTCCTAATTATCGTGGAACAAAAGTAAGGTTGTCAAAATTCGTAGAAAAATAGCAGCTTTCCCATGCATTTTCTCTCATTTTGATACGACCATTTTTTCCTAATTGTTTTTTAGTTTGAAAAACGTTGTTTTTTTGACGCCATTTTTAAAGGTATCACATTGGAAAAATCGATTTTCCAAAAACGATACTTTGTAGTTCAACTCTTTGACTATCCAAAACTGTTTCGTTCATTGCTCTACGATTATCCGTAGGGCAAGAAATAACAATCTAGTGGGACACTTTTTTTAGTAACAAATTAGATTGTTGCTAACCTATCAATTGGTTTTCGCCCAAATTGAAACTGTGGTTTCTACTAGTTGAAAGCTTCCCAAATTCACAGTTGCAACTCCCGAATGCATTTCAACATTTTTTAATAGAGTAATGGAAAAAACGCCTTTTTTCAAATTCCGAGCGCAATAGTTAAGCAACAAATCGGAATATCGAAATCGGGCCAACGCTAATCGATAGATTTTTCGATTATCTACAACTTTTAATCCAACTTTTTTTCGATCCGATCAATAGTTTTCATTATATAAGCAAAAAACAAAAAAAAATAATGATTTCCGGCATTCAAGTGCTAATTGTTGCTAAACGCACGGACAGAATCTGGCGCAAACTTTAGGGGATAATAAGGACACATGTATCTGCCGGAATCCACAGCTACTTTTCGGGTAGGCGAAAATCGTCATTTTGGGCTCTTGAACAGTTAATTTGATTGGATTATGTTCAACCCAAAACAATACCGGGATAGAATTAGATTTTGTGGTTCATTGGGTTTTGATCTCTGGCCTACATTCAGACGTAGGCGCTGGCCATAAATCATACGCGGAGTTAATTTAATAGCTTTTTTGACGCTAAATATTAAATCTCTATAATC
The DNA here is from genome assembly GCA_032362365.1 of Zygogramma bicolorata. NCBI lineage: Eukaryota > Metazoa > Arthropoda > Insecta > Coleoptera > Chrysomelidae > Zygogramma > Zygogramma bicolorata. The sequence continues at coordinate 486,504 of JAVJAQ010001629.1, forward strand.
TCCTTCGAGACATTACTGACATAGTAACGATATTTACATGAGAGTCAAATCCCACCAACATGATGAAAAGATTGGGCCCCGATTTTATTGTCAGATGGATGTGAAGTTTTAATTAGTGTATATTATTTTACCCGTAATTGTATGTTGTTGGTACGCAAAATGTGTTTATAAAATTCGAATTGTATAAACAATTCACGAATATTCCAATTGATTCTTTTAATTTCTCAGGAAATACGAAGTACCCTAGAGTCAGTCTCATTTTTCCATACGACCACACTACTGCTGTATTACTGAAAACCTGAAACCGAGAAAACCTGGAAAATATATGCGGTGAAGCGACATATCCTCCTTTCTATTATCTTTCGGTTCACAAAAGGAATTCCTGTTTGTTTTTCACTTTTTAACAGTGTCGTATATCAACAACTACTACTACATAACTCGATACTAGGTTTTTGTGAAATGTGTTACCTTTTGGATGTGTGAATTAAGTGGTGTGTCAAATGAGCCAGATGGTTGTTTCAGTTGGAATTTCTCTATTCTCATCATTATTTATAACAATGACGATTTTTTTCTGAAAATCAGTAAATGGATGGAAGAACGGGGAAACCATGGAATTTTACTGTGACTCAAACTGAAATAACGATAAACGAGTAAGCTCAAATCACTTTGGCCCTTTTCGATCCTTTAAACTTCCTAAACCTATGTCAGGGGCACCAATTATCAGATATACTGTTTAAGGTAGTTGTAAGTTAAATTGTCACAGGCCTGTTCTACGCTTTCATCTTCCTGTTGATAACCCTTCGAAAGAGCCGGAACAGTTACTCCTATTGTACAGTGGTATTATCGACCTGTCAGAACAAGTTTTGATTAACGCAGCAACTTTTCGGTGTGGATCAGAAATCTGCCCTTCTACAGTTGCATAGGTTTCAATATCAATTCTTGATTTTTTTCAGATTGCGATAGGTTATTGAGGATATTATTAGTCAGATAAACGATTAACTCTAACGAAGTAGAAATTGAGTTGGGTGTTCCTCAGGGTTCCATTTTGGGGCCCACTTTGTTTCTGTTATATGTGAATGAATTCAGTAAAGCTCTAAGAAATTTAGCTAGCTCTACGTTGTATGCTGTAATGTAACAATAGATATTGTAGATAGTTGGTTCAGAGCAAACTGAATATCTGAATATGAAAAAGACGGTTGTCATGAATTTTCATCCTTCTCAAAAAAAAGTTGTCCGATCTTCAATTGAAAACAAAATCCGATCACTTGCAAAAAGTACCAGAAACCAAATTCCTAGGTATCATTTCAGACGAACACTTGAATTTCAAGGCACATTGTGAATCTCTTGTCAAAAAATCAAATTTATACTCGTACATGTTCAGAAATTCAAGGAATTCATCAAATAACAAAATCCTCATATTACACACTTGTGGGGTCTCGGCTTCGATATGGAGTTCGCTTCTGCGGATGGTCCACTTCATGCCAAGATGTTTTCATAGCTCAGAAAAAACTTATCTCAAGGAGATTCTAGTAAAGATGCATTCATTCATTACTAAAAATTCTGATAAACTCTCTCTAATAGAAACTCTACACTTCGACTTCTGCACAAAGCTCTCTCTACTTAGCTTTGAATAATTCTGCTCAATTATCGGCGTATAAAACTAACTCTGCTTCGCGATGCAGTGTCTCCCGTATATATACCCGCTCACACAGTGGAGAATCCTCCAGATAAATCCCGATGGTCGAACATTCCACACTTGACGCGACATCTCTCGTGAACGATCTTCCGTCGAACCGTCACACTAATTTGCATTTGTCGACAGGGCCGGCTCTAGGACATTTCGTAACATTATGTATTCGTCATTGAATCTGTCATTTTTTTTGTTTATCGGTATACGGACGATTTCTATTTAATTGTAATGATTGTGTGAAAGAAATAAATTATTTTGATTGATTGATTGAGATATATTGAAATATCAGGGGGGTATAGAAAAAATAAAAAACTTCAGATTTATCCTGCTCCTGAGACTGAGAAAGGAGTTCGAGATTTCTCCTGGAATTTGAGTTTTCCCAACCCGAAAAAAGGTACCCACCAGAAAGCAACTCATACTTTCGTTTCTACTGCTCTACAAAAATTTAATTACAACTGCCAAAAAAACTTATGCAACGAAGGCACAACTAATGAGCTATTTCTAATTCACTCCCACTAATCGCCAAAAAATTTATCATTTAATAACATGTGTCCTTTCTCAGATTTCACTGTAGTAAACTTTGATAGACATTGATTCAATTTTTTTTCAAAATGTTTTTTGCTTATGGGTTGAGAGACAACGGTAGCTAACTTCATTGGTTCTCGGTAGTCTAGTGGTCTGAACGTCCGCCTGTCATGCGGGTGATCGGGGTTCGAATCCCTGCCACGACACACCACCGTGTTGGGATTCACACTTTAAAAGGTAAGGCCTCGTTAATCCATTGCACGCGCAAGTTTCGACTCCTGAGGGTTGACGTTCGTAAGGGTTAACGGAAAAACACATTTTCAACCCATTTTCGGATATATTATGTTCCCTTATCTTGTCGTAACTTTTCAATTGCAACAAACATTTTGCCAATGAAGGTTAATACTAGAATATCGCCTTGTGGAAGATCCAATATTATAGGTATTAATTTCACTTATTATTGAGATGTTCTCTTATTATCTTAATTTTTCTTCTGACGTTATGGTATCCAACTCGTTCAGTATATTTCCCACCATTTTCTCTGTCCTTAATGACCAATCGTAACTCTCGTGAACGCGCCTATAAATACGTTGAGTTTGTGCGGTATTGATACAAGAAAATAAAATATATATTTATTGGCGTAATATACAAAACAACTTTCTTAGGCCATGGAGACCACACATTATCGTCGGTGTATCCATTATAATAAAATCGCGATAAAAAATTACTCCAGTCATTGTAATCATTAGACTTTATTGCTTATATCGGAGATAGCGTATGTGTTAACATGGCTTTTATTTCTCGATTATATTCCGAATTTAATGATATTGCGGACTGGCTGCAATTTTTTGTTCAATGCAAATGTTATAGTTGAGGGAATAAGTATCGATGAGCTGACAGTCGTTTACAATTTACACAAATAAGCATTACTCTAAACGTGCTCTGCTCTTCTTGATTTTATCATTTCAGCTCTGCCAAATTCACGAATCTGTATTTACAATAGCCAGTTTTTAATCAAATAAAAGGCTCTATTGGTGAATGATGCAATCATTAATGAAAAGTGCATAAAATTTCTTTAAAAATGGACCTTCTGCAGGCACTGGAATGTACCAACGAAATATAGTTGATAATAATATAACTGCATCTAAGGAAAAAGAATAGAAAGTTGGGTGCTCGATGTTAATTTTCATTTGTCAGCAATTTCTACACTAAAGTTTATGGAACTAAACACTCAAGTAAACTTGGTACTCGGTACTCGGGAAATAATACCCGACTATCTGCTCCAATGCGGATAATCCGAGGGATAATCCATGAAACAGTTGAGTACTAGACAGCTTTTACACAGCGCGATAAATTACACTAGACCTGTTTAACCGATTGATTTGTCCAATATATTCGTTTTTGAGGAAGGAGTCTTATCACTCTTTTCTCATCACACCAATAATTCATGATTGGTGCCGTTTAGTAAATATTTAACTATCGAATTGCATTGTGTAATTCATCTAGTAGTTGATAGCTGAACTATCAGCCGAAAAATGGCCCGGACGTGTTAAAACGCATATCAACTTTGTCATAGTCCTAGATAAAACCATGCGCATTGATATTTGATATTTGAAAATTAGAAATTTTCTTTCGTTTATGATTCTCAGGGCTCTGAAGTTCCCCTTGAATTTGTTCCCTTTCAAAACGATATATTGAGATATATTTAATGTTCTGAACATTTTTCTTGGCCTAATGACATGAAGAAATATTTCATTTATATGTATCCCAAATTTCAAATCATTCACACAATGTATGAGAACAATATGACAAAAGAAGATTGTAAATCTGCAATGCAATCGTGCATTGGGACTCCCACCTTGACGTTTTTTGAGTCTACATATATAATCTTTTGCTCTCAAGCAATCAGTTTCGTGTATAGTAAGTATGTATGTATGTTCAGTGCGATCGATTGCACTAAAACTGTTCAGCCGATTTAAATATCCAATATATTAGTTTTCAACGTTTTTTGAGTCTATATCATCTTTTGCTTTTGAGCAAATGCTCTCGTGTTTGTAAAGATGAAATCCCTCGCTCTGTGGTTTCGAGATTTTATCAATTCGTTATAAAATTTGGTAAGCAAAGTTATGAAAATGAATGTTCATGCACACATTTTACCCAATTGAATTAGGTACATTCGGAAATAACCCCCGAAAATGTTGTCAAACGTGCATATCGAAATGATATTTTCTTTAAATGTGATGAATGTATGACGATGTCTGTCTCTTCTTCGAATGATGTTTACGTTCCTATCGATAGATAGAGTTTGTGATTTTACTTCTTCTGTAGAGGTGTATTTTCTATTTTTTGGCCCGGAGAAGAGAAAGTCCAAAAATAGTTACTCAAATTTCTATAACGGAGTTGATTTGTCCACAACATTTCAGTCATTTTCTGTTTTAGTGCCACCAAAACCATGAGTAATTTTTTCTTTGCCTATACAGTAAAAGGGACCATTATCAAGTTTAATGAAATATTTTAGGGAATTGCAATTCCAATTTTTTTTTCACTGACACGATATACCATTTCGTAGTCGTCTAGTCGAGAAGCATGAAGATGCATACCATCGTTTAGTGCGGCTAACCAAATCTCTATAATGAAACCGTTTTCTTCAAAATTCGAAAATGAAATGCGTCTCCCAGAGAAGGAATTTACATAATGATAAATGATAATACTTGTCATCTCTTCGGTGTACGACGGTGTTGAGCTCGACAAATATTTTTCATCGGAAAACATAAGGTTGTGAGCGTTTACTAATTTCGAGGATTTTAAATGAATATGTGTTAACATTTGTGTTGGCGCCAACTCTACAGAATTGCGTACAAATATAATTTTATGGAAGCTCCCATTCAACAAGATAATGAAAGCACAAGGTGGTCCATCGAATGCACGGGAGTTTTTCATATTCATTTCCAAAGAAACATAAGTTATGTTTATAGTAGGAAAAAATACAATATGAAATGTTGTTGAAGACGATTGTATTGTAGAATTGCTAGCGTTGAAAATTTTGAATTCGAAACAGGAATTGACAATAATTCCAAGATATCAGGACATAGTCGACTGACTGTTGATAACTTGTTGCATAACTCGACAGGATTTGAATAGCCTGGCAGCAAATCAGGGGGACATTTTTTTGTTGTTGCACTATATACCTCAAAGCGAACAACTCAAGTGGAGCCAATTTTCGAGGCTTTACGTTCGGAAAATGTACCTGCAGAATAAGGTAGAGCAACATTATTATTAATTATCATTAACATTTATTACCTTTCCAAGAAATATGTAGTATACTCATGAATTTCATAAAAGGAAGGAACAGAAAATACCCACATATGATAAGAAATAATACATTTTATGGAAATAGTATCTAATGAAATCGAAAAAGTTCCAAAATAAGTGATGTTTTCTGTTTGTTGCAAATAATACAGAAAAAAGTCAATTGCACTCCAACTCGGTTATTGAATATTTTTTTAATTGTATTCGAATCGCATTCTGCTGAATGATTTAAAAAAATTGGAAATTCGTTATAAAGACTTATACCTTGAAAATGAATTGACCTCTGACCTGGATTTGTTTTCATTTTCATAACTGGACGGCTTTTATGTGAAGGGTAACAATGAAAAGAATGACATCCTAAGTTTTCTCCTAGCATTCAATCGATTGCAAGTAGTTAGATTCAGAGCCAATAGAAAGCAGCAGAAGCCGGGGATCAGTTGGTTCTTTTTATATAAACTATGGTGAATTCAGTGCTTCTTTTCTGAGCATATGATTATCAAAATGAGAGAATTGGTGGTTGAAAATGAAATGAAAATGAAATTATGAAATGAAATTATTTTTTACATCTTGAATGAAAGTACAAATCTTCAGTTTATTAAGTGAAAACATATCAAGATCTTGTTTTGGTTTGTACCGGTAGGTTCCTAGGTTTCCTCAGGGTTGAAATAGCGAATTTTCCTCCCGAAAAATAAATATCAGATTATGTAAGCAATTACTATAATGGTGTGAATTTTTTCTCCGTGTACCAGCTGACGAACGCCAAACCTCAGAAGTCGAAACTTGTGCGAAAAATGGATTCACGAGTGCTTACCTTTCAAAGTGTTGATCCCATCACGGTGGCTTGATAGGCGGACGTGCTTACCCTACACTACGAGAAACTGATATATTTCGTATCAATACTGGGTGATTATCAAATTGTCGATTTCAACATAAAATTCAATAATCATACGACAGATCTATGTACTATCTGTGTATTTCTCAAGGAATGAAATTTGAGAGAAATGTTTTATGATATCCACTCTGTACATGTTTTGAAATATCAGTACAAATATAATTATACGGTTGCAGAACGTTGCTAATCATTAGTAATAAATTCCAGCAACTGAGGTGAATAATACGTACACAAACAGAATGAGGAAGTCTAAAAATATTTTTCGCGAATTTCTGGAACCATTATTGTTTGCTGAACTGAATAAGTCTCTGTGAGTTAACGACCGTACACCCAGAGTACAACTCAGTTCAAATACGAAACACTAATCAAGATATATTATGTTTGTTCTCTTCGTGGAACGTTCAGGTGTAAATAATTCTTGGAATATTCATGGAAGCTGGATTTCGACTGAGAATTTTTATCTCGGAAGCAGTGTGTCAGTTTGGATCGGTTACAGTATTTACATTTATGTTTACATTCACACGAAAAAAAAATACATACAGTGCTCAAGAAACATCTAGAAAATGTATATATATATATATATATATATATATATATATATATATATATATATATATATATATATATATATATATATATATATCCGATAAAATTTGTTTTTGTTCCTTAGGAATCGACCGGTAAATTAAGAAGTATGTACCCATGAAGAATTTGTTATAGTGATTGTTTCCATAAATATTAAGGCGTATGAGCACGTCTAAAGAAAATGAATATGTTTATCTAGCTCGAATTATTTTATGCATGTTTAAGAGGAATAATACCTGCACACCACTGGTGACTGCCTGAGGCGTTCAAGAGCAACATGAAAAAAATGTATAATCGTTCGGCCATAAAACGTCCTCTTTCAATGGGCAATGGAAACTTGTATTCCATAACAAGATAGAGTCTTTTGTGGCTTTAAATGTCTGAAATCTTATTGTTATGAAAAAACTAATATATAATATATTCTTTTCATTTGACTTCGGAGAAGACGGATTATCGTAAACATTCTAAGAATAATCACCTCTGAAGCATCCGATAATGTAGACATTTATACTTTTAAATATTGGATGGTTCGTATAGCATGAATTGAAGGATCACGCCTCAACTCGTTCAGTTCCGAATGCATAATGCACAAGACTGAAATAGAAAAAAAACCTTCGATGGTATTCCTTTGATATTGACATAATATAAAATGAGATACATGTCCACTTTGCTGGAACATAAAATGAGAATTATTGATAGTAAATTGAGTATCCTTCAGTAGGAAATGAATTCAACCTTAATTTTGGAGTTTGCTAAGCATCACATTAAAGGGCTCCGAAAAACCATAACATTGGGCTTTTCTGTCAACCAGCTAATGCCTCCTACGAATGCTAACCCTCAAAAGTCGAAACTTGTATCATTAATGGAGTAACGAGGCCTTACCTTATAACGTGTGAATACTAGCATTGTTTGTAGAAATGGATTATTTTTATCACGAATATTTCTGCACCGACCTCATAATTCCACTATATTGAATTTTCGAAAATGGATCTTTCGTAAGGTGTATGAGAAGGCGTAGAAGGGCCACTACTTTTGTAAATTTTGATTTTGGGAACGTCAAAACTGTATCTCTCAGACCCAAATTTACCAAATCTGACCAAAACTGAGTTCACTTGAACTATGTTTCTGGATAAACTAACTTCAACATTACCTAGAGTGCAACTCACCATCTACTTCAACGAAAACCGTACCATAAGCACAATTATCAATATTTAGGCCAATAAGAAACAGTTCGCTGTATAGGACCTCATTACGTATTTTTATATTTGAATATTGATGTTCCAGTTGTAATGATGAATTCCTCAGAAGCAAATATGCAATTTCGAATGAGAGTAACAACGCATAATCAAAAATAGCTCTAATATTCAGTCACAAAAATTACTTTCACGCTATTGATAAGCGTTCAGTGGCATTCAATTTCCTGATTCATTCAACACATATCTTCTCAACCTGTGGATTACGAAACATATTTGCTTTTACTGAAACCACATAGATATCTTTCCGTTATTTGATAGCACTCAATAGAAACATTACAACTGCTGGGGGAGATTTAAATGACCGTAATAATAAAATTTTATAAATATGCCCACCAATTTCTTAGATTGGGTATACTCCACTTATCCATTGGGAACTTATAATTGCCTCCAACATTGAAAATACAATGAGTACTTATTGGGAGCTGATAGTCTTCACAAATTTCTATGTCGTCCAATATTTTACAATGTTCCTCTTGCATTCATCTAAGTGGGTTCACTAAACACAAATTTGTCATAATTATCACAGACAGATAAAATTAATTCAAAATTGAAGGTAGTCCTTGTCCGATGTCTCCGATGAAGTATCACAAACTTCCATATATTATCTGTCTTGTATCCTACGAAACCAGTGAATTTCCATACATAATCAGCATACCCGGGTCGACCGGAACGCCACTACGTGGTTTCTGGAAGAACTGTGATAAGTTAATTTCAACGTTGTTAACTGGCCAAATTTGGTAAGTACTAGCATTCAGTATAGGGAAGAATCTCGACCGATGAGGGCGCTAGTGGTGGTCAAACTATATCCACCATTTTGAAATAGTTACCTTGTTTACATTATTTATGAAATAACGCGCTAAACAGTCATCAGTTACCCTCGCCAGACAAGGTTTTGGTGGTTTTATTGCTATATTTTCATTGTATGAAATTTTTCTCGTGAAGCCTCATAGAACTGTGTCAATGATGCTTTGAATAGCCGCACAATACTATTCATTGGAGGTGAACATAGATGCATTGTGTTTCAAAATCTAATGATATTTGTTCCAGAACATTTTTTAGTTTTAGTGTAGTGTTAGGGAACCAAAGCTTTTATTACATGGATGATGAAATGCGCCATAACTTCGCCTAAAAATAGACAAACAGACTCACCAGGTAACTAGAAATCATCTCTTTTGAAATGCAAGGAACACGCTGAAGCTGCTCTAGATGGTGATTTATGCAGTTTCAGTTTAATTTTCCAAGCCTTGTACCTGTCTATTTTCTCTTTCAATCCACTCTCCGTAATGTTTTCCACCAAAGATGTATTTCTCTTTGGAAACGTGTGGAAAGACGACTTTGGATTTCGGTTCCTAGAGTTGCGGCAACTTGGCACCAAACACTTCATACGGCTCACTGAGCGATATGCATCCATGATTGTTTGATATTATCAATCAAAAAAACTACAACTCTAGATGAGATTTCCTAAATAAACACCAAAGAACTCAATAAATTCAAACACAAAAAATGGAAGCCGTTTGTTTGTCAAATTATAGCAGTGCGTTATATTTCCGCCAGACGTCGCATAAAATTATGAACTTCCCAATAACTTGACTTTTGCTTATGGTGCTTTTTTGTTTTACCACTGATCGTAGGTCTAAACCACCACATATTCCCCAATAAATGTAACGAATTTAGATTATAACTATAGCTTTGGAAATGACATTATTATTTATTATGAGCGTCCCCAGTTCGTCATTGGTTGATTATCATATCATTATTAGTCAAGCTATTTAATCTCTTTGAGATATGTTAGCTGATTACCATGCAACTTCAACCATTTGAAGCTTCGCGTTCCAACTTGATACTTCAGGTAATTGGAAAAAGAACCATTTCGCTGAGGCTGTCATTGAGTACTGCCTTGTATTCCATCTCTTGATTCAATTTAGAGCCTTTGCTCGTACTGAGTATCCCAGAACTCTTCAACCAGTCGATATATTCGTTAATTGATTTTATGAAATTGTGACATGAAAATTAATGGGAATATTTCGCAGGTATTCCTTGAAAATATTGTAGAAATCAATTTCCCCTTCCGTTCTTAATATTATTCAATTCTCAATGAGCATTAATGTTATTTGGAATATATATATTGGTTTTCAGAATCATGATTATTTCTGTGTAGAGAAAGATGGGCTTATTGGCTTTTTCTCGTCCAAGTCGGTGCAAAATTAATTCAAAACTTTTATTAAAGAAATACCAGCAAAAAAACAGACATTTTGATATCTGGAAATACGATATGTTTCTGTTCGCTCAGTGTATATTCAGAAATGACACCTAGTGCCTGGAAACATTTCTTATGAGCTTTTCATCAGCTACGACCTCGTTTTAAATATTTTTCAGGAATATATTGGGATATCAAATTGAGATCGCAGCGCCACATTCAGAAAAACTCCCACTAATATGCACCACTTCGACAACTATTGTTAATTGAGGTAAGGACTTTGACATTGTTTGAAAATTCCAAACTGTAAAATTTTGTGAGCGACTATTTCATTTTTCAGCGTTTCTCCAATTTTTATGTGAACGTTAACCTTGGATTGTGCTTTAAAGACATTAGTAATAATTTTAATCATATTCCAAAATTTCAAAATGATATCGCAGCGTCACTTTAACCAAGTTTCAAACTAATAAGAACCACTTTGACGATACTTCGACATCGACTGGAACTTTTCACCAGAGGGCGCACCACTTCTTGAAATCCCAATATTTCATATATATGTCTGTACCCTTATGCTTATGTGGAAATAGTAGAACTGAAGTGAAATTTGTGGTGTATAGTGTGTGCGTGTGTGTGTGATTTGTGTGTATCATTCATAGACGTTTGAATCATTCACAAAAAGAAAATCTATCTGAAACAGAAAATCTCCTGTCCAGTTATGAGAAAAAACAAGTGAAACGTACATGTTGAAGTTTAAATAGCGACACCGTCTGAAACCAAATCGACTGCTTCGTTCGTCCACTCTGTTAAATACTTATCCAAATATATCATGGGTCTTGCAAATATGTTCGTCCGAACAAATCCCTTGAAAAACACTCTCCGACGTGCGAATCCCTCACGAAACGACTATGCCTTCTCCTCATCGTGCCGCGAGTGGTCAGAATAAAAAAATAATCCTCGAAATCTTGTCTGGAGCCATAACCCGTCAGATTTTTATAATTAATGTAACACCTCGACGTGGCGCTTACCTGCCCCTCGCTATGGGGCGGCTCCTAATAAAAGGTACCTTTAACGTACTGATGCTCGGGATTCTCGATCCGCGGCGTAATCGACTTTTGACAAATTAGTTCTCCGTACGTATAACGGCCGTTCATTTGGAAACTAAATTAAATCGAAGACTGATATTATGGGATATGGGGACCCATCGGGCGCGGCAGGTAATGACTTATTCCATCGAGTGTTGCTGGAAAACGCTTCTTGTCTACTAAATTTGGTTAAATATTTTGAGGAACTTTTTGGAATCGCTTCTTCGAATGAATATGAAGGTATTCAACGATTTTTTAATCTTGAGATCTGGAAGGAGAATCTTGAAAGTCATATCACAATGTTTAATAATGAGGAAGTTATTTTTAGCTTCTTTATGAACTTATTTATAAAAGAAGTAACATCAAATATTCAGCAAATACTCTTTGTTGATTTGTGTATGAGTGTATATCATTCATAGGTACCTAATTCATTCACAAAAAGAGAAAATGTCTATCCGAAACAGCTACTTTCCTTCCTTTATTGCTCTTTCTTGCTCTCGCTCAATTTATATACCAAGAGAGAGTAGTTTGCATAAAAAAATATTCATCACTTCCTTCTACTCGCCTTCAAACCTAGATGAGCTCATTTCGCTTTGAGAAAAATATCCCTTTAACTAATCGGTGGACTAATGGATACATATAGTACGTTATCAAAGGATTCATCAAACATTTCGTGCGAATTAGGATAACCACTAGGTACATGAACGAACACTTCATTGTCTGATTTTCACTAAACAGTTTATACAATCACACAACAAACTGTTATCTAATCACTTAATCATTAATTTTAACCAAGTGTCGGGCAATTCAATAAGTTACTACCCTCGTGGGATTTTTTGCAATTTTAACTGACAATTTTTATGACTATGCCTTGGGCCATCACGAGATGCTCTGGGTATATGCTGATCAAGACACTCTTCGTGAAAAAGAAAAATCTCGATCAGAGCAAGGCAGTTTTCATACCCATTGTTAAATGTGAAAGCCGGTAATTCAGTGCAGAGGTAGATAAAAGAACGTAAACTTTCACGGCCGGAGGTAACTGATTCTTGGGTGTTTTCCGGGTTTGATCATTGCGTCCGTTACCTCATAGACTTTGATAATGCCTACCATAGTCGTAGGCGAAACGTCAGGAATAAAAACCTGTGGACCACGGCCATCAAACCCGGAAAACACCCAAGAATCAGAGGTAGATAAGTTTACATATATTATGATCTTATAGCACTTAGAACAGCAGGCTTCTTGAATAGGTGTACCAGGGTCTTGAAAACTATTCTTCGCTACGAATGATTATAATATTATGGTTAAACCAATCATTAAATATTGTAGCGTGATATGACATCCTACAATTAAATTAAAGATTTATCAATCGTTCGGAGTTTATGAAAAAATATTGAAACAATGAATTATAGTTTTTTTCGCCATAGACATCACTTACGATACTAACATGAAATTTTACATTCTAGTGAGTTTAACCATAATACAAGATGTGAAAGACGCACTATTTATCTGCAAAATACTCAATAATTTGTTACTGTGAGGAATGCATCTTTCGCATTTCACTGATTCCTTGTCCTATAAGAAGGCAACTGCTATTCACTTCTCAGATTATTATTATTATTGTGTACAATAATATACTATGGTTTCTGATACCATACCATTTCAATTCCGACCAGGTTGTATTCAAAAATGTTTTTTATTATGTTGGCAGACCTATTTGCTGTCACTTTTCAATTATCATTTTGTTTCTTCATCCTGTGAGCTATGATTTTTTCTCACATGGTGAATTTGTTTTATAAGCAAGTTGTTAACTCTACATAATGTAAAAGGCAGTTTTTGAATATAACTTCAAACGAAAGAGATACAGAGGTGGTCAGATTTTAGTAATACATTCTTTATTTCATTTCTGATTTGGATAATATTTGGGATATGGATGTTTAGGATGATTCTGGACAACTTTTCAAACTAGATTTAATTGATAAAAAATAGGCTAATATGTTGATTAATTATTCCAGTAACTTTCCGCACGGCTGTCAATGAGCCCTCAAATCTACGAATCCTGTAAGATTTACAGATACAATTATTAATTGCTTCTCCCTATTGTTATTAATATTATATAAAAACTGGACTTATAAGTAACTGATTATTCATAAAAAATAAAGAAATGAAAAAGAAGTGTTGTATTCTAAGTACTATTATTAATAAGTATTTATTATAAAAATCATTACATTGAAGCAACGATTCTGGCCAACGCCATCAAATCTATATTCATCAATGGTCACTGCAGGTACCCCTCCAGAGACTGTCAGATGTCAGGTTGCTGTTGGTGAATTCATATTGGAGCGCATATTACATATACACGATCTGACATTTACATATTGTTTAATAAAATAGTTGGTCTTGGGAAAAATAATGTACATTACTTATGCGAAAGTGATTTTTCCCACTCGTGTCAAAAATGTCACTTTCCTCACCAGTATTGTAGTATACTATTGAGATGATCGACAAGAAGATATTATTGTTTAAAGTAAAACTATATGGTCGTAGAGTGTATGATTGATCTCCAACATCGGAAGCAAAGGGTTCGCTTTGTCGATCCTCTGAATAAAAGATAATGACGTAGGTGTTCCACAGGAAAGTGTTCTGGACCCACTACTATTCATATTATATCTGAATTGTATGGATTTTTTCGTGAAGTGTGAATTCATCTACCTATTCGGTGATGACACTTGAATTGCTTGCAGGGATGCCTACATTGAAAGTGATATAAGAAAAATGAACACCATATTAATATCAATAAACAAATATTTGGGTGCAAATAAGCTGATATTGAATGAAGCTGGAACACAGGCAATGATTTCCACAACTAAATATAAATATAACGCGATTGATATTAATAATGTCTACCTGAACACCAACAATGAAAGGATTCAAGGTGTTTCAGGGGTTGAATACTTGAGTTCTCTACTTGATAATTGTTAGAATTTTAATGATTATTTCGATTATATGTATAAAATGATTTCCAAGTAACTCTTCTTTTTCACCCGATTATCTCAACATCTGTCGACAGAGTTTAAAATTACAGTATATAATTCAATTATTCAGCCGCATTTTGATTATTGCGCATGAGTGACATACCTGTTCAGTATCAATAAAATAAATATTCTGCAGAAGCTGTAAAATCGTGGAATGAGGTTTATTTCGAAAACAAGTCAACTAACCCCAATTATATTAATGTTAATGAGGCTCAGTTGGTTTTCGGTTGAGAAGAGACTTTTTATTTAACTTTGAATTTAATATTCAAAATAATCCCCAACATGGCGCCCTAATATTCTCATAATTTCATATTTTATAATAAAGATACCCCAAACTATATATACTATACTCGTAGAAAAAAATCACATCTATTTACCAAAAACTTCATACCATAATAGTATAAACTCATTTTTAGCAAAAAGCTTTCTGGAATTTAATAAATTGCTGGATGCCATCAATTAAAACATCCTCTCCACTAATACACTTCGAAGATGAATAAAAGAAATACAAGTATTGTGAGCGAAAATATTTTTTTATAGTTTTTTGTGAGTCAGGTTTTATTGTATACAATATGTGGATATATTAAATTGTTCTTCCTGGTTCGATGAAAATCTAGACAAATTTTGAACTGATTCGATTTGATTTCATTTCGTCTATCATTGATATTCTTGGTATTGTAGCTTTTATAAATGTATAGAATGGACTCCTCAAGTGCTTCGATATATACTATGTCTTATTCTATATTGTTTAGGAATTTTTATATTGCATTGTATTTATATGTATCGGATTTGTTTACTATATTTCGCATATGTATTTTAGGATTTCCTTTTTGAATAAAGTTTTCTATATATCGAAAGCTAAAGCCAATATCTGATATTTGAATAAGGCTTATCTCGTTATTTTATTCACATTACTAATTTTGAATTTCTTGTTTCAGGTAAGTTACCTGCACTGAGAGGATAATGTTTTGATCTTTCCATTTGAAACAATGAATCCACCCTTGAAAATGCGTTGAAAGGACAAGAAGCCGAAGCTCTACGAACTGAAAAATTGTAGAAGGTTGTGTGGAGCACAATCTCGTGGGTAATATTCTCAGGTTATGGCTCGTCTCGTCATTGATTTGTCACATAGTTTTTTTGCGAACTCTGTTTTGATTGGATGGACCAATAGATGCATCCACGGATCAATCGGTTTGATTTTGATGGCATTAAAAACTTGCCCTTTTTGATATGAATAACGAGGCCTTACCCTGTAACATGTGGATCTCAAAATGGTGGTTCCGTAACAATATCAATTCAGTAAAGCACCAGGTTCTCTATACATCTTGAAGTAGAAAAACAATATTTACTCATTATTCAAGATTCAGTTGCAAAATGATAATGCATTTCACGATTCAGCACCGATTAACAAATAATAACAAAATTAGTTACTATCAGTCATCATCACCAATGTAAACATCTAGTATTAAAAAGATAGCTATCAACCGCAAATGGAGACAAAAAACGAATCTTGTCAAAAGCGACTGCGGCATCCGATAGACGATCTTATAGAAGAAACACATGTACATGTATGCACAAAGCGTTCACACTAATGTTGTATTAAAGTCTTGACGCTAGCGATCGTAATATTCGATATCGTGATGATAGTGACGTTTCCGACATGGTCATAACAAATCGCTTGTAAAATGATGTTTGAAAGCTCTTCGAGGAGAAACATGATCGATGCAGTCGAAATCGTTAAATAAATCGCTGTGGTATTTCAAGATTTTATATACGGGGTCAAAAGCGTCTTCTCTTGATGTGAGTCCCCTTGTAACATAATAGTGAACTGCACAAATTAGTAGCAATTAATTATTATGAATGTACGCGTTTTTCAACCAGAAGATTTGAAAAATATTATAGGTGTAACCTCAATGACGGATATGGAAAGTGTTCGATATTTTTGGAGGCCCTTGCGGAATTGAAATGTTCAGGGAAAATACGATTTTTCCTCAACCCTAGAACATATGGTTTGTGACTGAGGTTTCTACTTTGGAATTGTGAAAATTTACCCGCTACAGATTATTCCATGTGAAACCCAGAATAAGTGTTTGTTAAGTTTATCAATAAAAATATTTGAAAAGGTACGAGGGCTGTCAAAAAGTTATTTTTCAACATAGTCTCCTTTGAGTCCTGAACTGAAACGCCTGCTCGACTAACCTTTTTTCTTTTAATATATAAATCTAGTTTTTTCTGTCCACCCTGACGTTATTACATTTTCGTCGTTTCTGTTTACTTATCTCGCTAAAATGGAATGAATGGATTATGAGGTTATGACCGCGAATATTTTGTTTCATATTGAAATAATAATGTTCTCCTGAAGTTCAGACTACCCTCCGTTTCGCTATCTGAACTGTGGGTTGCCTATATTGCAAGGCAAATATTTTCCGTTCAAAATACCCAATTCGTTTTGAAACGAAGTGTAGCGTTTTTATACTGCTAAGTATAAAAACGCCCAGTTTCTTAATATTTTATTTTCGGGAGTATTGCTTACCGTTCCCTGTGATATTCAAGTCGATTCCAAGCTTTTGCATCAGAACTGTTACTTTTGAACCTTGATGGTTTTGAGCCACATAAGTAAATTATTGATGATAATTGATAGTGGTCGCCAGGTCGAATTTAATAGGTAGGCAAATCCATATTTTTATATTAATTTTATTCCTTTGGATGAACATCAGTGTTTTTATACAGGGTGTCCCTGGACTTCCTCTTTTCCTTTCGGGAATGTATAGATGGGGTGAAAATATCACCAGTACTTCATATAACTTTTTTTCCTAAAATCCTTCGTTACCAAGTTACGGGCCCTCGAAGTTACAAAATGAAATATGTTTTTCTTTGATAACTTTTCAAGTGAATATTCAAAATCATCCAAATTTTGGTAATTGACTAAACAAATGAATTCCTTCGATGAGCTTTCATGCAGGAGTCAGTTGTTTTGCTACAAAGTCAGGAACGGACTACCCCCGATGGTCCACACCCCAAAACTTTGAAATGACAGATATTTTTCAATATTTTTCAACAAAATAAGGTTACTTGGACATTTTTATGAATAAAAGTACTCGTGTGGAAAGTCGATCGGAGCAACGAGTCTTGATAAAAATGTAGTTTTACTCGACGACATCAAACCCGCTCGTCCACCATTATCTGAAATGAAGCTCGATATGACCACCTTCTCTCTCTATACATTTTCTTAGTCTGCGAAGACACCCTCTCTGTACTTGAAATAGCATTCCAGGGTCGTTTCGTATGGCTTCACAATGTAATGTTATTCTATTCAACAATGCATCTCTTGTGTGAATAGGTGTAGCGTAAACAAGGATTTTTAGATGCCCCCACAGAAAGAAATCCAATGGATTAAAATCCGGAGACCGCGATGGCCATGAATATGGCCCACCTCTACCAATCCATCTATTGTGGAAAATATGGTTCAGATGGTCACGCACAATCGAACTAAAATGAGGAGGAGCGCCATCATGCATAAACCACATATCTCTTCGGGTTTGCAATGGAACATGTTCCAAAAGTCCATTCAAATCGTTCTGAATGAACTCCAAATAACGTTCTCCATTCAATCGGTCCTGTAGAACGAATGGTCCTATAAGATGGTTTCCTATGATACCAGCCCAAACATTCACGTTGAATTTCCGTTGGTGTTTGGTTTGCAATATCCCATGGGGATTTTCTTCGGCCCATATATGGAGATTATGAGAGTTGATAACTCCATCTCTACTGAAACCTGCTTCATCAGTGAATAAAACTCGATTAATAAAAGTCATATCCTCTCTTTGCCTATCCATGAACCAATTGGCATATTCCAGTCGTGCTGGAAAATCTTGAGGTGTCATGGCATGTACCTTCTGGATGTGAAATGCGTGGAGCAGTTGTTCCCTAATTATTCTATGAATAGTGGACTTGGATGTATGGAACTGTTCTGATAGATTTCTGATGCTCATTGAAGGATCATCAGCGACGGCTTCCCAAATATTTTCCTCCAATACAACGGTAAGTACAGTCCTAGGAGCGCCCTCACCACCTCGTTTTGGCAAAAGTGTACCTACAATAATATCGAAATGAAACAACGTGCTCAAATTAATTATCAATTATTACATACCTGTCTCCCTCAAGCTGCGATCGACACGCTCGAATGTTTCTCTTGACGGTACCGTTCGATTGGGAAAATGCTCGGAATACAGACGACGAGCTTCTGCAGCATTACAAAATGCTCGTCCATAAAATACATGCATATCTGCATATTCATTGAATGTAAACTGTTCGGCCATATCAAAAAAATTCAAAATATCCTATAGAATATTGACAATACAATGATAGTCATATGACAACGCACCACTCAACAAAACAAAATCGCATTCCAGTTTCTCATTTTTTATCAAAACTTTCTAAAAGGTTTTTTTGTCAACATTTGTGAAAGAAATTGAACATAATTATTCCCTGGATATTTTTCACCTGATCATGTGCAGCCGTTTTTGTAGTTCATTCGTTTGCTTTTTATTAGTAAAGTAAATATTTTTTCCGATGTGCGTTTTTTCAGCTGAATTTAGATTCGTGTTGAAGAATTTCTCCCATAAAATTATAATTATCAGTGAAACTCCTCAACAGTTTAGCTGTGAAGAAGAATTTGAAACATTCAAATGTTGAGTTTCATGAGATTCAGATAACTGATCAACACGAAACGTGATTATTCCACACGTATACATACAAAATATGGAATGAATTCGATATGTCATAGTAGAGTAGCTTGTTAGTTTAAAAACACCACGAATCTACAGAACTTGATATTTCTTTTGAAAACATATCTGCTTTCACAATTGTGAATTAAACTTCCATATAGGTACTGTACTTTTTGTTTACGACTTCATTTTAGCACACTTTGTATTATTCCTGTTATAAATGTTGTTGAATTAACGTTATCATCATTATTTCTGCTTTGATAATTATTCATTTCAAATAATGGTGGACGAGCGGGTTTGATGTCGTCGAGTAAAACTACATTTTTATCAAGACTCGTTGCTCCGATCGACTTACCACACGAGTACTTTTATTCATAAAATTGTCCAAGTAACCTTATATTGTTGAAAAATATTGAAAAATATCTGTCATTTCAAAGTTTTGGGGTGTGGACCATCGCGGGTAGTCCGTTCCTGACTTTGTAGCAAAACAACTGACTCCTGCATGAAAGCTCATCGAAGGAATTCATTTGTTTAGTCAATTACCAAAATTTGGATGATTTTGAATATTCACTTGAAAAGTTATCAAAGAAAAACATATTTCATTTTGTAACTTCGAGGGCCCGTAACTTGGTTACGAAGACTTTTAGGAAAAACAGTTATATGAAGTACTGGTGATATTTTGACCCCATCTAACATTCCCGAGAGGAAAAGAGGAAGTCCAGGGACACCCTGTATATATTTTTTTATTCTCTGTAATTAATGTCGAATTTAATAGTTTCAGATGAGAAAACCAGCTTTAGCGTACAACCAAGTAATCCATTTTTGAAAAACAAAAGGGTGTCTTTCAAATAAATATTCCAGTCAGAACAGTCGAAGTCGAGTTTCATTTTTTATTCCAAAGCCCTGAGAGATTGTTTCATTGCAGTTCTATACACTTAGTCCAACATTTCTCCAATCTTTTTTATCTCTTCCGAAAAATATGATTCGTCGAGATCATCAAAATAGGCATTTGTTTGTGAGATGACTTCGTCGTTGGGGTCAAATCTATTAGCACCGATTCATTTCTTCAAGTTAGGGAACAGGAAATCGTCACTCGGCACTGAATCTGGAGAATAGGGCGGATGAGGAAGCAATTCGTAGCCCAATTCTTTGTATGAACCCTTGCATTGTCCTGGTAGAAAAGAATTTTTTTCTTGGCCAAATGTGGTCTCTTTTTTCAATTCCTTATTAAATCGACCCAATAAGTTGGTATTATAGTATTCACCATTGATTGTTCCACCTTTTGAAAGGTAGTCAATGTAGATTATACCGCATGCGTTTCAAAAAACGGTCGCGATGACTTTATTGGCTGACAACCTTTGCCTCCTTTGCCACCGATTCTCCATTTTGCGAAAAGCTTCCTCATTCTCATAGGCCAGTAGACTAATACATGAGTTCTATTCAACAGCCGTGCCAAATCGCCAATTTTTTTGTAGGTAGTTTGGACCTCAAGGAATATAGTGTGAAATTTGTGGAATCGAGAAATGACGATTTCTGTCAAAAAAAAATTATTGAAAAAAACAAAAGACATATTTTGATGTTATTATCTTTGGAATAAGATTTATCGAAAAATGTTTCCTACAAAAAATGTGCGCCGTGATGAAATCTACAAAATAAGTCCTATGCAAAAATCACGTAGAATTATTAGTTTGGCGGTAAATCACTGTTAAACAAAAATTTTTCAAAAAAATTACTATTGTATTTACGAGGTTTATTTATGAAGTACTGTCCTCAAATTCATCCATCACCTGGAAGAAACTCTCCTGAAGAGATACCGGTAAGGTTTATCCAGCCATGTTATATAGTTTAGCAACAATGACCGATTTTCGTAAATCTGGCGTGTCGCTATAGCATTTGTTCCACAAGGCCGAGAAGGTGCAAAAAAATCATGGTGATTCTTTTCAGCATGTACATTCAGGATTTAAGTGAAAAAAATATTTTTAATTTTTTTTTAACATGTTTTTTGAATATGTGAGATTTTAGCTTATAAACAAATAGAAGTTACGCCTTATATATTCAAGTTATTTGAAATGTTCTTCAAGATTCCCGTAGATCTCAGCGAGACGCGTAATTTAAAAAAGAGAAAATTCCGATATCTTTATTCTAGGCCGAGATACAAAAACTTTTACGTTTGTTTCATTTGTTATTGTTTAAATAAACATTTTCGCGAAATTCAAGTTTTCGGGCATTCGTAATAGTGTTAGGCACAATATTTGATATTATAGAAACCGTTTTGAGCATTCATCTCATGGCAGATCATGATTGCATTCGGTCAGTCGCACGCCAAATATACTAACGGCGGCCTCGGTTCAGCCGGGTGACGCTTCCTTCCTGCTAGCCTCGCTCCAAGGCTCCTCTCGCGCGGCTTACTTAACAATTTCCATATCTCCCTTATAAATTGTCGTAAACAAATGAATTTTTTTTTGATTAAACGTAGTTTTTTTTCGTGAATTTAAAAATGTTCGTGAAAATCAATATTTTTCAATACGTACCTCACAAAATTGTTTTTAAATTCAATGTTGATGTTGGGTGGCCTATAAATAATCTTATATTTGAATGGTGACGAGAAAAAAAAGAAATTTGAATTCGTCCGTGATTTCTTTACTACAATTATCAACTACATACATTCTTACAAGTACCTTATGAAATACTTTTTTTCCTCTCCGGTTTATAGCTAGCGTTATCATCGTTATTCCCTACAATATTTTCATCGTCACTTGATGCAAACGTTACATCCTCCGTATCATCTATATCGTCTGAAATTCCTGAAAATTGTTCGTCGATTACGTCATCGCTTAGAACTATTTCAGGTTCGATGACATTCGAACAATTTTGTCCGCAACATTTTTTGCACAATATTGTGCATTTCAGCCCTACTTTTCGACACGCACAATTAGTTTGACATTTACTTGTATCGCAACCGCAAGAATATACCTATATATCCCGATATACGACACCTTATCCACGCTTTTACAGGCTGTGACACAACGTCTTCGCTGTACAAGCAGGGAAAAGCCAAATTGATTAAACTTTTGAGGAGTGACCGTAATTATCTCAAGAGAGAAGCTAGTATTTTCAATGAAGTTCGATACAGGCAGCCGGACAGAACATCGTTATAACGCTATATGGCGCACGAAAAAATTATGACTTCTCTTTTGATGAATTTCGGAACTAATGTTTTACGAATTCAACCCTTGAAAGTACGTTCAATTTTAGCTGTGTTCCCCCAACCGCTGAGGCATGCGATGAACATTCGCTTCGCACTTATTTATGAGTGTGCGAATGGCAAGGCGGTTGTTCAAAGGATCCAATGCAATGGGGTTGGAAAAGAAGCAACGGTATGTTGGTGCCGATCACTTGTAAAAAAGACCCAATTTCGGCCAATTTATTGGAAATAATTTCTTGCAGTTGCGATACAAAAATGTCAAACTAATTGTGCGTGTCGAAAAGTAGGGCTGAAATGCACAATATTGTGCAAAAAATGTTGCGGACAAAATTGTTCGAATGTCATCGAACCTGAAATAGTTCTAAACGATGACGTAATCGACGAACATATTTCAGGAATTTCAGACGATATAGATGATATGGAGGATGTGACGTTTGCATTAAGTGACGATGAAAATATTGTAGGAAATAACGATGATAACGCTTGCTATGAACCGAAGAAAAAAAAAAGTATTTCATAAAGTACTTGTAAGAATGTATGTAGTTGATAATTGTAATGAAAAAAATTACGGACGAATTCAAATTTCCTTTTTTTCTCGTCACCTTTCAAATATAAGATTATTTATAGGCCACCCAACATCAACATTGAATTTAAAAAAAAATTTTTTGGGGTACGTATTGAAAAACATTGATTTTCACGAACATTTTTGAATTCACGAGAAAAAACTACGTTGAATCAAAAAAAAATCATTTGTTTACGACAATTTATAAGGGAGATATGGAAATTGTTAAGTAAGCCGCGCGAGAGGAGCCTTGGAGCGAGGCTAGCAGGCCAGCACGCGTCACCCGGCTGAACCGAGGCCGCCGTCAGTATATTTCGCGTGCGAGTGACCGAATGCAATCATGATCTGCCATGAGATAAATGCTCAAAACGGTTTCTATAATATCAAATATTGTGCCTAACACTATTACGAATGTCCGAAAACTTGAATTTCGCGAAAATGTTTATTTAAACAATAACAAATGAAACAAACGTAAAAGTTTTTGTATCTCGGCCTAGAATAAAGATATTGGAATTTTCTCTTTTTTAAATTACGCGTCTCGCTGAGATCTACGGGAATCTTGAAGAACATTTCAAATAACTTGAATATATAAGGCGTAACTTCTATTTGTTTATAAGCTAAAATCTTACATATTCGAAAAACATGTTAAAAAAAAATTTAAAATATTTTTTTCACTCAAATCCTGAATGTACATGCTGAAAAGAATCACCATGATTTTTTTGCACCTTCTCGGCCTTGTGGAACAAATGCTATAGCGACACGCCAGATTTACGAAAATCGGTCATTGTTGCTAAACTATATAACATGGCTGGATGAACCTTACCGGTATCTCTTCAGGAGAGTTTCTTTCAGGTGATGGATGAGTTTGAGGACAGTACTTCATAAATAAACCTCGTGAATACAATAGTAATTTTTTTGAAAAATTTTTGTTCAACAGTGATTTACCGCCAAACTAATAATTCTACGTGATTTTTGCATAGGACTTATTTTGTAGATTTCATCACGGCGCACATTTTTTGTAGGAAACATTTTTCGATAAATCTTATTCCAAAGATAATAACATCAAAATATGTCTTTTGTTTTTTTCAATAATTTTTTTTTGACAGAAATCGTCATTTCTCGATTCCACAAATTTCACACTATATTCCTTGAGGTCCAAACTACCTACAAAAAAATTGGCGATTTGGCACGGCTGTTGAATAGAAGTCGTCCAAATTCATGTACATTCCGTCTGGACTATCATACCTAAGTGATCATTCCAAATTGAAACCACTAAGCCATGTGAGATGCCTATGGCTTCCACAATCTGCCTCACTTTCAATGTCGGATCGGCTAAAATAATATCGTAAATTTTTTCAATTACCTATTTCGAATGTAGAGACCTCAACTGGGTGTTCAGAACGTTCGGCATCTTCCGTGCTTGTACGGCCACATCGAAAATCAGTGAACCACTTCTTAACCATGGAAATGGACAGTGCAGAGTCCCCATAATATGTCAAGCTCAGCCTTGGTTTGAGTGATGGTTTTTTTCCGCGAAAAAGAATACTCCATGACCACACGAATTTCACTTTTTTCCATTTTGTTCTCGAAACTCGCGGTAGTCTTCTATCAACGGCTGACAAACAGAAACTAAATAATAATAATAATAATAATAATAATAATAAATGGTCTTTATTCAATTAAGAAAAGGCGATGTGTCAGCAGATGCTGTTTTTCAACCCAACCCTGACGCAGCTTTTTCACATTCAGTCAAGAGTCAACTGACAGCTGCCTGTTGATAGGAGCTGTGTTGCCATTTCAGTGAAGAGGCAGGAAATTCAAAAAGTCACGGACTTATTGACCCAGCCTCGTATATTGATTTCTGATTTCAAAATCGTTTCTGTATTCAAAAAGAATCACGCCGGAACCGATTGTGTCTCGAAACTGTTGCACCTAATATGACATGGAATGATTAAGTATCACAAAAGGCAATCCATCATAAACGTGTGCTTATCGTAAGGGGGTGGTTTCATTATAAGAAAAACTCGTTTCGGGTCATGAACTTTTACCCAAATATTTCCAAATATTCCGATATAAACAGTATGTGAATATTTCAGTCGACCGAAAAATTGATGGATTGAATTTATACTTGACTATTACATCTCTTGCGTGTAGTTTTTCATATTCTCTGTTATTTTCATTTGCGATTGGAAACGAATGGTTTGGCGTGTGAAATCGATTTTGATATACTGATATTGAAATTCAGAATGCGTTCACCATACCGGATCCTATAACGAGCTAGTTGATCTCCTCATCAGTTGTAAAATTTTGCTGTTATATTCGGAAATGTTCCCTGAGGATCAGCTCTTATCAAATTTTCATTTCATCTTTGTTTTGATTTTCTTTCACTTATTTCAATTTTTATATCATTGAAATTTTTGAAAATTGTTTAATTGATGAATATGATATCATGATAGAACACCTTACCCAATATCAATAAAAATTATGTCCCTAAAATGCACCCAAAATATTGTTACGATATTTCTGGGTTCGTTTTTCAAAATAAAATACGGAGGCGTGTGGGGGATTTATTTCGATTTCGTAAGAATATTCTCTTTCCGTTGAGCTTACTCACCAATCACACACAAAAACAAACAGGAAATTTTCATTTGGCCATTTCTCACTACTACTCGCAGAACCAAGGAACTTACCAATAGGAGAGAATAACAGATACCAAACCAAGAGAAAAATTAATTATTCAACGAGCCAGAAATCTGACTTCCCATGGGAATCCAATAATCTTTCAGAATAAAACGTTAATGAAATTTGCTTGATTTAGAATCAGAATATACTTTATTGCCCAAAGAATGTTATTCTTATTAACGAAGTCATCCCCAATGTACTAAAATTCGATATTTGTCACAAACAACTACAACAGTTTGAATCATCCCAGTTACAAACGAATTAAAAAACAGTCACAACTTATGAAATTTCGTGAACGGAATATATAAATAACATTTGCAAGTCATAAAATTTTATGAAAAAATATAGAAAGCACAAACGATTTGAAAAGTAAAATTCGAGTAGAGATATTCACCAGTATGTACACCTCAGTTTGAAATATGGAAATTGAATGCCCAATAACGCCAAATCAATCAGACTACTAGATCAGTAATTTGGTTTTGTGAAATCCCTTCAAACTTCAAAAAGGATTGTCATATAGTAACAACTTCACCCTTTTTCTAAAAATAGTGTGAATATTGATTCTTTTGTTTCGTACTGTAGTTGTAAATTACCCATGTGAATTATTGAATCTTTCACAAGAGGAATAGGCAAAGGTACACAATACTGGGAGGTACGATACGCTGATGATATACCAACGTATTGTTCATGGTGTTTGTGGATCATACATCATACATGACGTTCCTAAGATGAAAATAGAGGTAACAGTAAGAATTTGGTGCATTCTGAAATAATCTCTGCACGAATCCCGATGCTTGATCGGACAAAGCGCCCTGATTGCTCTTTTCTGGATGACTTGTACCCTTTGGATGAGGTTCTTGCTACAAGCCGCCCAGAAGGCAATTCCATAAGCTATATGCGATTCAACTAATGCATGATATGCCGATTTAGCTGCTGCATATCCTACTTCTCTACCGAGTTCTCTACCTATGATCCTGATGGCATAGCAACCGAAGACAATTTTTTGCATTGATTATCAAAATGTTCATTGAATTTCAACTCATCGTCAATATGGAGACCTAGATAAAAAAAAGTAGATTTCCTGGTAGAATCAGTGGTTTTGGAACTCATGTAAATTCGGATTTAATGATGGAAAGGGATGCTATGCGCTCCGATGCGCTCTTAGCCACCATATAGCAGCTAAATACGTTGCAGCTTCTCTCAACGAGATCAAGTTATCATCTCTTAGTTTGTACCCCTTTAGAAGAAATTGATCTTGTTCGGGATCATTCGAAAATGTCTCTATTTCTAATCTACCAATTATTCATTCAGATGAGAAATAGGTCGGAAAAAACTATTCCGATTCGTTTGCATTTTTCCGACCTGTTTCTATTCTTTTATTTGAAAGGTCATTCTGCTCATCGGAATGTATGAAGTTTTTAGCTTCCGCTAAAGTTTAGACAGCAACGTAGTTAATACAAACCAATCTGACACAGTCTCTATATTAGACATTATCTTGAAACCGAACGAACAGACAATATATGTTCGACTACATATCAGTTCTTCACTACCAAATCCTCACATTGCTTATTTGTAGCAAATCTTTTTTAACAACTGAGATTTAGAGATATGATAAACATGTCAAACGTATTGTTTGAACGTCATTTTTTTGTGGTGGATCAATATTTGTTCCGTAGTTTTTTGGGTTTGTAACCTACCACAATCTGAAAAAATGAGAATTAATATAGGAATCTATACAAGTGTAGAATTTGAAATAATTCGACAAATATCAATCACGAAAACTATCTTTATCAGGTTTTTGCAATTGAAAAGGAATTCGCCTAGAAGTTTTGAGAACGGAAACAGATTTAGTTTCCGAAACGTTAACAGATAAGTATTTTCATATATATCAGTTCTTATTATTTTTTTGATAGTCAAAATTTGAGTTATACGAGAAGTTGCTGACTAATTGGACTTGTTCTATCCAGAAAGAACTGTTTTTCAATAGACGCAGCAACTTTTCGGGATAGATTGAAAATCTGCCCTTCTACACTTGTATAGATTCCACTATTAATTCTTATTTTTTCACATTGTGGTAGGTTACAAACCCAAGAAAGTAGGGACCAAATGTCGAACGTATTCATTTGAAACCAAGTTGGATCATCACAATTTTCAAATTCTATGTGAAAATAATGTCATCTGTTGGGAGCTCGGTGTAATTCGTCTATTTACAATGTCTGCTAGTTATACAAAATTGCGAAATTAACCGTGCATGTATTATTCAATTCATCATTATATGTGGTCTGGATGTTTTTTGAAGGAGGTGAATGAATATTGAAATTCATCATCTGGGTTTTCTCTCCGCTAAAAATGGAAGAACTTTAGGTTCTTACTAGTATCTGTTTATAAGGCAAATCGGTATATTTGCCCCGACACGTTTTAAAAGTAGAAACTCTGGAAAAAAAATTACAAAGGGTTAGAAAAAGGAGGCAGGGTAGTTTCCGAAACGACGCCAAGGGGAAGTATAATAGTATATTATTGAACGAGCGTATAATGATGGCTATTATTCACGAAGTTTACCGAGAGAATAATAGCCATTATTCGCCAGTACAATACTATACTTTATCCACGACTAATATAAAAATTTGTTGCAGTTGTTTTGTTGGGAAATTTTGTTATATTGGGTATATACAAATTTTTCGGAACATTATTATTTTATTCTAACAAATATATCATACAATACTGTTGACAGGTTTGAGTCGAATTTGTTTGGATTCAAAAGCTATTTCGATATGACACGCACATTCACAGTCGTTGATAGTTCAGAGTAAATACCTCTTGTCCTTTTTTTTATGTAGGTGAAGAACTCAATTGAAAATATTTGGTGGATCACACGATAAAGTTTTAAAAACCGGTTGTTTGTAGCTAAACAATAAAATATTATAGCTAAATCAAGCAAGTAGGTATTATTTGACAGCAGTGAATAATGACTCATTATCCACTACTTGATAATGGTTATCATTGAAGTGGAGTGATGTACAATAGGCACATTATACAATAGTATAAAATATTTTTTTACATTTTTCTCCAATTCCATCTATAATTTCGCAGAGAGTTACCATATGTAACTGACGAAATAGTCAGTCAATTTTGCTTTTTCGTAATATTGGTTGATTATATAGGCATTATAATTTTTTGAATGGTTGTGAGGAAGACAGAGAACTACATTCTCAGTAATTCCCCCGAGATAAATGATGCATTTTTTGTTTCGCTCTGTAATAAATATTTGTTCTATAATATTTTCATTTCTGCTCTATATAATCCAGCTACTGCTGAGTTAGACATTTGTTACGATTCAAAATATTCGCAGAAATATTTTTATTAAATTGATAACACGTCTTAGGTTTGGCACTTGTTGAAATGTCTGACTAATGTACACAATCGTATATCTGACGCACTACTGAAATATAGCGTTCTTATGGATTGATATCGATTGATTCCGACTAAAGTGGAAACGAGAAGCGGCGCTCAATAACTAACATTACAGTCGGCATGTCTGATTTATTCAAGGATCTCTTTTTGAATTCAGAACTATGAAATGCTATAAGGTGAAATTATTGCTACAAAATAGCCAGAAACATGTAGAACAGTTATCTTGACATCCTTTTGAAACACGTGGATTTCCCATATGTCTCTCTTAAAATAACTAATGTCAACGACAAGAGGGTGATGTAGTTTGAATTGGTCAATCACCAACAGTCCAAGTTTCATCAGAAGCCTTTCATTCATTACCTGCTGATATCTTCCAACTTTTCGAATTTATATTAGTCAAAGTTGATACCGACAAATCTAACCAACCGCCGAAAGCACGATCTTGGGTCATTTCAACAATCACTACGAAAATATTGACTGTTTTACAAAATTCTCATGTATATGCTAGGAATAGCCTACTTATACTTCGACATTCGATGGTAAAACGACGGGATAATATTATTCCAAGAATAACTATCTTTGGTTTAATCCTGTAATCGTAATATCAACCTTATAATCATGTCAACTAATTGAAACAGACACATATTCCTGATTCCAGTATATAACATAATAGTCTGCGAGTACTCCCGATGATTTTTCATCGCTCTCTGGATACAACCCATTTCTGGAATGAATAACTCCAGAAATGAATTCACTGTCATGTTCTGTCCAGAAATAATACTACAATATTTTGTAGTCACGGTTTGCTCGATTATTATAGCTATTTACCAAAAAGAAAGTTATGAATCACAAAAACCAGACCTGTAGCAACTTTCTCATGAAAGAACTGGTTTTTCCGAAAATTGCAACGAAACAAAGTTGAACGCAGTCAAATCTACGGTTTTATGTGCAAATGTAATGTAAAATCGTATCTCATAGATGAATTTCTTAGGAGAATCAACTTCGTGGTTATATGACAAAATACCTTATTTCGACCCCAATAACACGTTCTCAAGATTTTCAGTCAGTTTTGTAACACCTTGTATTGCTTAGAAATTCTATCATATATTTCCACAAAATCAAAAATATTACGTTTTAAAAACAACTGAATAGACGCCAGAAGGCTTGTTAAGGTAAGCGTACATAGGTACGTATCGTACGAATCGTACGAAACGGATTTTAGAATTATTAGTATAGTAAGTTATACACTGACCGGCAGCGGACGGATCGCACGTATCGGTCCGTCGGTAATGCCGATGATATTTATCGAAGGGGCAACTTTTCCGACTGGTGCGGATGACAACATGCGGATTGCCGATAAGTGGACGCATGTCACAATAGGTAGTCACTGGTCGCCTCACAGATCATTTGAATTTTGTTACATTTCGACACTAAGTACACACACGTGCTTTAATTATATTTGTTATTACGCATATCATGGAGCAAATCAGTGAATAGTGTATGATATTCTCCAAATTGTGATCTTTTTTTGAATGTCATGTATCCACAATCTATGTCTTCTCTTATTTCCCCTCCTTTCTTCTTCATTTAATAACAAAGCAATAATGACAAGTTCTTCATCACTTTCCATGATCGGAAACATTACACACTGTAATGTTTCCGATCGTCAACTCACTACGAAAATGCGAATGTTACTTAAAAGCCGACCGTCGCATCGGCAATCCGATCGCTACGGATACAGTGGACGCACTACCACAAATCGATCCGTTTTATACGATCCGTACGATACGTACGATGCGTACCTATGGACGCTTACCTTTAAGAAATGTCATCGTCAGTGTGATGATTCAAAATCCACAATAAATAGTATTTATTTCCGGATGACGGTATCCGGTAATGTGTGTTTTCCTTCAAGGTATACATACTATCCCATTCATTGCCAATCTCCTAGGAGCAACTCTGTATGAAAATTGTCTCATTTAATCGTTATTTTTGATCGTCGATTTGCATAAGAGTTTCTTACAATGAAATATAATCGAGACGGAATCAGTTAGACATGCAGCTGCATCTCGAATTGCGAACATGCAAAACCGATTGGCACATTCGTTCTCCGAGTGCAAGGAATGTGGGTCAGCTTGGTTGTGGGTGTTGGAGGCATAGTTTCAATATATACGCTGGAGGTTGAAGTTATAGTGTGGTCAAATATGCTGCCTGCTGTATGCAGTTTCCTGTCCTAGCGAAAGCTTTTTGCGGACAATGCTGAAAACTGAGCTAGGATTTGAGTGAATAAGCAACTCAGGTTATACAGGCTGCCACTATCTCAATGTCCTAATGTCATCGCCTTGATATGAAGGCATTGAGAAATGGGAAACACTGTACTTGACCCAGGAATTAGTTTTAAATTTTTTTATTGATTATAATGCATTTTTCGAATAATCGAAAATAATTACCAGGAAGTTTTGAACCATGAAGATACTATAATGAGTTTTTTGAATGATGTCAGCTGAGTCAAGTATCCCTTCACCTGAGAATACATCACCCAACCCTTGAGGATATTTGACTCAAATACAGAAAATTGATGAGAACATTGGCAATAAATCTTTATTCTTCGAATATATCAAAAAATCATTACTCGAATGTACAAGGAATATTATAGGTGATGAAATGGAAGTCTTCGGTATTGAGTGAGAACTTGAACGTAAAATAAAACTCATTCAATCAACATTTGAATCAACTCTCAAAAGTGAATATTCAATGATTTCTTCAATCTGGTCGAAGTCTACCTCTGATATGTCATCGTTTTTGGCCATCAATTATCCTTACTACAGTTGGGTCAAGTATCCCTACTAACGCTGTTTCAAGTATCCCTGAGTTATATGCTTCAATCCAAACTTCAATATCAGCACCATTATTCAATGTCACAATTTATAAAATTGTAGCTCCATATAAACCTAATACATTGGAAAATCAACAATATTTTACCTCTTCATGAAGTTTCACAAAAATTTACAGCCTTTCGAAAAACGTACAGACTTGTTTCGGCCTGGATGAAAAAAGTAACACTGATAATGGTTTTCCCTCTAGGCCATCAGTTGAGTAAAGATTTTGAATTTTCGAAAAAATCAATATCCCAAACTTTCCCTGAATTGATGAAAATGTCTTGGGTCAAGTATCCCCATTTTCCATTATAATTTGTCTGTACGACTCAAATTGTTGTGTGTGCGAAAGCCGCGCAAAAGCTTGGCGATGCAACTGATCTGGCAACCCTGTGAGGTATCAGCCAGTCCAACTGGAAGTGCCAACGTTAGACATGATTTCTTATTAGTCTATTTCTTGTATAGAGCTGAAATAATATTGAAGTATTATAAGCACACGAATAGTCTCTATCAACTCAGTTGAGGCAACACAGAACCCCATGCCAGTTTATAGGATTAGTAATAACCCGCCGCCAATGTTTCATCAAAAATACGCCGAATGTAAATGGAATTGCAGATTTTATGCTGTTTCAAGTGACTTCGTATAATGTTCCAAGAAAGTATTTATATATCCGTATTCGTTGTTTTTGTTTATATATATATATATATATATATATATATATATATATATATTCAAAAGCTAAAATAAAATTAATAAAATAAATGTCTTATTTACTACTAATGAACAGAAGTTTTTTTGGTTTTCATTTCTGATGCCTATATATCAATTGATTCCACTTCAACTGGCCTATAAACGTTTTTTAATGAGGAATAATAGTTTCAGTGTTACAATGTTCGGACACGAAAAGATAACAATCGTCGAGGTTCTACTAGGACATGAACGTTGCATGGCCACAACTGATTTATTGTCAACTGTGATCGAATTATTAATGGAGTTACTAGCCGGGCAGTCATGAAAATTATCCCCTTTCTGAAGTTTGAATTTTCTCGTTTCCTCTTGATTTTTCCAACTCATTCTATTTCGTTTCCCGACTCCAATTTGAAGTTATCTGTTTTCATTTTTCGGATTGTCTCTCTTTCTCTTCACAGTTTTTGGTTTCGGTGATTAATAAGAGATTATTAACCGATTCCATCAGTATAGAAAATACGGACAATTACGACGAAAAACTTGAATGCTAAACAGCGTTAACCTCTTATCTGATTTTGGTGTATATTACTGCGACAAATTGTCAGTGTATTGAATATTTTTCAGATATCAATCACCCTAACACCAAAGTTATATTATTGACACTCACAACATGACATATTTCCCCTTAACATCATATCAGATTTGATATTTCTGGCAGATATATTGGATCCAAAAATTGTTTTGGAAACAAAAGCAGGTTACCCTTTTGACACGACAGCGACAAAAATGAGTACTTTTTCGCAATTCGATCAAAAATATTACATTTTTGACGAGAAGGAACAGGTCAACATTTCCAAGAATTTATTGGTTGTAGGCAAGGAGTAACAGTTCGAAAAG
Source organism: Zygogramma bicolorata (assembly GCA_032362365.1). NCBI lineage: Eukaryota > Metazoa > Arthropoda > Insecta > Coleoptera > Chrysomelidae > Zygogramma > Zygogramma bicolorata. The sequence continues at coordinate 520,120 of JAVJAQ010001629.1, forward strand.
CTCATAACTGTACTGTAAGAAAAGTATATATGAACGACGGCGTATTAGTGGCAATCTGTCATGTTTTTATACAGGGTGTCCCAAACTCGACCTATTAGACATTTCTGGAAAACGGGACATAGGATTTTTTTGAAAATGTGATTTCTTGGGTAATTAGTTCTGTTTTATCGATCTAAAATATTTTCAGCGCTGCGACGTTGCCGCTTATATTGAAAAGTAGCAACAACTTTGATATATTAAATAGGACACGCTATATATTATTGCATTTTTCACTTTGTTAATGCTTTCCGATTATTTTTGTATGATACTTCCTTATATCTATCTCTAGTGGTTTTCGAGAAATTCATTGATTTCCTTATTTCTTGTGCGAAACATAGCTCTAATCAAATGCTTATTACTGCGGTATTTCGGTTCAAAGACAACTGATATTTTGGATGTAGTTTGACAATGCCCTGTGTATTAGTTGTGTCTAAGGAAATTCTTTCTCCATTATACAGGGCCGTTCAAAATTTGTGATTTCACCGATACATACAAAAGTTGTGAAAAGTGCATTTTTCAAATGGAACATCCTGTATAATATCGAAAATCCTGAAAGACAATTGAAGTTCCTTTCGAAAGATGTGTCATGTTCATACTTAAATAGTCAGGTTTCCGAAATAAATGCAAGTTTCTATAACAATTAGATTATTTTGACATATTTTGTATTAGGTAGCTATGAAATGTCACGGAACATGTCATTATGGAAATTCGACAATAAATGCATCAATAATAAATAGTCATAAACGTGAATTTGATTAATAAAGAATCAAAATAGAAGACAATAATAATTCAAATGAAGTTTGATTAGGAAAGAATCAAAATGGAAGGCAATAACAATTCAAATTCGATATTATTCCATAACGTTGAAGAAATGAATATTTTCAAGATTACTTTCCGTCCATATTATTATCATGACCTTCCAACAGAGCGTGTTCGGCTACTGCTGATTTTTGTGTTTGGCTATATCGACAGCTTCTTTTGGTGCTCGGTTAATCGCGTTTTTATGCTCCTGAAAATTGCTCTCACCCCATTTTTTGTCAGCAGTCTTCCAATGCGGTCCGTCATACCTTCAATATAGGGCCGGCGCTCACTGCAAATGACGTCATAAGTCAACCCTCGGGGAGTAGGTCTCTTATGGTTCACTGGGAGATTACGCGAATATTTGTCATATGTCTAATCCAATTACAAGAAAGTCATGTGTTGTGCCGAAATGTAAAAGCACAACAATCAATGCTCAAGAAAAGTTATTTTTTGTGGTTACAATGGATGTCCGAATGCGAAAGAAATGGATGAAAGCTATAAAGAGGTTGAATCAATTTGGAGCTCAAAGCTCCAACTCACTCCACTCATTTGCCTCAAGTATATTTATATAGTAATATTCATTAAGAAGAGTGAATAGGTGATGAAGACATCAGTATTTATGTTTTAAACAGAACTTAAAAGGTTTGGTAAGCCTGCGCTGCGACGTCGAGGTAAGTATTTTGTATAAAAAATGAACTATTTTTTGTAAAATCGTAATCAACCATAAGTCCATCTATTTTAGGTAGATTATCTGATTGCCCTTTTTCGAATCCTTCATCCATGGTATTGTATATACATTATAAAAGTTACAGTGATAAAATGCAAATATGCCTATGTATGTGAAAAACTCGACAAGTCTGAGCTTTTTTCTCTGATGGCCATATTAAGCTTTCACCGAATTCGTTCCAACCTTTACGAGCTCACTGTGTAGGTTCTTTATTTTTTTCAGATTATAGTAGTTTGAATTACCAAAAAAGCTGCATGAAGAAACCATGTCTTATAATTATGGACTATAACCATTTATCAACAACAAGACTCTGTACGCTCGTTACAGTTGATGCTCCTATTCCGTTCCATTAATTGTTATTTCAAAGATCTCTTCAACATCACGATTATTATTAGTTCATTGTTGAATGAACGCATATTAACATGGATTAGATCATTATAATGATAGAGTTCAACAAATCTGACCTTCTGACCATGGTAATTCCGAACTGAAAAACTCGAAATATAATAACGAGATACCCATTCATCTTCATTAGAGAGACGATTACAAAAAATCGTACGGTATTAAGACTGGCATACGGGCAAGGCGTAGGTGGTAAGCTTTCGCCGGTCTCGAGGTAAGGAGGTTGATGAGGAAGTTATTGAAATGATGAAGAAAGTCGTTTGAGATGTGCGTATATTAAAAGATAATTCGTTTTAATGATGGTAATAACGAACTGGACCAGAAAAGGAAAACGGTGATTGAGTAGGTATGTCGAAATTGAGTGATCTGAGAGTAAGGATTGGTTTTGTACATAATACAATGAAAATTATCCTGATAAATTTTCGACTGTTCTAACAACCATTCAAATTTCGTCATTTTGTGTCATGTGGAACAATTTCACCCAATCATGTCAACATTAGACTGATAATTACATTCAGTGCAATTTTCAATCCCTATGAAAACACGATCGAGTTTGACAACTTCATCCAAATAAATTTCAAAATGTCACGTTTCGGCAATGAGAATGTTCAAAGTATAAATGCGCTAATCAAAGAAAAAATTCCCAGAAATACAACCTACAGTCACAAATATATTTGGGGAATATTCATGGAATTTTGCTGCGAACGAGAATATGAGTAGAATGAACATAGAAGCTTAGAAGAATTGGCGTTGATACTAAAAGATTGGGCCGTCAATATGAGAAAGAAAAACGGGGACTAATTCAAAGAGGCAAGACAATGTGGAACGTTTCGTGCAAACTATTGCAAGAAAAGTACTATAATGACTATAATATTATGATTGACCCGTTTAACAATATAGTGTTTGAACCAGCCCGAGATGCCCGCGATGCAATCAGGAAGAAACTACAAGCAGATCCATGTAAACGTAAGACCAGTTCAGTTTCGTTAAATTGGTCTGAAATTAACAAAATAATATTGCTTTGGGATGAAGATACCCCTGAAGGTCTTATGCGTAAATTTTACCATATTGCTGCTGTAGAATTAGCGTGGCAAGGAGGAGAGGCAGTTGCTTGTCTGGTGGATTTTTTTCAAATCGAGAAAAATAACGATGACACTCCAACAAATCGCATTGAATACAATCCGGTATTCAGTAAAACGTGCCAAGGTGGTTCTAAAAGCTGTGCAAGTAGTAAATGGTTGGTTATCAATAGTGAGAGACAAAGATGCCCTGTATGTCTTTTTCATAAACTGATATCAAAACGAGGCGACAATATTACCTCACCACGACTGTTCTTAAAACCAAATCGGCACTGGAAAAATGAAACTGACAAATGGTACGATAATGTACCTGTTGGAAGAAATACAATGAATGGATGGACTAAATCTTCTGCTGAAGCAATTGGCTTGAATGTAAAGGAGAAAAAGATAACAAATCACTCGAATAGGTCAACTGCTGTTAGCGAATTAGCAAAAAGTGGTGTAGAAGAACAACAATTGCTGAAAATTACTGGTCATGGCAATCAGAATTCTATAAAACCATACTTAAATCTCGATCAAGAACATCACAACAAGATTATGAATATTATGCGTGGTAATAGATCTTCTATAGTAGTAGACCAAGAGCCCGTGTCACTATTTTTGGTAGTGATAAGTTTACGCCCATCGACCACTGAAACTTTTATCGATGTCGACGATGCTACAGAGATTCTCGCCATACATGATTTCCGGGGCGAAGTTGGGCGAAATATGTATAAAAAAAACAACAACAAAGAAAAACCAGTTTACAACTGACAGTGGGGCAGATCTTACCATTAGCATTTTAATGACACAAATTTCGCATGCCAGCCTTATTCAATGGAGCGGAAGGGCGCTGGGCACACCTGTTTCGGAAGAATTTTTAAGTATTTTTTTATGATAAGCTTACGTTCCAAAATTTAGGGGCAAGTAATCTATTATACATAAATCGAGAATCTATAACCGTCAGTCACGTACCACGTGGCAAAAAGAAACTGAGCCCTTGAAAATGTGCATTCAGGTATACTTCAATATTATAAGTTTATGCTCAAAAAATTCACACGACGTTAGTTGTACCACCTTCATCAAGAACTTGTCACCTATAATCATGTAAAGAGTGGCAAAGCCCCGATAAAAATTGAAAACATGCGTCATTTCAGTGGAAATGCGCTTCAAGCATTGTATATATGTATAAAGGGTGTCCTGAAATTACATACATAAATTTCAACTACAGGAAGAGTTGAGAAAGTTCACACACAAACATGTGTCCAGAAATGGTCCCTTAGGGAGTTATGGCCATTTAAAGGCGTGCCCAAGATGAAGGCCCAATATGTTGAAATTCTACCTAAATGAGCTACAGCCATTTGAATGTGCAACTTTCGGGATGGTTTTAATCTGAAATCTCCGAAACGGTACTTTACAATAAAATTAAATTCCTAGAGTTGATAATCCTTTTTATCACGGATGAAAAGTATTAACATTCCTTTCAAGATTCCATTAAGGGGTGGGTCAAACCCCAACTTTTTTCGCATGTATTTTTTTCGAGGTTTCGATCGCAGATTATTGAATTCTACAGTTTTCTACACAAAAATGTATTCTTGTTCAATTTGGAAATAATGCTTGATTAAATCATCAGAAGTAACGATATCGAATGAAAAAAAAAATGATAACAAATGAATAGCGCTAACAACAAAAAACTGAAGCGTACATTTATACTACAAATTTCCCAGATTAAAATTTCATCTATATCCAAAACCGTTGGAAGTTAAAAAAAACAAACTCAAAATTTGAACTTTATCTCCCTCATTAGCAACATTTTATATGAGCAAGTTGGGTCAAATTATTATATTTTGAAGTGAGGAATCTGTAATTTCTATATGTTATGACACTATATGGTAAAACACGATTTAATTTCTGTGGAAATTTAATGTGGAGAATCAAATACAGTGATACAGATAGTTACTATTTTGTGACGGTAAACTCAGATGTCGGCAACAGGATCGTACTGGAGTTCCCATTTCGTTTGGAAAAAAAACGAATCATGAACTGAAATACCTATATTTATTCTTGAAATGTATAGTCGAAAAAATATAAATAAAAATCACAGCATAGAGGGTACGGACATTCGGAAATTGCAAGTAATCTCTGAATATACAGATCAGGGTGCTTCGCGCGACGCTGCATTTGTTGACTGACAACATTCCACCGATACATGAGATGACTGACACGTGAATTGATCGATCCAGCAGAGTCCACTTCAAGTATGTTTCGAAGTGTCAGTCGTCAAATTACTGTATTGAAAAATTTAGGGCCGATGTTTCAATAATTGTCATATTATTCCTGCACTTCGTAAATGCAAGAAACTTGTCAGTTTAGCTACCAAGTGAGCTTTGTCCATGCAATAAACAGCTGAGAAAGGTGTTTTCATATTCACGTACTCACGTTGTACCTAAATGTTTGATTGTCAGTCACAAACATATGATTTTTTTGATAAAAATGTAGCCAAGCTTTATAGAGCGCTATTCCAGGAACTTGTTTTTACGAACGGCAATATTTGCACCCCTTGTTTGATGACTGTTGATTGCATTTTCCAATTGGACAGTTGAAATTGAACATTATTGTGAAGGAATCAGTCGTGAGCTTATTATAAAAAATAACTTAGAAATTCTTCCGAAACAGGTGGGCCCAGCGCCCTTCCGCCCCATTGAATAAGGCTGGCCTGCGAAATTTGTGTCATTAAAATGCTAATGGTAAGATCTGCCCCATTGTCAGTTGTAAACTGGTTTCTCTTTGTTGTTTTTTTTAATACATATTTCGAGGGTTGTAGCGGGTGAACGCCACGATTTAGGCGACTGACAATAAGCGAGCGTCGGATTATTTTTCTGAAATCTCTGCTTTCCCAATGTTCTCAGTCGTAAACTTACGACAAATTTTGCTCACTTTTTTTATACAGATCGGTCAGCCCTCTACCCTAACTTCGCCCCGGAAATCATGTATGGCGAGAATCTCTGTAGCATCGTCGACATCGATAATACAAGTTTCAGTGGTCGATGGGCGTAAACTTATCACTACCAAAAATAGTGACACGGGCTCTTGGTCTATAGAGAACAGCAACGAATCTAATGTTAACTTAAATTTTAATAATTGTACTTTCACTAACTGTACTTTTAATAAATAAATGTTTCGTTGTGTTGAGTTATGATTTTTTTTGTCGAAAAATTATCCGCCGAATATCCCTCGGACATTGATGAATGCCTCATAATTTCATGACAAATTTCTCAAGCTCGTTGCTTGGTAACAGCACTCAGCCTTCGGCTTCGTGCTGTTACCAAGGAACGAGCTTTCGATTGTCATGAAATTATCTCGTCTGTTATCAATGTCCTAGGGATATTACTACTGAAAATCAGTTTCGAGGTAACTACGATTCTGCAGGGCCCGTTATTGAAAGGTTAACATATACGCTACCTATTTCTGCCTCAATGTCCTGCATACCGCACTGACTGCCGATCTATATGATATGGTGGTATTTGTTATTATGTAATCATTTGATTGCATATGTCTCTTCATTATATGGTTGAAAGGCATAAGTGAAACTGAACATCATTCGATATTTCGAACTTTTATGTTACTGAGAACCCCTTTTTTGATCGGTGGTGGAATATGTCTTTCGTTGTATAGAAAAATACCGACAGATTACGTTTCATCGTTCAATAAAGCATCTGATGGCACAACGGAACAACAAACAGATATTTCACAGTTCCCATTTGGTATATACCAAATGTGTTTGGCAGCTTACGTTCGAAATTGCAAGTAATCGTCCTCGTCCTAGAAAAATATAATATGGAAAGTTGAGGGACAGATTTGTTTCTGTCCCGAAACAGGTCACAGACCCAGATATTCTCGGAGTATGACCATACTCGTACACAATATCCTTTATCCAAAACTAAAAACCGTTCGCATAAACAAATCAATCATACCACCTGTGGTACAGCATGCATGCCCATGCGAACGATTATAATGGATTAATTATCGAAAAACGAAAGTCGGACAATTACCTAATTGAGATGCTCCGCCTGCGGTAAGTGTTCATTATGTACAAATATGGAAGTGCATCCATAAAGTATTATCGAGAACGAACTCGTTAATTTTGCAATTCAAATCGAGACCTATCATTCATTTTCGACAAACTGGTTGCTTATTTATGAACAACTCGAAATGAAATGGCATGCAAAGGCGTATACTTCAGCGACTTATATGCCATGCGATGAATAGCATTATCTGAATCAAACCCGAAACAATGACTGACTCTATTTTTCAGCACAAATCAGCCTCTGTGATGATGAAAAGAATTGAATGTCAACTCTCCACCCCATAAGTCAGTGAACATTCAATAAAAATGCGAACTAGAAGTTACAATCCTGTCATTAACACTCGTCTCTCCTTAAAACTCCCTGCATCTTTTGTGTTATTGTTAATGCGTTACCAATGCGTCTAGTTGAGTTTCCGATTGATAGATGGTCTAGAAGAAAACGCTACATTTAATGCTAGTAATGTATGTTTGATTCCTAATCAAGTTATGTCAATTCTCACATTGCCTTTGAAGAGCCAGAAGTCTGATTCACAGGTGTTTTGGGACGCCGGCGCAACACACACGTCAATTGAGCATAATTAGGACGACAAAAATCAATTGATTTCAAGAGAAGTTGACTATGACCTCGTGTATGACTTTTGTAGCATGTTAATTTTCTGAGAACAACATAGTTTGTTGGGAACATAAATTAATAAATCATTTTAACAACATTCAGCGCTTGGTCCAAGAAGGAGAATTTCAATTTGCGAAATCGTAACTTTTTGTGCTAGTTTGACTTTGACGTTTGACAATGTTCGAAAGGAACATAAACAAGATATCAACCATTCAATTTTTATTGGTAAAAAAAAGATCTCGACTTGTGGATAGTTACAATTAAGGTGGCTATATACTGGTGTTTTCACTCCATATAAAAGATTGTCAGCAAATCAGACGACCGATATGGCTAACTTGATGAGAAATTTGATGATGTAGGCGTAATAGTACTGCAAAAAATCCGCCAGGTACCGGCACTCTTGCAGTGGAGATGACAGTCCTGTGTTGCCAAGTGGCCATGTCGTTGCGAATTCTGGTCCAGATCAGTAGAAACACAATGCAAATTTATTCCAACTGAGAAATTATTTTCAAACTACATGGAATAAATAACGCATAAAGTTAAACAAAAATTTGGCGCGTTTTGGTGTTTTCAATAACCTCACATATCCAGTCCCGATAAATTCTCTATCCTTTAACAAAAACATCAGAATTGGCAACAGCGTGTTCCATGGATCGAGTGATCACGAAAATTAATAGAAATTTTTGATTACCAGCGCCCCTCATGGCCACTGATGAACTATCACGCCTTGTCCACAGGTTTGTCTGAAACAATATCACAACATTAGAAACACCAGTATATAGACATCTTAGTTACAATTGATTTGTTCTGATAATTTCACTGAAAGCTGAAGAAGATTCATCTCAATAAATTTCACGATAATTCGTATCCTGTTTTTCATAACGTCTTTGATTAACCCTTGAAGCTCGTCGAAAGTTTCGCTAGTCATTCGAGACAAGAATCGTTTTTCATCTTGGCGAAGCTGCGGCATCAAGCTATGATATTTTCCATATTGTCGTCTTTTCCAAATCGATTTCATGCAACTATTTTCTTTTATCGAAAGTATTGCAATATCGTGAAATATTTTGTACCAATGATTTAAACAATAATAAAGTATAGGAAGGTTTTCGTATGGAAAGAGATTGTTGTCATCTTGATTAATTTCGCTTTGGTATGTAGGACTCTCAAGCGACTGCTTATCGCGCCTAGGGCCAGTTTTTCAATAAAAAGATAAATGAGTTATCGTCAGACAGACGGAAGAAATGAAGGGTGCGCGTGAGTACTTTTTGGCAGTGATAAGGATGAAAACTGTTTGTAATTTTTTTTCTGCTAGGTACCTTGCATTGAAAAACTGATCCGCAGTAGGTGAACTGGGCCTGGTTTGCAATCAATTCATACTCAGAGAAAGAAGGAGTATAGAATCTAACACAACTACTTGGCAGATGTGTTCAGACCATACCATAGAACAAGTCTTGCGAGGGCAGTCTGATAATTGCCAAGAATCAAGTTTTCATCGAAAGCAACATTTTTTCCTGTATTGACAAATCGTTCACCAATATTTCATCATTTTACAAAAATCCCGGTAACCACCGAAGAGTTATGAGTTTTTTTATGAAGTGGTTATTTACGACGTACACCGTATGCTAATATACGACACATATAAATCATAAAGAGTGTCAACATTCTGTGAATTCCTGATAATTCATAATTTATCCATGTTATTTTTATGAATACAATATTAATAGCTGTGGAATTTGTCATGCTGGTCGGCACTAATATTATAACAGTACATATTACACTATTTTGCTACTGTTCGTAATTTTGACGCTTTTCAATGTGTCTGATCATTTGTTATTTACTCAAGGTTTGTTGAACTCAAGTCTCGTGGGTGAGATGGATAATAATAATTTTATTTGAAGTGATGTCACATCTTGTTTTTTTGCAATTATTCTCATTGCCATGCGAATATCTAGATACATTCCTGAGATAAGTCGAGTTTTCGATAAGTGAAATGTGGATTTAAAAGAGGAAAGTACATTTTGATGTTCGGGAAGTTAACCGAGCCGCTCCTTTGAAGGTAACAAATAACCTAGGATTGAACTTTTCAAACTCATTCAAAATTTTTCATAAAAAATTTCACACTAATGGAATGGTTCAACATGTATTCTGTCTCATTTGAGTTGAGTTTTGGTAACAGGTTATTGAAACATGAGATTGAAATTCTTCCAAAAATCCGGACACCAATTACCAACAAGCGAGAACACTGATTTCTGGAAAAAATCGCACCACCTCCAAACGATAAGAAAACAGGTAGGATTTTATTGAATTTATACTCATTTTCTTTTTTGAAAACAGCAAAACATATGACACAATGCTATCGGTACGGTTTATTTATAGAAAGTGTTGATCCCAGATGAAACAGTGTCAATAGCAAAGATCCAATGAGTGAACAGCATCAACAATTATTTTTGTTCATATTATTATCTATACAGAATCTGAAGCATAATCTACCGATTATGATATCATCAATGCCTTGATCATTTTATCTATAGGTGTTAATTCATTACATTCGAGGATAATTCTCACTGCCTTATTCTGCTGTAAATTTTATACTATAATTGTTACGTATGTATATATTTTCTTTAGTACATGCTATAGCTACAGCAGAACAATGTAAGGGATATTTAATCACTAATATTGCTTGTTGATACTATCTCAACAAAATTCAATGGTAGCGTTTTGCGTTGCTCGTACGCCTGTCGGTTTCCTCTACAAATTATCGTCAAACTTAACGGTCGCCATGCAAAATGTCTCTTTTTCTCGTTATGATTTATATCTACACCTTTTTCAAACACACTGACAGAGGGCAAGGGACGCTAATATTCCTAAATACCGTGGTGATCTGAGGCGTCTTACTGATTCTCGTTAGAACAGGGTCAGTTGATGTACCTATCAGAAAATTGTCTATCGCATGAAGCCAGCCATAAAAAGGTCTGCCGTGACCGGTGATCGAACCCGAGCGAATCGCAATGGGGAGAGTAAATCAGATACGAACGAACGCCTACCTCATTCAGATCTAACCGATAAGATAACAATATAGTATTCAATTTACATACCTCAAGGACTTTCTGTCTTAGGCCAACTTCCAATAATCAAATTTTAAGATATGGGAAATTTTCGATAACTTTTTCAAGAAATGACTTGAGACAAAACGCATTTTGGTTTCGAATTGGAGACATACCCAGTTTCGATTCAAACTTTTCAATAAAAAATTTTCAAAATTGCGACTGAAGCAATTTGTCAATTATGTTTGGAGTCCTATTTGCGTAAGTGTTCATAATGGGAGTGAGTTACAGTAATTATAACGGTTGTCTTTGCTATCTGACTAATTGAATTAATGATGATATGAGTGAATTTAGTAATAAGATATATTTCAAATTGGATGTTTTTCTCAATCATACTGTGGATCTAGTTTCGGACTTGTGTACTTTTAGTTTATGATTCAATATTTCGAACCCCAATTTGAACAGAAAACCGAATAGTGTCGTCTCTGGTATAGATCTGTATGCTTCTGATATTTTTGGTTGGCTGTCGAAGAGGAGGCATCTGGTATTTAATTTTTCAATAAATACGGCCATTTTTTCAGATTTTGCCCAAATGCATGCGTTGCTGATTGGAATCAAATTAGTTATTCATTATTTAATATTCAAAATCGTTGAAGAGATTTAGTGAAAATGACGAAAGTAACAAATTTAAGTTGGGTGTAAATTCTCATCGTGGCGTTTTCGCATTTTGCGGTCACAACCCCAAAGTCTACGCCAAAACGCCTTTACTGAATATGGATTCATGGCTAAGTGTTTCATTATGAATAGTCACCAAATCAGACAAATTAACGTCTCAATAGATTCACTTAATAAACCTTCACATTATGGTTGGAAAAATGAAGTCTTCAAAAACAATTCACTTCATTTCACTGTGCTCATTCGACTCAAGAATATTATCATAATATTACAAGCCCACTGTGCTCATTCGACTCAAGAATATTATCATAATATTACAAGCCAACTTTATTCACAATGATAATAAATCGTAAAATACAACAGAATAATATAATTCTACAATTCCATAAAACCCATGTTCCACGGTCAAACAATTTGATCAAATCTATTTGAAGGAGGGCATATCCTCTTGTGCTCGTTGATATATTGCCTGCGAGCTATGATATGCTATTTTGCAGTTCTATGGGCTTTCGACGCGTTTTTTTCCTGCATGAGGTCACCCATCGAAGTACTAAACGCGGCGAGCTATGATATGCTATTTTCCTGCAGTTCTATGGGCTTTCGACGCGGTTTTTTCCTGCATGAGGTCACCCATCGAAGTACTAAACGCGCTTGGCTTTGCTTAACTTCAGATATCGAATGATTGTCAGTCAACCTGGAGAGCTGGGCCGTGCACCAAATACTGACTTACCAATGAATCACTGCCTATTAGTTCATTTTTCCTAAACATTTCGCATGATTTCAATAGAATGCATAAAAACAGAATGAATTCATCACTCATAACTTCTACAAATAAATTGTACAAGCTTGTCGGACTGATCAAATGATGTCTAACTCGGTATACCAAGTTGCTAAAAATTCATCTATAAGTTTCTGAAAATGAGTATTTCTTTCAAATATTCCTCATCATTCCCAAGTGCATCCAAAAGCCAGATCCTCTTGCTGGTAAAATACGGTTTAACGTTCTTGGTTGCCCCAACCCTCTAGGGCGATACTGATTTATCGCCATTTGCACTTCCATCTTTAAGGAAACCTTACAGTATTACCTCTCTCATTTCAGTATCACCATAATTCATCCTCAATAAAAACCCACTTCATTCGTTGGTACATGATTTATGAAAACGTGTTCCAATGAACGGTTATTTCGAGCGGAAGGACGTGAAACAAGCATTTCGCAGGCGCGACAGAGGCCGCAAAAATGATATTTTGCGGCCGTTACCCAGGGTGACGTTTGGCAAAAAAAATTTGTATTGCTAAATTATTCTTATAGGTACCATCAGTTTACTTTTATATTCGCGTTGAAACGCTGTCTTGTTAAAAAGACAATTTTTAGTGGAATGATATAATTTTCACGGTTTCACGAAAAATATTCTGTATACTATGGCCCCAAATTGTTTTCGCGGAATGCGAAAAAGCATTTTGCGACCTTAGTACACAACCATTCTCGTTGCCAATGATATATCTTACGAACATAGCGATTTCTTCAAAACATTGTTAGACATCGAAAAACTTCACCGGCATCCTCCGACTCCGAAGATAACGACGCTATATGCAAAAACTCGTTCGGAAATTCCTCTCGCCGTTTTCGAATCCTCCGAAAATAACAAAAAGAATGTTCGTCGTACAACGTGAAATATTCGAAAAGCGAGAAAAAACTAGCCTGCGACATCGTTCCGCGTATATTTGTTATATCGTCGCTGAATTTTTTTCGAAGATAATGGCGCTTTCGGTGAGAAAGGTTCTTTTGTTGGCAGGACGCGGGCTTCGAATTTGACGCGATTTAAATTCAATGGAATTCACGACTGGATCTTCCGTCACGTCTGGTGGTGGTTGTCTGCAGGACGGTATTTGAAGAATCTTGTTGAGTTCGGAGTGGTAGATAGATAGATAGATAGATAATTGCTTTATTTGCTTAACAACAAAATAGTTTTAGCATCGTCAGATAGGCCAAATTGCCAAGTAAGAAGACTTACACAATAAATTACATTAATTTCTTAAAATTTAAATACAAAATACTGCACCAAGTTTTACACTAACACCAAGTTAAAATACAATGATTCAAGATGTGTACATATATATTTACATATCATGTGGTAGTTATACAAAGAACTCTTCGACACTATAAGGACATGAAGATAGAAGAATTTCCCTGGTAACAATACGGAATCGATTAACAGTCTGACACTTTACGTTACTAGGAAGATGATTATACAATCGAATTGCCATTGTAACAAAGTTTTTGTGGGTAAATGTTAATCTATGTTGGGGAGGAACTATGAGATTTTGATTTCTTGTATTATATGAGTGAACATTTTCGTGTGTAACATAATTCATATAGTCATTCTTAATATACAACAGGCATTGATGAATGTACAGAGCTAGCAAGGTCATTATTCTAAGATTTCTAAAGTAGTCTCTACAAGAGTCACGACTTCCCAAGTTTGCAATTATTCTAACAGCTGTTTTTTGCTGTTTAAACACTGCATGCCAGTCCGAGGAATTTCCCCATATCATAACACCATACAAAATTTGGCTCTGGAACAGACCCATGTAAGCCTGCCTGACTATGTCCATAGATGCAAAAAAGGAGATTTTTCTTAGGACATAATTTATGCTAGAAAGTTTTGAACAAAGTTTTTTTATATGATACTTAAAATTAAGCTCTGTGTCCAAATATATCCCAAGAAATTTGATCTCCACTTTCTCCCCATGATCTGGTTTGAGACTGAAATCTATCACAGTTGTTTTCTGCATATTTAAAGAAAGGTGATTAGCATGGAACCATTGTTTTGCATATTCCAGGCCACTCTTTATTACTGATTGAGATTCAACACAATTATCCCCTGACACATACAAAGTTGTGTCATCGGCACACTGTACAGTTTCTACATTACTCATATTATAGGGGAAATCATTCATATAGATAATAAAAAGAATTGGGCCCAGTATGGATCCCTGCGGCACACCCATAGTGACTGGCAAAGTTGATGATTTAATTCCGTTACACTCAACAAGCTGATATCTTGATGTTAGGTATGACTTCAAGAAATAAAAGGCATTACCCCTTATTCCATAGAACTGTAATTTCTCCAAAAGAGTATCATGACAGACACAATCAAATGCCATCGAAAGGTCACAAAAGGCAGCCGCACAAGCCTCCCTCCTCTCAAAGGCCCCAACTATGTCTGTAACCAGCTTAACTATGGCATTAATGGTAGAACAGCCCTTTCGGAACCCATACTGCACTGGCGAGAGCAACCCATGCTTAACCAAAAAAGCCGTGAGCCTTGTGCAAAAGGCCAGCTCTATAATTTTACCCAATACTGGAACAACAGATATAGGCCTAAAGTTATTTATATCATCCTCCTCACCCTTATTCTTGTATATTGGGCACACTCTAGATGTCTTCAACCTATCGGGGAAGACACCCTGAGTAAAACATTGATTTATTAGAAATGTCATCGGAGTGGCCACACCATTCTTTAAAGTTTTAAGCATTCTATTACTTATGCCAAAGACATCTCTAGCTGTGCTATTAGATAAACTAGATATCAATGTTATAACCTCACACTCAGTAAACGGTGCCAAGTAAATAGTTTTGGTACAATTAAAATGTTGAGATAGGTACTTTATGGGATCCTTTGCATTACCCTGAAGAGAGCTGGACATCTCCCGAGGAGCATCCAAAACATGTGTAGAAAATTTCAATCCTCTACAAGCAACCGCGAGGCAAGTTTTGCTTGAACTATATCTCGGCCACTTTTTGATTGATGGTATCTCAATACCACTAGTTTGATATTTCTCTATATATTACGGTAACTGCAGAGGGAATATTTTTATTGGATCAGTTCAATGAGTACCACACCTACAAAAGTTATAGAGATCATGCTGGATCTCACCCCTATTGGTATACTTGTCCTAGCTAAAATGGCCATGGCACGTATCCACTCTTTCGGTATCACCCTGGCTTTAAAACAGAGTGCAATGATTCGCTGCTGGTGGAATGGAAATGGAACATTTGGAATTCCACTACTGAAGGCAAACACAAACTCCATCCACCTGAATAATCCTTACAAAATCCTTCACAAAAACGAGCGAAGGCTTCAGGACGTGGATTTTACTCATGATATCTCAAAAATTCAGCAAGTTACTTCAAACTAAGCTCACAAGTATATCCATGGAAGCAAATAGATTAACCAGAAAAAGTATAACCGATAGAACTGCTGACCTTGGAATACCACTATGTCCTAGTTGAATACTCTTAGATGTACTGTAAATAAGGCCAAAGAGCTTGTTACAAAAACACCTTTTCGGATAGAGGTAGCTGACTCAGCTCTTTGCTGGAGATATGAACAGAAAATCAAACAGATCGTCAAAAAGAAGGTATAACTAGTTTTCTTCGGGCTTGAAGGCATCGTTTTTTGGAATTTCTTCCTAACGTTTCGCTAGCGCGAGTGGCCAGCTTCTTCAGAGGCTTCCTCATTTCCGATGATCCATATTCAGTATCATCTCGACCAATCTCTGAGTGTTGACAAAGCACAATGGTTCTAATGAGGCCCGAATGCATTTTGGAAACTCGCCAAGAGGTAACCTACATGATATCGAGGAGTAACCTACTTGATACTGTGTATCAATCGCCAGCTGAGCCTTAGCTGGAAACTTATTTGTTCGACCGATACTATTCATTAATTGTTGAAGACTTAGCTTACAGCAATGTGTCTTAACAGCAGATTAATACCGTACTGACTCTTCGAGATCAAACAAGTACATTGATGGGACAGTTACCTACTTCATAAGCATGAACTGTTGATTCTATTGTCCATGGTCCATGGCCCAGAGCGTTGAATCACATATAATTAATTTGAGTCATTTGAAAATATCAACATGTTTTTGCTAATATTTTGTTTCAACTTATTCCGTTTTGTTTTCCCTCTGTATTTATTTGGAGAAGCATTCAAAAAAGCCTCACAACCTCATACTCATATTTTTTCCACATATTATATCTGTATGCGTTCAATCAAAAGAATGATTGCCATATCATACATATTTTTTCGAATACTAATCCTCTTCACAAAAATAATGTCGTTGTGGTCTATCTAGCAACCAATCGCTAGGAAAACGGATCTACATCAACACTAGCTTAAGAGGAAAGAATCTGTTCTGATAATAGTTATTTATGTATCAAGGGAATTAGGAGGGCCTTAATTACCGATGGCAAAGTTTGCGTCCCGAGGGCCTCTGGCCCAAGGGACAGCAATTGCCCGAGGTTATTAAGGCTCATTAATTCCCGTGGTACATAGATAATTTTATTTCTGACCGATTTCAATAAAATTTTGTTCATTTTTGAAACGGAAAAATGTACCAATTCATTACCTTCCCGGTATATTTGAATCAGGTACCGTTGATTATAGTAGAGTTTTCTTGTTGCTAGGTTGTTGCTATGTTACTTGTTTATAAACAGAACTTTGTTATCAAGCTGTGTTTGCGGTAAAAACGTGTTTTCTACCCCAAATATAATGGAGGATATTTTGAAAAAAGCTGAACAAGCAAGAGAACCATTAATTCCATCGAAAAGTGAAGCCGTATACCAAAAAGAAAACAAGATATTTCTGGACTGGCTGACACGGAAAAATGTTACTACTCACTATATATATATATATATATATATATATATATATATATATATATATATATATATATATATATATATAATTTTATTTTTACTTGCGAAAGGTAGAGGGAATTATAAAATCTATAATGTCCCAAGGGAGTTATGACCCTCTTTATTGATAGCGTTACTATGACGATATAAGCTTATAATATCCCGGTCAGAAATAAAATATATTTTATATCCATCGCTATATTATATACTCGATCGGAATCACTCTTAGTAGACTTGAATATTTTTATTCCCAAAATTTCAATGAATATAAAATCTGACGAAAATGTTTACTTTTAGTTTCTGTAAACTCCAGCCATCAGTATATTTTTTCTTCTCGAATTGAGTTATAATACTGATTGTGAATCTGAGTATCCACCTTGTCAATTACTGTCGCCCTTTTTTGTTATGCAAATGCATTTACCGGTGTTTCACAATTCAGTGTAGCCGATATCGACAACCTAATAATAATAATAGGTCTTTATTTCCCAATAATAGGTAAGATAACAAAGGAGAGAAACAAAAAAATTAAAAGAATAACATTGGGAAAAAGCCGAAGATCAGCTGGATGTGCCTCGCGACACAGCATCTGTTTTTCATCTTGAGCTCGAGAAAAAGAATTATATATATATATGTATATAAATACAGTAATGATAATGAAGGAAAATATCAAAAATAAACCAAAAAAAAAATAATGATAATAATAAATTTGAAATACAACATTTTTGTCAAGTGTGCGAAAAGAGAGAAAAAGCTGAGATTACTTGAACATACAAAACAGTAAGTATTATAACAAAATAACTGCATATATACATACACACCTATATACACATATATATTTACACCAGTTCTTTCAGTAATCAGTTAATCTTGTTCGTCGCTTAGATATCTCTTGAAAGCTCTTTTGAAATGATTGAGTGGCAACGTCTTCAGCTCCTCAGAGATGGAGTTGTACACTTTGGTGATCTGATAGGAAAATGACCTCTTAAATAGTTCTGTTCGATGAGCAGGAAGCGTAAGTTTACCTTTGAATCTGACATTGATGTTGTGAATATCAGTTCGATATCTTATTTTATTGAAGAGGTATTGGGGAAACTTTTCCATAATTATTTTATGATACAAACATGCAGTGTGTAGTCGACATATCGAGCCAGTTAGTCTCTTTCAGTTTGTGAGATATACGACGACCACGTCTTATACCATGTATCAAGCGGAGACAACTATTTTGAACAACTTGTATTCTTCTCTTATCTTCCGAGTCAATAGACGGACTGAATATTGCACTTCCAAAATTGATTCTTGATAAAACTAATGATTCGCATAAAATAGTTTTCACCTTTTTGTTGAAGCAGTGCCTGTTTGCATATATCATTTTCAGATTCATGTAGGCAATACTGATACATTTGTTAATGTGGCGTTTGCATTTCAAATTTGTATCTGTTATTACCCCAAGATTTTTCGCCTGTTCAACCGGAGTAATAAGATCACCTTCAATGTTAATTTTAAAGGTAGTTGTTAGATCGCTGACTATATTTTGACTACCAAAGATCAATAGAGATGTTTTACTAGCATTAATATGAAGGGAATGTCGTCTAGAAATGGCAATCAGAGACAACACATCTTCATTCAATGCCTCCACAGCGGTATTCATGTTCATTGGATCGAAAGACAGATGTAGTTGCGTATCGTCAGCATAAAAATCAATTGTCGAGTGGTTTATAGCACGTTGGAAGTTAGATATATACAGAATGAATAGCAGAGGTCGTAGAATGGAGCCTTGTGGTACGCCGCAAGATATCCCTAAGGGGTCTGATGTTTCATTTCCTATTTTAATACGTTACACCCTTTCGCCCAAATAACTTCTGAAAAATTGGACGGCAGTATTCGAGAGGCCAATATATTCCAAAATGGCAAATAAATGAATAAAGTTTAAAGACTAATAGTATCAAATGCTTTTGTAAATTTAATAGTACGAGTGCGGTGGCCTTTTTGGCATCTGTTGCCCTGAACATATCATCCGTGATATTCAGAAGAGCTGTTTCACAACTATGTTGTGGCCTGAAACCAGATTGAGTCTCAGGTAATATGCTATGTTCCGATAAGTGCACAAACAATTGGTTGTAAACAACTCTCTCCAGAATTTTTGACATGGCTGGTAAGATACTTATTGGTCGCAAGCCTCTAAATGTTTCGGAATAACTTTTTTTTGGAATGGGTATCACCAAGGCCTCTTTCCAGTGGCTTGGAAATTCACCTGTATGAAGACAGATATTTATAATATGTGCTATATATGGTATTATCAACGGACAGCACATGAGTATTAATTTTATATTGATTTCATCAGAGCCCTGTGCATTAGATTTTATGTTAATGTTATATAATATGATATCCTGTATATGAGATTCGTCGATTTGTTGAAAAGATAATTCTCTGTTATTTAATCTTCTATTATTTTTGTAGAAGGTAATCATGTCCACATCAGGAGGAATCTGTGGAATTGCATTTATAAAGTAGTTATTTAGTTCACTAACTTTTTTCGAATTATCTGGAAGGTCTATGGTCTTTCTTTTATTCGTGCTCAATAAACTTATATCTTTCCATACTTTGTTTACTCCGTTGGTTCTTAGTAAATGTTGGAAATACGCTTTTCTTCATTTTTACAAGCTAAAGTGGTATAATTTCTAAGTGTTTTGTAATATTTATAGTGAACAGGGTTTTTGGATTTTTTCCATCTGTTTCTCGCCCTAGCACGTAATATCATGAGTAAACGGATATTATCTGTAATCCATGGTGGATAATTCTTGGTAATTTTTATTATTTTTTTAGGAGCATGCTGGTCAAAATTGGTCAAAATACAGTCATTCAAACATTGAAGTTTTTCGGCTATACTTTGTGCCTCATATATCAGAGCAATAGGTGAATTTTGCAAGTCCATATAGAAATTTTCCAAAGAGAATTTCCTAAAATCCCTGATTGTTTTATAGATTTCAGGTTTCCCTTCAGTAACAGCAGTTAATTGAATATAAGTGAGATCATGATCAGACATATTATCGGCCGGGATAACGGCAACATTTTTGACAAAATTATCTCTAATACTTGTGATAATAAGATCAATTAGGGTTGCAGAAGTGAAAGTGATACGGGTAGGTACCTCAACGAGTTGCGATAGTCCAAGAGATTCTAGCATTGAGTTGATTTTATTACAATATGGATTATCAATTGCTAACATGTTGATGTTAAAATCTCCCAAACAAATCAGTTCATCATACATTGGTAAGAACATAGAAAAAACATCTTCCAGTTCAGTTATAAAATCACTGACAGAATAGCTTGGTGGTCTGTCTATAAACGAACCCTACTGCGAATATTTGTTTCTCAACATGCAGCTCAATCCACAGTTGTTCAACGGACGAATGAAATGTATTAATTACTCGATAAACTAATGAATTTTGAACACAGATACATATACCACCCCCTCTTCCTGTACGTCTATCTTTTCTCAACAAGGTGTTCCCCTCAACATCAACAATACCATCTTCTATTGCTTAGGCCAGTCATTATATACATTTGGAAATGCAAATGAACCGAGAAAGCCAAATTTTAGAAATTATGTTGGAAGGGGCTAGAAAAGCTTAAGTTCAAATTGTCGACCAAAATAACCTTGTGGGTTTTCCGCCATCTTGAAAAAGGGTTAGATTTATGTTTTTTTTCATCATTACTCGGTTCCCCGTTGAGATACGAGAATTTTTATTGAATACTTTTTTGTTACTTTTTGCACGATCTACAATTAAGGTTTCATACATTTTTCACGTATCGATCATCGTTATCGAGATATCGATGAAACAATCCATAATTGGGGAGAAAAAATTGTTTTTCGCCATTTTCTTTTTTCTCGTGAAAGATATCGAGAAATGTTCGAGATGAAACTTGTAGAGCGTGTTCAGACCTACAAATTCGTTTTTTTATTTTTTATTTCCGACAAAAGTTACGACCTCTAGCGTGCCACAAAGTCGGCCTCATCGCGACCGACGCTGCAATGTGCGTCTCGCCATAGAGCGCGTCTATACGGCGACCGTTAGAGTTTTTTTCGTGTACGTGCCGAAACATCTGCTCCTTTTTGTAGCATTCCAGCAAAGAATATTTGCGTACAAACGAACAAGAAGCGCATCTGACAATTCGACAAATACACCCTGAGTGCGCATATCTACCAGCAGTGTCAGCTTTTTGCAGTCGGTCAGTCATATCAACAAACAAGTACTGGTGTTTCCTGTCGAGTAGTTTACTGGATTACTGTTTTTTGCTGGCAGTCATGCGTAGTCGTAACAAAAATAGTTTGGAGGTCATGAAATATGGTAGTGGTGGGGACCACAGGAATAGCGGCTGTGTAGCGGCAAGTGACGCTTCTTGTTCGTTATGCGTAAATCTTTGATTCCAGTCAGTTGTCTCGAGTCTTTTGAAGCGAGCATACCTATTTGAAAATTTGTGCGAAAATGGGTGATTTCTTGCGATTGAAGAAATTTCACGACTCGAAGAGTCTACCGAGGAGAAGTTTGAACAGCCAGGACCATCAAAACGCCGAAAAACGTGTGAAAAAAATGACTGCCTGTAATTATTATTTTTGCTGCATAAAATTATTTGATCAATAAATTTCAAGTATTTGATATATAATTTGGCTGGTTTATTGATTTATTTTGTATTGCAATAACTCCCTGAACAACCATTCTTCCATTTTGACGTGTGGATAGAACCGTGCGAGCGGCTACATGAAAACCGGACACAGTCTTACTGACTTTGAGGCGCGCTAGAGGTCGTAACTTTTGTCGGAAATAAAACATAAAAAAACGAATTTGTAGGTCTGGACACGCTCTACAAGTTTCATTTCGAACATTTCTCGATATTTTAAATGAGAAAAAAAAAAAGCGAAAAACAATTTTTTCTCCCCAAATTTATGTTTTTTTTCATCGATATCTCGATAACGATGATCGATACGTGAAAAATGTATAGCACCTCAATTGTAGATCGTGCAGAAAGCAACAAAAAAGTATTCAATAAAATTTTCGTATCTCCACGGGGAACCGATTAATGATGAAAAAACTGAATTTAACCCTTTTTCAAGATACAAGGTTATTTTGGTCGACAATTTGAACTTGAGCTTTTCTAGCCCCTTCCAACATAATATCAACAATTTGGCTTTCTCGGTTCATTTGCATTTCTAACCCGATTTTTCCGACGAAATGACTGGAGTATGCTGGAGTTAACCAGGTCTCAGATAGAGCGAGCACCGGATAATTGTGACATTGTAAATCCTCTTTCAGATCAAATATCTTTGGAATCAAAGAACGAATATTTAAATGGGCTATAATAAAATTGCGATTCATTTCAACTATTAGTGAGGTTTTGATAAATATAAAATGATTGAACTGAAACAACACAAGGATGCACAATTCTATTGATACCTGCCTATGGAAATTCTGAAATTTAGAGTATCAGTTCGAATGTGATTAAAATTTCAAAAAAAAAAAGAAAAAAAAGCAAAGTTTCCAGAAGATAGTGTTTCGCATACACATAAGTAAATATCTTAAACTAATATAAATTTAGCACAGGAGATTAACAAAGTTTTAATACAAGTTCGTATCACTCTATCTCGTGAAAGAGTATTGAATATTTCAGGTCCTGGGTCTCAGATTTTTTTTGAATTGGCTGCTGAGATGGCGTGACGTCCTTCTTATTTGGTGTCGGTATATTATTCAGGTATACTGTATAGAAATCAGGACGAGATTGTAGATCCTCGAGAGAGTGGAATTCGTTGTTGATCAGTAACTGGTTTTCACGAATTTTGGCCTTCACCCCGTGTTTTTTAGCAATATTGATATAACCTCTGAGGGCTTTGTGAATGGCTTGGTCTTCTCGACTCAGATCGTCTGTAACACTAACTCCTTTGTCTTTGAGCTTGTACAAATTTTGGAGTATTTCACTTTTCTTCAAATAGGATATTAATTCAATTTTCAGCACTTTCGAATCAGATGTATTTTTAATAAAGTAGGCGTTATTAATATCAGATAAACCTAAATTTATTTCAATTGTATTTCCAAGGAATAGTAGTGATGCTGGAATATCCGCAGCTTTGATGCCAAAGACAACAATGTTATTCTTCCGAAGAACGCGATCCAAAGATTTTACCTGATCTGATAATTTAGCGTTTTCTTCTTCTAGCTTTGAGATCTTATTGTTTGCTAACTGTAACTCTTCTTTGATTTCACTCAAAGTATCGTTGGTTTTATCACTTTTTTTGTCCAAGTTAACTAGGAGATTGAACACCTCGACTAGGGATATTTCCTGATGATTTGTACTCAGTCTGGTTGAAAGCGACATGTTCATGAGAAGAAATTGAACAAGAAATTCTAGGTTAAATCACCCGTACTAATAAACTAGATGAGTATACACCGCGGGCATATCTGACAGACGACAGTAAATGACAGTTGTCAATCCAGCTTGCTGGACAAACAAACCTCATTTACTTATGCTAAGTGTGTGTTCATGTCATATTTTAGAATCTTTTTTCTCAATAAAGCGTCAATTCTGTGCGATTGTGAAATGTGGAAGTAAAAGCGGCAGGCATAATGTTTCATTCCATCGATTCCCTTCTATTTTCGACAATAGAAAAAGAGATTAATCCTCTCGCTGAAAAGAGATGTGAATTGTGGATTCAGGCCACTAGAAGGGCAGATTTAACTTCTTATAAGTTGAAATGGGCAACGGTGTGTTCAAAACATTTTGTAGGAGATATTTTCAAAGAATCTAGGAAACATAGGCAACATAATTTTATTTATTTTTTTTCATTTCAGGCAAGCCAAGTGCACTCAAAGATGTTGACAATATGGACTGGGTACCGAATCAATTACTTGGCTACAAAACAAATATCAATGCAGTTCAAAGCATTCAGAGTTGTATCGTAGGGAGCAGCGTGATAAAAATGAGGGTAAAATTCTATTTATTGGGCGCCACCTGTTTTTTGAAAAATTTCTTTTTTACCTTACGTATTACGGTGTCCTGAACAAAAAATTCCTATGAAAATTTTGGCGGTCTCAGCTAGTTTCGGAGATACGGCCCCCCAAAGACAGGAAAGCGGGGTTGACGCTTATGTTTGTTTTTCAGCCAATTCCGCTCGAAATTCCTCCTTCTTTATATCAGCACAATATACACATTCTGTTCCACCTTCTTCATCACTTTTCAACCGAATTAAAAGCATTTTTCGCTACAAGATTGAAAAATATATCCTGATAGGAAAGTTAGGTTAACAAAATAGTCGAAAGCGCAAGGCATCGCCTTTAACCTCAATTTCCTATCAGGATATATTTTTCAATCTTGTAGCGAAAAATGCTTTTAATTCAGTTGAAAAGTGATGAAGAAGGTGGAACAGAATATGTATATTGTGCTGATACAAAGAAGGAGGAATTTCGAGCGTAATTGGCTGAAAAACAAACATAAGCGTCGACCCCGCTTCTCTGTCTTTGGGAGGCCGTATCTCCGAAACTAGTTGAGACCGCCAGAATTTTCATAAAAATTTTTTGTTCAGGAGACCGAAATACGTAAGGTAAAAAAGAAATTTTTCAAAAAACAGGTGGCGTCCGATAAATAGAATTTTACCCAAAACTTGAATGTTATTGATGAGCAAAATCAAACTCTGAATGATTTGAATTAACCAGTTGAAGAATGGAACATGCACAAAACTCTGGCGAACACCTATATCCCGATATTGATTTCTAGTTGCAAAATTGTTATCGTGAAATCCATCATCCCCGGGAAACTTTGCAGACTTAATCATTCACATTGGAAAGTTCAAAGCATAACTCATCTAAATGCCTCTTTTATACAGGATTGCCATATGAAAAGATGGTTGTGATTTATAATTTTGTAGAGCCTTATATAACATACCCTAAATCTGTTCTTTCAAAATTATTATCTATTAAAATACATTTTTTTTGTATTCTTTTCACAAGCTTCACTCCAATTCTTCTAATCCATTTAGATAACAAACATATTGTATGAATACAAACTTTTATAGCCTTTGAAGTCTTCTGTGCATGCACTCTCATATACAAAATAGTTAATAATGTCATACAACATGTCATGAAACTTTAGGAAAGTTTTTGCACAGCAATACTACATTCCCCAAATTTCAATAAATAAGGATCACATCCATCACTCCCCTTCAGTTTCCCTAAATATCTCTTCTGAATGTCCATAGACAAGGTGTTGAAATAATCACTTTTATCAGCCATTTCACATACAATTTCCTTGCAAGCAGGAAGAATAATGAATATAGATTGCAATATATAGACATTTATATGTCAGGTACACTAATGGTATACCCAAAATTAGGGTAAACCCGTAATTTCTTCATAATTACGATCATAATCACATTAAATTACCATTGTTGCTTTTGGAAGTACGGTTTGTTTGTCCAGCAGGCTGATTGACAGTTGTCTTGTGACGTCACATGCCCGCCGTCTATAGTTTTTATATGACAATTGTGGATTCCCTGAGATCTTCATGTATTTATGCAACTATTCAATGTATCAGCTCACCAAAGTGTAAAATGGAAAATGCCACTGTTCACAATCACTTGTGAAAATTTGACTTTTCTGCGTGGTCTAGAACTCTCAGAATCGGTCACTGTAATAATCTCTTGCGGAGTACATTCGCACACGACACTTGTGTAGTAAGTGATCTCAATCATATATTATTCAATAACACTTCGCTGATAACGAAGCAATATAAGGCTTTCTCTTGATGTTATAGCACCTCAATACAAATACACCCGATAATAGTGGTTTTTCAATATTCCAAGCTATGCACACGCAGATTGGGAGATTAGAACTTAGTGTGAATTAGTCAGAAGTAAGTTTGTAAGTTTGCAAAATTCGGTTTGAAACTAACCTAACTAACCGATTTGTAATATACATCAAATCACTCCATATTCATCTGATATTTACAAAACGAGATAGAAATGATCATACTTGAGTGAGTTGGATAATATAATATGAATACAATATACCTCGTCGTGATATAAACGTAAAATAGGAGTTTTGGTGTAATTTTAATGAAAAGTTTTGTATAGGTTATGCTTTGGTATATTATACTGCTGTTTGCATTCATGATACATATCTATGTTATGTACTATCATAACATAATAATCACCTTGCTGCTTTCACTCCTTTGATCGTTACTCACGTAAAATGGAGATGTCATTCAAATTATACTGTCATGTTGTGTCCTCTGACGAGACATTTCCTTTGGACCAGTAGTGACGCATTTTGTGGATTTGAATTTCCCGTCCTTATTTTTTAATTTCATATATTATTATATGGGTTTGAATAATAACTGAATTAAAAAAATGACCTTTATTCAATAATAGGACGGTGATAAAGGTAGTTACTTTGATAGCTAAAATCGAAACTGGCAATTACAGAAGAGCACTGAACAATAATTATCGAATGTTATAGATTTTCACTCGGATTTTCAGAAGACGTTTCGACTACAGCAATGATTCAAATTTCCGAACAGGAAAATATTCTGTTGTATGTGATGGAACTTTTTTTTAGCGTAGTTTGATTCAACTTGGTAGTAGAAAGTAACACACAAGTGTTTAAATGTGTGCAAAACTATTAGATCATGGTGAGGTAGTTGGCGCAAGTAGTTGTGTGCAGGGCTTTTGCCTTAGGGATCCTGTGATCGATTGTCCAATTTTTCCTCTCTAGAATTTTTCTGTGATGTTGAGAACCGTTTCATGGTTGACGGGTCCGCGAATAAGTATGCTGCTCCAGAGGAATGGCGTAGAGGGTTAGTTACGATGCCTGATTACTGAAGGACTTTGGTCGAAGTCGATTTTGCTATAGAATACTATGAATCACAATTACCACTACAATTAGCTTATTGTGGACTCCACAAGTTTTGGGAGTGAATATGCTGAAAGCATTCAATCAATACTTCTATCTACAGATCATATACATAATAAAGTTGTCAAAGATAAATTCGCTGTATATAAAGCAGTTACATAATGAAATTTTGAGTTTTTGTATAACATTCACATAAAACATCAGGACTTAGATAAGTAAAAACAAACTGTCTCTTGCCACCTATCACTTTTTGTTCACGTATTCTGAAAACTGAAAACTTTTGTTTAGCAAGAATGATTTTAATTCCTTCTCGAATGTATTATTATTATTCGTGGGTTTGGCACATAATTGAAAAATTTGACTGGTGCGTACAGAAGAATTTTTTTCGTACAAACGACTTTCATGTTGTTCGAGCCTCAATAAATTACTTTCTTGTGTTGGATACCTGTGCCACTGAGATATATTATTTTTATTCTACGCGCATTATTTTCCACGTACATCACATGGTTGCTCTCACTTCCCCATATGAATATGTTATATGATAATATATGGTGCTCCATCTTGTTGGAATAATAATATCCATATCGATTCATTAGGATTCACTTCGACGATTTCGGTGATTAGAGGATCAACAGTAGTTGCCAGCATATTCAAATACAATTCCCCTGTTGAATTTTGTTCAATTGACCATTTTGGAGATTGTTTACGTGGTACCTATTTACTTATAAAATTGGAATCTAAATAATGAGAATATTTGAACTGAACAATGATGACATTTTTATCTTTTTTTATGAACAAAAAATAACCTATCAAACCTTATCAGGTTTTTTGGGATTGCCATATGACGGAGAAAAACCAATATTTCCAGAAATATCAATATTAATGTGTTTGTTTTCAGGTAATTATTTAATGTTCCGTAATTTTATAATAGGTGAAGATATTGACTTCATATTCTAGAGTTGCAAACTATTCGTCAGGAGCTTCAAAATGATGTATCACAAAACCCCTCTTTCCATTGATTTTTTTTTCAGATGGCGCCCAGTCGCCATCTTGAAATTTTGATGTGTCAATTTCACTCCAAAGTATAGTACTCGTGTATCAATTTAATTATCCCAAGTTTAAATTTTTTGAGTTGACCCTCTCACACTTCTTTGAGGAGTGGTTTTCTAGTGCAAGATATCTGTCAGATAAAAATATCCAACAGTTTTCCGAGGGGTGTTTCACTTCCGTAAAATTTTTACAGCAAATCAGGTTATCTAGTGAATTTCAAGATTTCAGGGATTTCAGGTGGGATTTCTGGATTTCAACATGTATTTCATGGAGTTCAAGAATATTTCTACTGAATTTTGTACACCAGATATCCGAAGTGAAACACCGCTCGCAGTTTTCATCCTTATCGCTGCCAATAATTACTCACGCGCACCCTTTCATTTCCTCCATCTATCTGACAGTTAACTTATTTATCATTGTATTGAAAAACTGGCCCTAAGAGAAACTTTCTGCACCCTTCAATATGGAAACCAGACTATAGAGTATAGAGAATATTCCGAACTGGTGGGAACGAAAGGTTTTGGAAACGGCAGGTGAAATATCTGAACACTGTCGATAAACACCACCTAATTGTCTGTAGCCATTAGATTTTAGAGAGATTGGAGCTATTTTCTATATTACTCACAGGAATACTGGATGGCAGTTACTGCTGCTTGTTTCTTACTTACCTTCACACGGCAATATTCAACCACCAAATTCCGTGAAATCTCGAGGGCCGGCCCTGCGAGAGACCTTAACCTCCGTGACAGCGAATCGAATAAATAACGCCCGAAAGGAATGAATATAAAGTAACGAAGGGAAGATCTCATCTCGAGACCGAAGCCGAGACGAACGTGGTGGACGTTTCATTTTTGTTTTTTCGTGCTCTTTTCGAAGATGTTCACAAAGGATAGGTGATGCTTTACGGTCGAACGCACTCGCCAACGACCCGACCGGGAATTAGCTGTCTTCACCAGAAATCTGATATAACGACGATGACCGTCGGAGACGCGCGTTTTTTCTTTCTTCGTTCGGATTCAATTGAAATTTTATGGGTTGGTTATTCGATATGTGGGGTGTGATTGATCGGACTGAGGAAATGAGAAAAAGGTTGAAGGGGATTAGGACACATCAGGTCTTAGATTAGATTAGATTATATGTTAGGGACTTTCGTGCTACGAGCCTTTACACCGCGACCTTTACAGATCTATTGTGTTTGTCCTCGAGATCGTTTAGAGTTCTTTGTCTAACCCTGTCTTCTTTACGAGACTCCACAGGCTAGTTCTTAGAACTCCCATGAATTTGGGAGCTCTTGGTTTTTCTTCTCCCAGCGTTAGAAACCTTTGTCTTGACAAGCCCTCGCAGTGGCATAGTATGTGTACTGATGTTTCCTCTTCTTCCTGACAGAACCTGCATAGCATTTCTTCTGCCAGGCCTATTGTACTCATATGTTTATTGAGCCTACAGTGCCCTGTGAGAAGTCCTACTACTATTCTAGTAGTGTTCCTCTTCTGGCCTAGTAGATAGTCTGTGAATGTTGGCAGCGGTTGTTTGATAAACTCTTTGGCCTGTCTCATTCCTGGTGCATTGTTCCACCAATCTTGAGACTTCTGCTGAATCCATGATTTAGTGTTTGTTTTTAGTACAGCTTTTGCTATACCGCAATATGGTTCTGGGCCATTCAGGGCCTTACTTGCTCCTTCTCGGGCTAGTGTATCGGCCTCTTCATTGCCTCTATAACCTGTATGTGCTGGTACCCAGGCTAAGGTCAGTCTGTTCTGACTGCCCAGCTCTTTTAGGGCGTCTATGCAGTCCCAAACAAGTTTTGAGGTAACTTGCATTGAGTTGACTGCTTTTATTGCAGCTTGGCTATCTGAGTATATGACAATGTTTTTTCCTGAAAAATCATGCCTTATTAGCTCTAGTGCACAATGGTGTATTGCAACGATTTCCGCTTGAAATATCGTCGCATATTTGCCCAAGCTCAATGAGATTTTCATCTTCGGCTTGGTTCCGTAAATGCCGGCTCCTGCACCTTCATTCGTTTTGGAGCCATCGGTGTAGACAGCGATTTCCGCATTGATGGGAGGCCCCCGCTTCCACGCATCCCTGTCCGTTATACTTGTCTTGAAAGTTTTGTCAAAGCTATATCTGGTAAGTATGCCATCTGATGGCATTCTTGTAACCGGGTCGTTTTCCAACTCCTCATATAGCTTGTTGTAGTCTCTCCCGTGCATGTTGCTTATGGGAGCTTGTCCTCTTAGCAACCTGCTCGTGACAGACCTGGCTTCGGCTTGGATGTATATGTGTAGTGGGGGCAGGTTGAGCAAGACCTCTAAAGCGGCTGTTGGGGTGGTTCTCATGGCCCCGGTGGCACTCAGACATGCTTGTCTTTGCAGTCCTCCGAGCCGTCGAACCACTCCTACCTGCTTGGTCTTTGGCCACCATACCACCGATCCATACGTTATCATGGGTCTGATAACTCTGGCATAGAGCCATGTAGTCATTATTGGTTGTAGCCCCCAATTTTTTCCGCACATTCTTCTGCACAGATTGAAGGCTACAGTACCTTTTTCTATGGTTTTTTGTAGGTGTTGATTCCAGGTCAACTTATGGTCGAAGATAACTCCTAAGTATTTTGCCTCTTGGGCAAATGGAATTTCTATCCCGTTCAGTACAGGTGACCTGAGCCCTTCCAGTACTTTTTTTCGTGTGAATGTGACTATTGTGGTTTTGTGAGGGTTTACTGTCAGCTCCTCCTCTTTACACCACCTGTCGACTATATCTAGTGCTGACTGTGTAAGCTCCGATACTGTCCTTGCAAATTTGCCTTTTGCAATAATTGCGAGGTCATCGGCATATCCTAGGCAATGAAAGCCTCTGGAAACTAGCTTTTCGATTAATTCATCAATTAGGATGGCCCAAAGTAGGGGCGATAGCACCCCTCCCTGCGGACATCCCCTGTTTGCTCTAGCTGTTAGTGTTATTCCGCCAATTTCTGATACAATGACCCTGTTTTTCAAGCTGGCGTTTATCCACTGGCACAGTAGGGGATGTACCCCTTTTTTCCTTAGAGCGTTTGTTATAGACTCGGTGGATGCATTATTGAAGGCACCCTCGATGTCTATAAATGTTGTTATGGCTATCTCTTTGTCTTCCAAGGACTTCGTTAGTAGCCTGTTGAGGTCGTCCAGTGCTAAGTCCGTTGACTTGCCTGGTTGGTACGCATATTGGCGTTCATTGAGTGGGTTTGTTTGTAATACCTCGTCTCTTATGTATCTATCTATCAGCCTTTCCAGCGTTTTGAGTGGGAAGGTCATTAGACTTATGGGACGATATGCCTTGGGTGTCTTGTCGCCTATTCTCCCTACTTTTGGGAGATATATGACTTTCACCTCTTGCCACATCGTAGGTATATGCCGTAATGCTATGCAAGCCTTGAATATACGGCACAGGTGTGGAATAAGTATTTCCTGTCCCTTTTGGAGAAATATGGGGTATATTCCATCTACTCCAGGGGATTTGTATGGTTTGAATTTGTTGATAGCCCACCTGATTCTATTTGGTCTCGATATTTCCGTAGCCAGTCTCCATTCTAGAGCCGTTGGCCTGTTTGGCCTGCCTCTGGTACTGTCTACTGTTATCGGGCCATTGAGAATTTCTGATGCCGGAAAGTGTGCTTCTGTGAGCATCCGTAGACTTTCTTCAAATGATGTGGTATAGGTGTTGTTGTTCTTTTTCAAGAAACCTACTTGGTTTACAGTACCTTCTTTGGCTAAAACCTTATGGATTCTCGAGCACATAGGGGTATCTGTTACCTCCTCGCAGAATTTCCTCCACGATTGTCTTCTGGCCTTCCTTATTTCTTTGTTGTACTGCGTGAGTTTAACCTTGTATGTGGTCCAATCTTGGTTCAATTTAGCTTTGTTGAAAAGCTTCCGCACCTCACCTCTGAGGGTTTCTAGATGCTTGTTCCACCAGACTGTTTTGTTATTTTGTTGCCTTGTTTTTTCGGGACAGCTTTCCTCGTAGGCTTCAGCTATTGCTTTGCCCACTTGGTCTACTGCCCTCTCAAGGCTCTCTCTGTCACGTATTTCAGTCATGGACCTCTCAAGAGACCCACTGAGTGATGCTGTGTATCTTTCCCAGTTGGTCTCTCTTGGGTTCCTATATTTGACTAAAGTACGAGGTGGGGTAACTAGATCAAATCTAATCTGTCTATGGTCCGAACACGAGGGTTCGTCCGACACGTGCCAGTTGGCAATGGTATCACCAGCTTTTTCCGACGTTAGGGTTATATCCAAAACCTCTTTCCTCGCTGCTGTGACGAAGGTTGGTTCATTACCTACATTGGCTATTAGCAATCTTTCTGTGAGAATAAATTGTAATAGTGACTCACCTCTTGGGTTGACATCTGTGCTTCCCCACAATGAATGGTGTGCATTTGCGTCGCATGATATGATGAGTTGGAGGTTTGCCCTTGCCGCATAGGCGATGACCTCGCTCAGTACCGGCGGTGGGCATGCCTCCTCGCCTGGGAAATATGCTGAGCTCACTATCCAGCTTCTGCTTCCTTCCTCCGTCGGCGTGGTTAGGAGACCTGTAACAACATCACCGGTGCATAGCACCGGTATTAGTGTACATTCAACCTTATTACTATATAAGATACATGCACGAGGTTTATTATTACCTTCCTTGTAAAGTACCTTACCTTGGTTGGGTTTTAGACCTGCAATCCTCCCTCCGTGTAGCCAGGGTTCCTGCAAGAGGGCAAGATCTATCCCTTCTTTATCGAACCTCCTACATACCATTGCGCTGGACGCTCTAGCATGATGGAGGTTCAACTGCAGTACCCTGATCCTGTTCTTGGAGTTTAGTTCTGTGAACTAAACTCCTTTGACTTCTCTGAGTCTTCCTCTTCCATAGGCCCAGCCCCCTCTTGTGCCATTAGCCTTTTGAGAGGGCTTTCCCCGCTCCGGGGAGGTGTAGTCCCATCCTCTTCCTGTACCTCCTCGGTCTCCGGAATTGGTTCGTCCACCCCTTCCTCGGTGCTTTTGCTGGTTCCTTGCTTCCCTTTGACTCTGAATTTCAGCCTTCCTAGGTTATAGTAGGGAGCCATATCCAGCTTCTTGATTTCCTCTAGGGACTCTTTGTCCATAGAGAAAGCCCATATTTGACCTTTGTCCGATGGGGTTTTACCCCACACCGTCCAGAGGTGAGTGTTGAGCCCGTGGTTTGAGACCTTTAGCCTACGCAGAATTCTATCTGCTTCCGGCCTTTGTCCTCTCTCATCGGGAACATATGCTGTGCAGGCGTGGGTTTCTGGCAAGTCATCACCTTCCAACACTGTCAGGGTTGCCCCCTCCCAGGGTTTTATGGTTGGGATGACTTCCCTTAGCCAGTCTGCACTGATGCGATCCGCACACACTATAATCAGGTATCCTGATTTATGAGTGCATTTTGCAAATCGCACTTGTGGTCCCTCTGTGGGGATTTTCTCTAGAGCCTCAGAGATCGAGTCCTGGACGATTTCTAGTCTCTCTGGGCTCATATTGTTCTCTGGGAACCCCGTGTGTACCACAGCAACCTTGACTGAGGAGAGGGCATCTTTGAAGGTGACTCCTTCCTGCCTTGGTTTCTTCCTCAGATGGGTTGTTTGTGGCGGTGTTGTGCTACTTGAGCGAGGGCGTTTCACCGCTTTTGTGCCTTCGGGTGCATTTTTTTTGCCTGTCCTGGCCTCTTTTGGCATTCTGGCCACCTTGGATCCCAGTCTCGAGGACGGTACCGGATCTCTGTTTTTCAGGAAATTTTCCTTGATTACTAGCCTTTTGGCTGTTATATAATCAAGGCCCCTTTCCAGGTGACTTTTCAGCCTTGATTTAGAGGATCCTCCTAGGTGGGATGTTTTAACCTCCTCGTCTGATAATAGCTCTAGTTCCTCCAGGGAAGATACCATTATCTTGTTCTTCATTTTTGGTGCCTGCCGTGTGGCCTTGGCACCAGACGTCTCCGCCTTTTGTTCCGGGTTCGGTTTAGTCACCTTCCCCCGCTCTTGTTCTTTTTTATTTTTTGTTTTTAGGTCCATAATTGTTCCCACGATTAGCTAGGGAAGTATTGGTCCACTACGGCAGAGCCCCGCATGTCGTAGTGGGGTCTAGGATACTCTGGGATTCGACCTGGTGTCCCAGAGGCTCCGTTTGAGGTAGCATTCCCTGCTACCATTCAGCCCTCAGCACGGATTTCTCACACCTTGGCTTGCACATCAGGTCTTATTTCAATCGAAATTCGGTGTGGTTCTTTCTAATTGAAGTTTCGAAGAAGCCATTTCATTGCTGTGGTTTCGTCATTTGATTTCTGTCATAAAATGAATTGATGCCACCCATATTGAGAAAGTGAAACAGCTAGGAAATAGTAGTTTACCTAATAAGTGCGGAAAGTGATACTATTTCTGCACGCGAGTGCAGATGGCCGAACGAATTATTCATTATTAAATAGATATCAAACTATTGATTATTTTTAATATAAAACGTACAATTTGTTGCGTTGTGCAAATCAATTGCAGAGAAAAGTGACTCTTTCAACACTAAAATGAGTGCGTAAAAGTAGACTTTTCTGCACGCTAGTAGAAAAATAATTTTTGATGCATTTGAGGGATCTATTTCTTGAGCACGACCAGATGGATTGCCATTTTTTGAAAATGAAGGAAATATGTATTTTCTGCGTGGCAGAATATTTCATCAGTAGCCCTTTCCAATCATCAGCTAAGCCTCAAGCTAGAAGCTGAAGTTACCGTTAGGAACTCGACCGATACATACGATTGTCTGTCAAGAACTGAGCTGACACTTCATTGTGTGATTTACTAGACAGTTCACAAAACCTCTACAACAGATTCTTCAGGCGTGTGATGGTAGCGGTTTTGTGAACAATCTAGTGAAAATCACAAGTGTTTTTTGATTACGTTGCCTCGGACCTTCATCAACTATCAGCTTTATTCATCAGTTGATTACTGTATCATCATCGTTTTGCAAAAGGTTGCAAAATACCTGAAAATACGTTGTCATCTTTGTGTGGTTCTGTCACTCTTTCGTTTCGCATTTTCGTATGATTCATGAAATTGACATGAACCATGGAAATGTTTCACCTATATTTTAAAGGGTATCGAATAATGATTTGTAATTTCGTAACAGTTCATGGAAAAAAACTATCCTAGTTCGATAGAATGTAATGAAGTACCTATTTGTTGTGTGGATTGATATTTGTGAAAAAAGTCTACTGACCTTCTTGATTTCATTTTATTCCTTCAGCAGGGTTTCATTGAATTTTATCTCTGATACGATATGCCTTATAACTTAATTCATACCAATATTGTTAAAGCGCTGATGAGAATGTTATTTTTTCTTAGTTTTTTGCTTCTTTCTTTCTATGGTCGGGTTTTATTGATCTGAAAGTACTATACCATTGAGGAATGCATTCGAGAGTTCTAGAAATGTGTTTTCATAATTGTGTAGAACATTTTCATCTAGTGAAATCGGTAACCGTAAACTGTATTTCGATTGAGATAAAAGTTAAAGCTCCTCTAATTGTTGGAAAACGAAATGTTGCAAAGAATTCAAAATAATTATTTTCCCATTAATATTCACATATTTCAGATATTTCATCAGTTTAGCTCGCAGTTCAGTTGACTACCGTTATTATAAATACACATTCTTCACCGAGTTTTTCGAATTACCATATGTTGAAAATCAATTCTTGTTATTTTAGTTCCAGTATATTTCCAGACTTTCTGTGAATATGAATACACTACCACGAGGAATATTCAGTTCAGATTCACCATTAGGTCTTCAGTTCCGATAAATTATTCATTATAGATATTTAATTCCTAATTCAGTTTTGAATAGTGTTTCTAGTTGTTACGATATTAATTTGCTACCGTTGCTTGGTTTTCCGCGGAAAATCACAAATTTTATATTTGACGTTAGACCAACTGTCGGTCAAATTATATTTCGATTCCGTTTGCGTTCTCGCTAGTACGGCCATCTGCCGTGAGCTAGGCTTCAATCAAAACCATTTAATTTGTGTCATTGGGTTCTCGCTAGTTCGGCCTTTTGCTGATATCTTGGCTCCAGTTAGAATCCAGAATATTGTTCATTTTTTTTTCAAATAAGTACTGAAACCAGCTCACCGTTTATAACTGAAATATTCCGATTTCAGTGACAATCCGCCCGAAACTCTGCCTTATCTATAACGTAGTGATTTTGCATTGTGAATCCTTTCCACTTCAACGAATTATGTGTGTGTATATTTGCAAACATTTTCGATTTTGCGAATCCTGTGATATTTCTCAACTTACAACTTTGATTCTGTGGATTCCGTATATTGGTTGTGATAAACTTGTATTTTTGTTATGATTGAATATGGTTTATTTTGGGTTAAATATAATTTTTCACAAACTCCACTATAACATTCGAATGTAAAAACAAATATTTTCAAATGTCAGTCTTCATTGATGTCCAAAGCGAAGAAGGACTAGTGGTTGAGTATGTATCATAAATTTCAAGTGAAAAAAGATAATATGATATCTTGATAGAAAGAAAAACATTTCTTATCTGACACACAAACAACTCCTATTTTATAATTTAATTCAAAATCAGCCTGAGTAAAATGCTGAAATTTAACATATTTCGCAATTTTTTTGAAAGGCTGTAACACCGTAATACAGGGTGAGAAATGTAACAAAAGTGTTACATTTGGAACACTGAGCACAACGCTGAGCAAGACTGCGCGATTGGTTCAGACAGCTCGGAGCTCGGGGAATACCCTTTTTTTGTCTAAACGCGAGCGAGCTTGCAGAAATATACGCCATGCGACCCATGCGTATCGAGGTTAAGTAATATCAAGTAGCTTGATTTCAAGTCAAGTAATGAATATCTCGAATCGAGTCAAGTATGTTAATTTTCACGAGCTTGATTTTCAAGTCAACTAAAGTAGTTTGTTGAAATATCAAACTAATTGACTTGATAGATCTCTGATTAGTAATCTGCCGTTGGCACAATTATCCGACCTCTGGATACCTCCATCTAATTGCTATCCGGGAATCGAGAGCATAACAAGGAAAAACTGGATTTACAAAACTATTTATAGTTTACAGAAAGATTTGTAAATCTACCCGTAAACGTCACTTCTTGTGCGGGTTTGAACCCAGATGAACATGTTACAGGATCAGCTCTCAGCACA
Organism: Zygogramma bicolorata; assembly: GCA_032362365.1. Taxonomy (NCBI): domain Eukaryota; kingdom Metazoa; phylum Arthropoda; class Insecta; order Coleoptera; family Chrysomelidae; genus Zygogramma; species Zygogramma bicolorata. The sequence goes on from JAVJAQ010001629.1 coordinate 557,426, forward strand.
TAAAATACAGATCTTTCCTCGCTGAATATTTTCGAAACGGATGGAAATATTAATAATCTTCACTTGGTAGGAATTGATTTGGGAAATTTACCTGAGGGGCGTCTAGGGGGTGAGGCAACTACGATTTTTCAGTAACCGGACCTCGAGTTTTTAATCTATATATCGATTTAAATAATAATCTTGTTTCCTTTTCAAATGAATCTCACTCACCGTCTTGATTCGAATAATTGAAATGATCTAAAATTTTGGGACATTTTTTTTCAAAAGATAAATCACAAATGTTATGTGAATTATTTGAAAAAGTTGTACGTTTTTCATGAGGTGGGATATTTAATATTTTCACCTGTTTTGAAAATATTCAGGGTGTTAAGATTTTATTGGGAAAGCCTGCCATGGAAGCAAGATAGAACTATAGTTTCTGAAAATGTATTTTTTTCGAAATGTGTAAATAACACTTAGTAAGTTGATAATTATAACACACTATTCGTAGTAGAATTTGATGAGTAGAGTCGACGAAATAAACTATTTATTCTTTTTTAGTCTGAGTTGAAATGATGATACTGATTCTCTCTCCCTTTTGTTTAGAATATGACGAATATCCCCATGATATATTTTCAATGAACATCTCAACAAACTCCCGAAAACCGCGAAAATCCACAATAACTGACGTCCATTGGAATTGAAAGCTCCCATAAAATAAACTGTAAGGGATAACGAAAGGAACAATCGCCGTCTAATTACCAGCTGGTAGAAACGTTGTTGGTCTCTGGCCTGATTGCATATTCAAGAGATAATTAGTACCAGGTCACCAATAACGAAATAATTACTATTTGTTGTTGCACGAGCCGTTGACAAACACACATTTGTGCGGCCGCACGAGCGAAATTTCGAAAAGGCGTGAGCGAGGTCGCGATTCTGGTTTGCCACATTCAAAAAATGATATATATCGGCATGAGCTAGACCGAAATCGCTGACTGCACCTACGAATGTGATATTGTCAAAAGGCTTTGACTGATTGGTCACGATTCATTCGGAAAACTGTGGTATTCTCATATCCGAAATCATTTTGTTTGCTTCATGATTATTTCAAGAGCGTAGGAGTAATTCGGAAATTGGGAGTTTTGTTGTTCAATTTTTCCAGTAAAAGCCACATAGTGGAAGACGAATAGTCAGGATAGAAAGTCAAAATGATTCTATGAAAACACTTGATTTATCGTATAGTTCGTTATAGTGTTGAAAATAATCAAATGATTAGATATTCACCGAAATATTTCCAATTTTCACATCTAGGGGACTTTCTCACGTGGAATCAAATGCAAAAACAGATTTCCACGAATATATTCGAAAAATGTTGAATAGTTTTCCACGAAATGCCATGAAAAATAGTCAATTTTGATTTACCGACTGTATCGTGCTTCGTTATCCTTCTTTTACAGCCACCATTTTTTCTGTAATTGTGGGTAGACAGGATCATATTATTATTGATGCTGGCAGTCAATTTTAACCAAAAGCCAGAATTGAATTCAACGATACAATTAAAGTTATAACATCATATTACATCAATTTCGTGTCATGAGTGATGGTTGTTCACGTAAGAAGTCCGAAAAATATTGATTTTCGGACGAGTGGACAAAATTCCAGGCTTCTAGCCTTAGGCGAGTCCTGGGAGTCTACGAGTCCAAAAAAATGTTTTCGGACGTATTGCGTTCACTATTTCGTCACTAACCCTGTAGAATAACAAAAAATTGAGGCACATTAAAATTTTGAACAGAATTTCGAGCATTCAGATTCTTATTTGTATTAAATATTTGAAATCGAACAGAAAGAACCACTGTAATTCTTATTTATATTCAGATGAAAATCAGAGCAATTTCTGATATTGACACGATTCAATTTGAAACATTTTGTAGGGATCAATTCCCCTGAGATAGTGTGACAATTGTCAATTTTCTTCTCCTGAAGATGCGAATCTTGTTAGCGATCTCTACAAAAAGTTTTAACTTGTACAATTTCATCGTTCATTAGGGATTCAATTTGTTTTAAATGCTTTCCAACGATTACTATATTAAACGACGTTCGAAACTTCTGCTTAGAAGATACTGACTTGAACAACTCGATTTCTGTACGAGAAAGAACTACACAAATTTGAATACTGGAAGTTTACCGTCCAAACTGTCATCGTGATATTTCAAGTGGGATTTCAGTTTTTTTCATATAAATAAAATAATGCAATAATTTTGATTGTATTTAATGATTCTATGTTATTTGAGATGTTTCTTCACCGAATTCACCATTTGAAAATGGAATGGATTACTTATTGTTACAGTCAAAAAATTGACTAGGTTTTCAGTAATTCATTTTTTACTACTTCACGTCATTATCACTTCGTCAAATTTCAATCAGTCAGACATAAAATTTTCAATCAAATTCGTTGGTACATAAATGTACTTCATGATTTTTTTTTCCAACCAATTAAAAGTGAATAATAGCTCGTATCTCTTCTCCGTGAATAAAAGTAGTCTTCAGAACGTAACAAAACAAAAAGATTATATTGAAAAAATTATCATCAAGACATGACGGACACACTAGTTATATAATATACAAAATTATAAAACAGTGGTTAAAAGTTCAAATATTCATCTAAAATGTAGAAACATCCATTAACCGATAGGCTTTGAGATCTCTAGGAAAAATATGGACATTTTCGATTCCTCCGAGATGCTCTGGTAATTTATCGTAAAGTACAGGTCCTATCATTCTCGAAGAATTTTGTGTCAATTTATAATTAGAAAACGATACATAGAAGTAATGCCTCTAACGAGTGTTTCAATTATGTTGATTCTTACGAGTAAAAAATGTCATAATATCGATCTTCCCAGATGAATTCTCACAAGATAAATGTCCTGAAAACTGGGCCATTACTCTAAGTATATCTTTCTGGGCAATGGATAAATCTGCCATAGAAGAAGTAGAGATACCCCACAGAAATATTCCATATCTCAGTCTCGATGCCATCTGAGCATCATACAGTCCTGATAGTTGATGACCTGTAAGAATATCTTCTGAAAAGAAGAGTAGTGAGTTGATCTGTCTTGATATATTTATTACATCAGTGTTTTTCCAGTTTCCAACGTCGCAAAGAATGAGTTACCCGCTATTTTAGTTGATCTGTTCACTCGAAATCTGTGTTGATTTCCCCAAATGAGCATATGCTTTTTTTCGCCAATTTTTAAAGGAGTCTAAAATTTTCGAGATTAGTATTTTTTAGTACATGTAAATCTAATTTTCTTCTGGACGAATTTTTTTCCCAATCCTTTTCATAGTCTGTCCTCATTGAACCAATATTTTTTCCAACAATACAAAACAATCTGAACACATTCACCGAATTTCTCTCGAATACATGCTCCCATAACTCATGCTGTAACGCCTCACAGGAACTTTGATTGCTATGTTCACTGAAGACTCGTATCGTTCTTAATGAATTAGAACAAAGTTTGAAATTTTCATCAAAGTCCAAAAGAACTGCTTTGTCATCGGCAATAATGATATCTACAACTCAATCAATAGGTTGAATACTTGTAAAGATTTGGGCGATTATGGTTGCGGACTGTGAGGTCACCCTAGTGGTCAGTACAGGTTTCCAGAATCCTATGGATGTCTACTATTTATGTTGGCATCAATATTTATATCACCTGTCAATACAATAAACTCTATGGATTTTTTTGAGTACTTGTTGTAATTTATCAAAAAACACGAGTTGGTCCCCACAGTGTGACCTATAACAGGCTTATGTATGACAAAAAAGGTGTTCATAGCTATCAATTCAAAATTTACCAACCGTCTCTTCTCACTAATTTCTAACATCAAAACAGACAAAGTTCGAAATCTCTTTCAACGCAATTATTAAATACATAATTACCGAGGAAACCTGTTATTTTCCCGTTCCTAATAATAATTTTATTACCAAACGCCCCAAGAACCGAATTTATTAATTATAAATGAATATCATAAAACGAGTAATTTAAAATTATGATTCGGAAGATACTAAAATCCGTGTAATTACCAAATTCACGTCGACGTCGTGTGATTTCATGCAGGTATCGATTTTATATCTATTTAGAAAAATACAGGGAGGACATTCAAATTTATCCAAAGATATGAAAATGATGATTTTTCTCCAAATTCTGATCAATGGGATCTATTCTCTTCTCATACCACTGGTGTCTACATTATTACCGGAAATTTTTCCAAAGTCATGAATAATAATATGAAATTTTCTCCGAGTCGAAGACGAGGGATTCAATTTTTCAAAACACCGTGGGACCACATCAGTGATTTTTGGCAAAAAAGCGCACTTGACTATAAACTAAAATGGCGGTCTCGGATCTTCATACGAAACAAACGTGTTTTTTTCGTTTCCTTTGTATTGTATCATTCAAAATCCTAAACACTCAGGAGAACTGTCTTCATCTACATGTATATCACTGGATAATGGAAATGGAAATAACGTTACCCATTCCTCAAAAATCATTTGAATTACTAGATATGATTTGTTATGTGAATAGATGAGACAATATAATGGAAAAAAATATTTATTCTCCTCAGAAACAAATAAAATTGAATGAATCTAACAATAATAACACCTGAATGTGCGTACGCATTTTTCAGCAACAACCCGAACCATTAGTTTTCACGAGAAGCTTACTAAGTGGTAGAATAAATGAATGTAAAATAACATTAACAAGTAGAAATGAGTAATAACACACAACTCTGATTGAAGTTCAAAATAATAATTGATATAAAAATATGTCATGTTTCCCAAGTTCACCATTGATTTTTTTCGAACATTATGATTTTGGTTGATTACTGCTATTACGAAAAATACTATTTCTGACTCAGTTGCGAAAGGTAAAACGAGCATCTTCCGTTACGCTCATATACTTACTAGTATCTATCATTCATTTGATAATCCAATAAAAACAAACTCAACCCTCAATTCCTTGAGCTGTGATCATAAAAACATGTATGGTCTTTGATATATCTTTGAGATGGAAGTTTTATATATAATGGAGAAACATCCTGCGTTGGCCAGGGAGGTTATTCTCGAATGTCGAATGACATATTCGACATATTTTGAAAGAAATTGTCGCACAAATTTGACATCTGGCATTCTCAAATGGGTTCGACATCTAAGTCCCATGAGATGAATTTGTCAAATTTTCGATATTATATCGTGTTCTATGCCACTTCTCTTGTAAAGTTGTGAAATAATGAAATGTCAATGATGATTTGTTTCTTCATTTAATTTGAACGTTTCAGTAAACTTTCTATCAGATAAAAATATAAAAGCGCTTCTATATATTCCGCGTCTCTCTCGAGGCCGCTGATACATTTCTTGATTTTTTGAATTTTCAATAGCAGTTAATGAACCTGTCATTTTCTCCTTACAAAAATGTATGAGAAAGTACCAGGCAAATCTCATAAACAAGTTCGACATAAACTGTCAATTGCCTTATACAATTCGTCCATAAAAAATCTGCGAGAATAAGAATACTCAGATTTTCTTCGACAAAGAGGATTTCTCGCATGCGACAAAATATGTCACGGTTTGAGAATAGGGTCTCCGACATTCGTTTTATGAAAATTTCTCAGCACATGTCCCCAACAGAGGAGAGAACGATCAGTGACTACTGAGTTTGGATGATGGTTACTTAGGCAAGTAACAGGTAGCAGAGTTGTATAAAATAATAAATCAAATTCGTTGATGTTTCAAGCTCAGTTTTTTTATATTTTTTTCGGAATAGTATTAGAAATAACATCATCTATTACCGATCACTCACTACAGTTAAAACCCTGCCAGACACCCCTGAACTTTAATTAATTCTAATTATACTAATACGTTTAAAAGCATTTGAATCGTTTTTGTAACGTATTCTACCTTATAATTCCGATATTTCGTTTACTAGACTATGTACGACAACGTCATCTTTTCTGATCGGTAAAGTAGGTGCAGATTTCTTTGTCAGTTTGACTGAAATATTGACAGAAAACTAAGGAAGCTTCAACGCAGTTTTTACAATGGAAATTTATAGCTACGAGAAATGAAATTTTAAGATTCAAAATATAAATGATCTACGATATTGATAAACTATTCCATTTCTGTTTCTGAATTGATTGCCATCTTTTGGCATTAGGTGATTGAGAATGTGTGCGAATATAAAGTTACGACATTCGTGAGAAAAGACATGACTCGGGAACGAACCTTTGCTGTGTCTTTCCTGTCCGATTAACTAAGATCCAAAGTACAAACCCCATTCGCTGATTGTTCTCACCTGTGTTGGAGACATACAAAGAAAAACCATCAGCTTTCATGAAATAACGAAGGTCTGGCCGTCGCGTACCATTGGGCTATGATATATTGAAGTCATTTCTGAATTGTTATCAATTTTTCCACGCTTGGTAATATCTACACAGATGACTCGACGAGTACAGAATACCCTTTGTTGTGAACTTGGAGACCTGTCGAACCTCTTTTGCTCAGGGATCTTATTTCAATAGAACCGCCGAGCTTTGGAACTCCTTGCCGAGAGAGGTTTTTCCGAGGCTCACAAACTTCAGAAATTCAAGAGAATGTTAATTCGTATCTCCTGTCCCTTGATTCACGCGGTGTTCTTTGAACATTACAGGGTTCCCTTTCGTGTGAATCTGCATATAAAAAAAATATTAAGTACTATAATGTAATCATTGCATGCTAAGAACATACAATTTACAAACTTTTCCAGAAGATACCTTCTGCTACTCTTTTTTCCTCTGTCACTTGGAGGTTTGAACATCGGCGTGGTGATCTCAACAAAAAATTCGTATTGAGCAATGTCAGGAAGGATCCTTCACCTCAAAATTAAATTAGTGACTAGTTACTGCGGACTTTCATCATTGTATAAGCAAATTTTTATTCATCAAATGAGCCAAAAGCTAAAAAATATGGTCGGAAAAAATTGAGAGATTGGAATGTCCTATCATATCCTGGTAATGAATGGCTCATGCAAAGATTTCAATTAGAAGGCTCATATAGCACAATACTTATTGCTACAAGGAAACGTAAATCACTATTATGATGTTTATTTTTTCCATTCTGTCATCTCTTCGTTAGTCGACATTCGATACCAAGAATATTTCTCCCGTTTTATTTGATGAAGTTTATAACCGTTAAATGTTCTTTCAATTAACAACTTCCGAAGCCTTGATTAGTATAAAATTTCCTTAATCACAGTATATATTTCTTATTTGACGGCTTATTAGTGGTACTTTTCAATTCTGAATATTTAATTCGTACAAGTTCATTCAGGTTTCTTCGAAGAGACGAGCGAAACACAATATGGTCAACACCGTAACGCATTAGGATTAGTCCCCGTATGTATAGATGGTAATGATCGGTATTACAATGATAATTATATGAATAACGAGGTAAGAACTTTTGGAATTGAAGAAACCTGTTTCACACTAATCGATTCAGATGTTACAGAATTACGAGTCAATTGATTTATGTGACTTGTAGGTATTGCTCCTCGTATTGTTTGTTTTCCTTTATAATAGTTGCTATGCCATTACCACTTTAACGTTGTGTTCTTTCAGTTTTTCACTATATTTTGAGCCAGTTATGTGGAAAAACTGATTTTATTATAACTCATTTCTGAAAGACTCAAGAGAATAGAGCTGCTTTTTTGTTTGATGAAGATTAAAAATTTGTGGATATCAATGTGTCTTGTTTATTCGGGAAGTGTCTCTCTAATGTGCAATGATTCATGTATATAGGAGTTACAAGCGAAAGTATTATATTTCAACCAGCAAGGATGACAGTAGACGTTACAAAAAACAATACTTTCATGATCATCAAAATATAAGTCTGCTCGGTATTTGGTTTGGGCAAACTTAGTTGAAAAGAGCAAAGGAAAGCGATAAAATTCTTGGTCAATTCGCTGATAGATGGCTTTTTTGGGCGAGTTGAGTTCGTTTTAGAAAGGGTTGATGAAAAGAGCGTTGTTAGTGACTTTCCCCCTACGTACCCAATATTTCCATTGACATCGGCGCTGTGAACCCTTTTGGAATTCGCATTGTTATTTTGTTTATCTTTCGCAGTTCAATTCATTCGTAGTAATAATAGTCTTTTTGTTTCAGGTAAGTTCAACATATTCTTGTTATCAAAGAATTATTTTCCAAGGACACATTCAGTAAGTACCTACCTATAATAGATTTGAATATGGCTGAGAATACCCTCTGTTGAACGACCCTATCAACAAACTCAAGATGCAAAAACCCTGGAGCGTTAACTCATATGCTTTTGTTTGTTTAAATCTTTTCGATCTGAGTTATTGAAGTGAGAGCAAGTGAGAGCTTGCTTTTTTTGCCATTAGGTTATGATTCAAATGCAATTTCCCAAAGCTGAAATTCTGAATGATGGTCTCATTGGCTGAACTCTGGCGGGATCTTTGGTTTACCAATAGAATCATTAGTACACAGGCCTTACAGACAAGTTTGACATTCCGATTTGAAATATTTGAAATCTGAATTTAATATGATAATCTCAATTCAATATTCTTAATATCACGTTATTCTTGTTTTTGTTTCTTTTCAAGTTTTCATTGTTACTGTTACTGTAAATTTCCACCTTTTTGCACTGTTTGTGTTATTGATAGTAAATTATTTCTTAGTATTCAAAAATTTATAATCTCTCCAACACATATATCAAGAAACGGATTAGTTTGAAAAATACAGGAACTTGAATACAAACCAATTAATAATGAGTTCTCTATAATATTTTTCATGAATGTTCTGGATTCATAGTATGAAAAGGAACGGTTCAGTTAGGATTCACGCTAGGCGTTACTGGAGAAATCACGTAACAGGATTTGAAAATTATCGGAAACGATTTGATGAATTGATGACCATAACCTTTAACCCCCGAAGCTGTGGTTGGGCGCGCAGGAACTGTGACGTTCTAGCTAGATTTATGAAGTGAATCATTCATCAGCAATTCCAATTCCCATCGTGAAAAGACAACATTAGCTGACGTGCTGAAACACCAGTTACAGCAATTATTATGAATGTTAATATTACTTGAAACATTGTGAATTGGATATCTCCGGATATGTCATGCAGCGCCGCATGGTAATCGAAGAAAATATAAAGGAATTAATGTTTTCACAAATAATGGTGGAGTTGATTGGTTTTTCCCAAAAATGTAACCATATATCTCAAAGAATCATCCATCTCAACAACAGATCATAACTGAGACACCGTGCGTTGTATGCCTAAAAAAAACCGCCATAATCCACATCTGACGTTTGTGTTTAGACGCATACGTCAGACGCTCATAAAAAATTCTTCCTTCACTAATGTAACAATTTAAATTCGCGTCCTGAATCAAGACTTACGTAGGGCCACTCGATATTCAGGTCATTCAAATTTGTTAAAAAAAATGGCGCATTTATTTCTTTCGAATTGGTGTCTGGCCTCGACTTGATGGGCTTGATCCAGATAATTCACAATCCATTACGAGAAATTCGATTTTGAAAAATGCAACTCATTTCTTCAATCCACTTTCCATTATAGCCCATTATGCTCTTTATTTGGCATCTAATTACCGAATTTGGTCGCATTCATAATTAAGTATTACCTTGGACTGTACACATACAGTTGATGTTTTTAATAAACCTTTTTGAGATAATCTGGCGGCGTTTTGAGATCTTTTTTTTTCCATCGAAACATCTGTTGTATTTGCAGGACCGAATCTCCCTCTCTCAAACTGGTCAGAGAATATTTTCAATTTGGTAGTGAACAATCATCTGATATAATTATCTGTATATCAGTTCACTTGGGGAAAACAACATCTTCTAACACTATTTTCTAATACCGTAGACCTTGTTTTTGGAACCACTGATATTGCCGTGCGCTTTTATTTCATTCCAATAACGTCTGTATGTATTATTTCGGCCCTGTTCTTGTAGATCTCGTACACGATATAGTGCCTTGTAATGGAATTTAATAATATGTACGGAACTTTCACGTCCAAAAACGGCATAACTTTATGTAATTTAGCCTTATTCGGAGAATAAACTGCTGAAACGAAACCACTGCTGCTATTATATGGTGATTGATAAATTAACATTTTAACATTACGACTCGAAGATGCTGGTGGTTTTCTCTTTCCATTTGTTCGTGCGATTGATTAATAATGGATATGATTTCTTTAACTTGAGTTGTCTTCTCTTCTGCCTGTTGATTTATTTGTTACTCGTTTTTTTTTCGTTAGTGGACGGCCACGGTTCTTGAATGTTGTAGCACTCTGACGTTTTACTGATTTTCGGTGGTGCATTTTTTGTTATATTATCCGGAAACCTAGAAAAACCTGCGGTACTACCGAGTTAGTTGGACTATTTGGTCAATAGTCCTTAGGTATCGTATAAATCCGGACAGAAAAAATTCTGCCTTGACCGGGAATCGAAACCGACATCGACAGTGTGAAGAGTAAATTCAGGGGGAGATAATAAGCCTTGACAATACCCAAGAAAGTATGTTTGATGGGAATTCTACAGCTTCTCTTTTCTGTTTAAAAGGAGCTCTGAAAGTTGGGGATGTGACGGAGTTCCAAGTTCAGAATGAGTTGGTGGAATTCTATACCCGTAAGGTTGACTGTCATAATTGCGAGAGGTGGAACTATTGAGTAGACCTCAGTAGAACAACGGTTACATAGAGGAATAACTTATCTTAGATATCACTCCTCAGAAATTTATAAGTGAGGCAAACAAGACGAATTGTTTTCTTTAAAAATTCATCAGTTGAAATGTGCTGGAACTGAGAAACTATTCAAGTATTTATAGCAGTCAATTGAAAACCATTTTCTTGGAAAGCAATTTGGTCAATTGATGTCTCGTGGATTTGCCATTTTTGATTGTAATTCCGAGCATCAATGTTTGCTTGAAAGTGGTTGACAATGTTCCTTGCTGAATGGTAATGGTTCGGACTTCTATTGTCAATATTTTTAACTCTATTGAAAAAAATATAGACAATGGAAGTTCGAACCATTACCATTCTCCGAGCATCAATATTAGTGACATTCCCTGACATAATACTGGCTATAATTAGTTACGGCAAATTTCGTTATATGACTTCAGCAAATAGTCCCATACTAATTTATTCACTCGTTTATCAATCAAATTTCAGTAACAATATAGGATTTACAACAAGTTTTTATATAATGTTTGAATTTATCCACTCCACAAACGATGGGAGGTCTAAGGACTTTCATTAAAATAATTCATATAATTTTTTTTTATGAATTCGAATCATATCTCAGGCAAAAATTATAAAAGAATATACTAATTCTACGTTGTTAGAGTATTCAAGCTGTCGAAGTTGCACTTGGTATCGTGCAGCAAATTATCGACAAGTTCGAAGTATTCATTGCAATTATTGCTTACTATTTATTTCCAATTGCAAAAATAGATTGGATAATCATTTAGATACCAAAGGTATCATCATGTCCTGAGGATGTCGATCTTACAAAACCAGGGGCCTCTGGCATATACATTCATTTATTACTGCCTGTGGCGCTTACATACTAGTTCGTCATCATTGTATCGACAATATTAATAGTTCAAAAATAATACTAGCATGAGATTTGGACACCATTTTGGCAATTGATCCTGAGTGATTTTTCTAGGAGGATCAGTCCAAGCCGACATAAATAACTCACACTAACAATGTGATGGTTTGCAGAGTATGTCGAGTTTTTGTTTTGTAACCTATGTGGGATTACCACTTTTGGCCGACTCGTGATCGAGGCACATTTTTTTCGCAAACATGATGGTGTAAAATCACATATTCCTAGCGGAGGTGCTATGTTCATTGTTCAGATGCCCATACCTACAAGTGGGCTCCTTACATCGCATACATCAACCAACTCCTGGTATTCATACTTTTTAATATCAAGGTATGATCATATGAATTCTCTGTCGAAGTTGGTATTGTGATTCGCCTCGTCAACTCGTAAGGGGATTGATTGGTAGGATTGTGGTATTGATAGAGATATTTCTGTGAGTTCTTGATAATAACTCCAGCATGAGAGACGAAACGTCGATCAGTTCAACATTCTGCTCACGGACTAATTTCCGAAAGGCCTATTTTTTTATAAGATTTTCCTTCGGATTGGAATTGATTTCAGGTATCTTTCCAGTGCTCACCTAATATAAATTCTGCAAGATATTCACATATGTTGAACCCAAATGTGACTTGGGATCTATGTGCTCTGATAACGCATGACTCATACTGAAGCTTGCAACCGAACCGTATATCGTAACGGTTCCAACAATTTATTCAACTGTTGACTCACGAGAAGGTAAAGACATTTAATGTGGGTCAAACTCGTAAATTTAATAGTGAGTAAATATTGCATAAAACGCATAGTCGAAATCAACGTAAACAATGGTGTTTATGAAAATTTAGAAACCCACACTGAGCTTGTGTTTACTCAGCAATGGTTTTTCGACGAATATAATATACGACCAATTTATCTTCGTTTTAGCAAATCGTCTGAGAATTTTCAGGGCGATTTTTAATTCATCGAGTTATATTTAAAATAGATGTTATTTATATTGCCCTTGAGTTATTCCAGAATTGAAATTCATGTATTGATGCCACAAAAGTGATATCCGGGGTGATTGATATCTGTCCATCAGATGATCTTTTTGCAGGAAGAATGAATATTTCCATTAAAAAATTATTAGTGAATTAGTGACCTTCGTTAAATTTTCACGAAATCCTGAAATATCCAAAGAAGGGGTTATAATGCTTTCATTCAACTTTGAAAACTTGAACAATTTCGAGAGAAACGCTGAATTGAATACATGGGAACAATATTCATATCGAGTCATTTCTGACAAATTTCTGCTAAGAAGTTTGCCATTTCTGACTCAAAGTATGGTGGGAAAATTAGATTGAAATGAAGAACTTGAGTATTTGATAATGGGGTTACAATAATGTTTGATCTGGTTTTGAATGTGAATTCTTTTTTCATACTCCAATTACAGAAACAGCTTTTTATTATTATGGAATTGATATCATGAGTATAGGACTTCGGTTGTTGGCTCTATACTGTTCATGAACATGATATGAACTCAAGGTGTGAAAGATTATTTACTCTAACAGAAAAAAATCATATCTTTCAATTTTTCACTACTGTTTGAAAGACATTATTCTGTGGTGAATGAACGTTTTCTTCGTAGTTTTTTTTGGGTCAGTAACCTACCACAATCTGAAAAAAATAAGAAACAATATTGAAATATACAGGGGTGCGCAAAAGTCCGGAATATAAGTAATATCTGTTTGACGGAAACTTGGGAAAAAACGCTGAAACACGTCAATTGATTTCAAAGTGTACGCATTTTCTGGCAATAAATTTGGAATTATTTTTTTTCAACCCCTCAGCTGCAACCATCCCCAACTTTTTTTTTCAAATGCAAACCTATGTCGTGTATGGGCTCATTGAAAAGCTCGTGAAAAATGGAATCTGACCATACCCTTTCTTTTTTTTTACCCATATGGTTACCACGAAATGAGAAAAAACTCTGAGAAGTCAGAAATATCTACTTACTGCTATCTACGGGTGAATTAACGTTGCAAAAAACAAATAAGTGGCATTCAGCATATGATGATGTACACTGCTCAACAATTGCTAAGGATCACCAGTACCTAGTTTCTAAAAGTTTACAAATTTTAAGAACAGACCAACCTAGGCAGGCACCACAACAAATGTTATCGATTTATATGTAAAACTGATAACATAATCTAGCATCAACATTCTTTGGAATTTATTTTTTCACAAAAAACTTACACATAAAATTAGTTCCATCCCAAGCAATTGTTAACCAGTGTACTTCAGAAAGAGAAAAAAGTTGTTGCATTTTTTGTACCAAATTTAATGCCCTGATAAGAAATATTTTGTTTGAACTCAGTTTCAAAATTGTGGCATTTCTGGGTGAAATTTAAATATGTTTAGTTTATTAATGGTGTACCTTCAAAGTGTTTTTTTTTTAATTTGCTAAACAAAAATGGTATTGTCAGAGAGGCAGCGTATCGAAGTCTTGATATTGTTGGGATGTGGGGATAGAATGCGGAGTCAAAGTGAAGTGTGTACTTTATTCAATGCCAATTATCCGGAAAATCACATTTCCCAGGCTACTGTAATATCTTACACAAATTTGAAGAACATGGTACAGTGAAGGACTTGCCCAGAAGTGGCCGGCGGCCACATGTTTTAGGCGAAGATCAAAAATTGGACATTGCCGTATCTCTTCAGGAAGATCCACATTTGTCAACGGTTTCATTAGCCCAAAACAATTCTGCGTCTAGACGTACGATTGGGAGGTTTTTGAAAACAGAAAAATACCACCCATATAAGGTATGTCTTGTCTGAGAGCTCTTGGAAGATAACTCTGACAGGTGTTTGCAATTTTGTGAGGAAATAATGAGGCGATATGACGAGAATAATGGGTTTCCACTCAACATACTCTTTTCGGACGAAGCTGCTTTTTATTTACATGGAGTAGTTAACAGGCACAACTATCTATTATGGAGTCAGGAAAACCCACACTGGATATGCTAAGCTCGTACGCAGCGTCCTCGGAAAGTAAATGTATGGGCAGGCATCATCAACAACAGAATATTAGGGTCATACTTTTTTGAGGAATACCTTACGCTACTTAGACTTTTTATGTTTCCCAATGAAGCAGATCCAGATATTCCAACAGGATGGCGCTCCCCCACATTTTGGTATTAATGTCAGAGAATATCTCGATGAAATATTTGCAGGACGCTGGTTTATCAAAATAGGCCGGCTAATGTTGAAGATCTGAAAAACAGAATTAGAGTGGAATCACATTAAATACCGGCTGAGGCCATTCGGAATTCCGTAGACGTAGAGGGTGGCGGCCAATTTCAGCATCTGTTACGTTAATTCACCCGTAGATAGCACTGAGTTAGGTGACTTTTTTGTTTCTAAAAGGGTTTTTCCTCATTTAGTGGTAACCACATGGGTAAAACAATAAAAGGGTATGGTCAGATTCCATTTTTTGCGAGCTTTTCAATGAGCCCATATACGCCATAGGTTTGAATAAAAAAAAAAGTTGGGGAGGGTTGAAAAAAAATATTTCATTTTATTGCCAAAAAATGCGTTCAATTTGAAATCAATTGAGCGATTTTTCTTTAAAATACTGGTTAAAAATATATTAATTCTATTCCGGACTTTTGCGCACCCCTTCTCTTCTATAAAGGTTTTTGGAAAATATTTCGAAGATGTGAGATTTGACATTCTGTCATCCAAGAGAGGTGTGGCTAGATGCGTTATATCAAATGAACTAGGAATTAGTATAACTACTGCTCTTCGGGCTTGAAGGCCGTCGTACTTTGGAATTTCTTCCTGACGTTTCGCTAGCGCGAGTGGCCAGCTTCTTCAGAGGCTTATTCATCTCCGATGACTAAACAGTTCGATTTCTCAAGGCGTATTTATATTGATGCAGGTAGTCTGGAGTGTTAATTACTTCTGTCGGGTTCGGGGAATAATCATCATTATTAGTTGCCGCACTACCTGCTGTGATTTCATTAGTTATTCTTGATTTCTTTAGAATCGGATTCCAAATTCTGTTTAGAGTCAACGTTTCTTCCTTTCTGTTAAAACTAGGAATTTTTTCAGACACCACTCCTCCTCCTACCTGTCCCCCCTCACGGCAGATGACTTCAAAAGTTTGTAATGTGCCCCACTGTGCTTTCATTCCAGATCTTGGAAGATTCATATCCATATAGATAATGCCTTACTCAGCTGATATTTTTGACGACTCCCTTATTGTGATTGGAAATTGTGACCGTGAATGAGACGACCAGTTTCATTTTACATGGAATACGAGATTATTCCACACCTGATGAAAACTCACGGTCATTAAAGGGTTTCGTTACCCATAATTGCAATGAAATTAAAATGCAAATTAGAATTATTTTTAGACTCCTCAGTGCCGTCGTAAAGCTTTTAATTGAAACTTACTATAATCACCGTGAGACTTTCAGCGAAGTATATTATTGAGACCACACTGGGAGTTGTTCGGTATCTACGATATTTCAAAACTTTTTTGAGTTTGCAGAAGTTGTTCTCCAATCGGACTCGCTTACTATTTTTCGATAGCACTGGGAGATTGGGAGGCATAAACTGTGTGAAAGAGGATTTATTGAAACACTACTGAACTATGAACAAAAATCAGTGAGTGGTATTGGTTTATAACTCCACTGTCTATGAAATTCGCTCTATATGAATCCAAAACAACTCGGTAGATTGATGAAAGTAAATTTAAATAATGATATTCTGAAAAATAAATTCAATTTAGGAAAATGAATTCTAATGTGGTGAAATAACACGAAATTAAATAATGGGAATAATTACTTGTCAAAAAAATCTGATTGCTTAAAAAATGGGTCATAATAAGGTGCGTTGAATAAACAAGAAAATAAAGATGGAACTTGTCCAATAATTGAAATGAAGATGATATAATAGTAAGAAATAGAAAAAAGAGATATAAATTAGAGGAAATTAAATGAAAATAATATTAAAAAATCAATAGGAAACACGGTTTTCTTCGTCTGGTGCTCGGTACACATTATTCCACCTTCTTCATAACTTTTTACCGTTTTTGAAAACGAAACTCAAATAATAAATCCCGAAACGATTCATAGGTTATATAAAAAAAAAACGCGCCCGCCATATAACCTCCAAATGGTGGAACAGGGCTGCCGTTCGGAAAAATTAGATTGTACCAGATTTGGAGAGAGAGATGTACTAGATTCGATGGTTTTGTACTAGATTTTGGATGTGTACTAAGACGCATGCGCAAAAAATTGTAATGACAAGTGACGGCTGAAGCACTCATTCTTGACACTATACGCATGCGCTTTGAACCCTTGCTGTCACCGATGGTTGTTCATTCGGCGGATTTGGCCTCAACTGAACTGGAGCACTGACAGCTACTTCAATGGCTGCGTCTAACAGCATGGGAAACTGTCAAATTCAGTGCAGCGGCTTTAAGCTGCTAGACGCAGCCAATATGAATTCATCAAAGTATTTCAAATTATAACGTTGGCGGCAGTACTTAGACGATTCCATGTAGATAGAATCCTTTAGTCGACTTCATGGGAGAGATAAAGACAAAACTGTCAACTACAGAATTCTATAACATATGGAATTCCAAATTCCACCCCTGGGATTTTGGGAATTGAAATGATACGCATTTTCAATTTCCATGACTGAACAAGGAACAAAATGGAACAGTAGAATTTATTCAACATGGACTTCATTAGGACTGTCAAAGGGAAAGCTGAAATTGTACTAGAATTCATGAAAATGTACTAGGATTCAAAATCCATCCAAATTGTACTAGAAAAGAACAATTGTACTAGGAACGGCAGCCCTGAGGTGGAATAATTTGTATCGAGCAGCAAACGTGTGTTTTGTCGTCAGTTTCTCACTTCATTAACATATTTGGCAATAGTATGAAAAATAACGTCATATTTTCGCCATTTTAAATTTGAGGGTAGTAGGTCTTTCCCCGCCATTTTGAAAAAAAATGTCCGTTCACTATATCGTTAAAAAGATAATTCCATATCCCTTCAACGCCAGAATATTTTTTTTTAGATTATGAGTTGAGTAATAGGAATTTATAGTCGAATAAATTTTCACTTTTTCATTTTAGAGTTTGAACGGTGGTATAGATATGAAACAACTAGGAAACGAAACTACTTTCAAAAGAGTTATAATTGAGTTGTATGAAATTACATTACCTTGCTGAATTCTAATGAAAATTTCCAAATTGTATTCAATTTCTAGTAATTAGGTACATTATTTTTTATAAAAACCTAAAAAAACAAATTTATTGTCGTTCAAATATTAATATCTAAATGTGGGTCAGATGGTGTAAACTATCAAGGCAAAACTCCTACTTCACTATGTAGAGGAGACTTCTTACAGCGGGTATATCGTGCAGCAAATAAGTAACAAATGAGAATCATCTTTGATTTACTTGCAGAGAAAGCTGCAACTTCCGACTTAAATAAAAAAATTTATGTTCGAAATGATAGCATTCACAGATCCGATACCAGACAGCTGTTTCAACCCGTCATAGTGACATTCGGCTGGACTTGCGAACACGAAACATTTTAATCTTGGATAGAAATAAATAATAGTTTAAAAAACTAAAAAAACACGCTTTTATAGCTAACCGAACTAAAAAATAGAAAATAATTTTTAATTAGAAAGAGTTTATATTACGGTAGTAGAAGGCTAAACAATCATTCATAGTCAATCAGCTCAAAATAAAATCATAATAAAATTTAAGTAATTAACAGAATAAAGTAATTCAGAGTAAAATCGTGGGGTGCTTGATATATTATATATTACAATCATTCTATAGGTAATTATCTCTGAGAGGAGACCTATGAAATGTAGTAAAATGCACCCCA
The DNA here is from genome assembly GCA_032362365.1 of Zygogramma bicolorata. Lineage (NCBI taxonomy): Eukaryota > Metazoa > Arthropoda > Insecta > Coleoptera > Chrysomelidae > Zygogramma > Zygogramma bicolorata. The sequence goes on from JAVJAQ010001629.1 coordinate 575,978, forward strand.
CGCTTTTTACTCTGAATTACTTTATTCTGTTAATTACTTAAATTTTATTATAATTTTATTTTGAGCTGATTGACTATGAATGATTGTTTAGCCTTCTACTACCGTAATATAAACTCTTTCTAATTAAAAATTATTTTCTATTTTTTAGTTCGGTTAGCTATAAAAGCGTGTTTTTTTAGTTTTTTAAACTATTATTTATTTTTCATTTTTTAGTTCAATTCATCAATTAGTTTCTAGTGGAAATGTGATATTTCTTACGAATCATTCCGCAATCTCATCATTTCAATTAAAGCTTCACTATTGCATGGGGTACTTCCTGTTAACTTAGAGCAATCAAGTTCTTCAATCCGAATACCGTCTAAAGATCTTACACGACTAAGTGCTACATAGGCTTGTCCAGCAGCAAACAATCGCGAGCCTAGACAAATTACTGCATGATCAACTGTACAACCTTGCATCTTGCCCAACTCAGGATTATTAGCAACATTCGTCTTTCAGCAGTTTCTGCCTCCGTTGTACTGTGCCGAGTGCCCGAACGAAAGAACCGCTAACCGCTACACTACCGAGACCACATCACACTACAGAGGATCTATAAAAGAATTTATTAATCCTGGTGGTCCTTATAAGGATAATGGAAAACTATGATCAAATTATTGCATTGTCATCGGTCCTTGATACGTATGCAAAGTTTCAAATTAATCAGACTTCTGGAAATTGGTGAAAATTATGCTCAAAGATTCCGTTACATACATAGTTACAACCCAAGCTAATAAAAGCGTGTTAAAAAAAATCTTTTTCCTCCGCCCTCTATCCAAAGTATACAATTCCTGCCCTCGTTTTAGGAAGCAAAGTCGTACTTTTCCTCTCTATGGAGGAAAACTTAAAAGTGACGTTTGATATGTGAACGTCATCAATGAAATAACTTGTATTTTGTTAAATAGTAGAAATCAGTAGAAAAAGGTGTAAAATATTGTCAAGAAGTGAATATATTGAAAAAATAAAAGTTAAACGTCAAATATTATAATAGAGCTACAGCAATACGCTATATTCATGATTCCGCAAAAATTTCCTGCAAATCTTCTAGCGCAAGATGTTGATGGAACAGATATATTTCATGATAGATATGGAGGCAACTGTAGGTGTTTGTTAGAATTCGGCGTCATGACCTGTTTTAATTCTTCGTTTTGTATGTTTTCTAATTTTGTGAATTTCAGGAGCTTGTTATACTGTACCTAGTTTTACTTCCTTATTGAATTATTGAGAAGTATCACTTTGCTCCATTGTTATACAAATAGCTATTTTCCTGGAAAATATATCAGCATTTTCTTGTGGTTCCGCCACGGAACCAACAAATTGTTTTCGGAAAAAAGACAACTGAACACCGGAAAACTGTCTTGTAATAATTACAACTAATAAGTATTAACTATGGAGATAATAATTAAGTGCTTATGTAGATACATTTATTTCGAACGATATGAAAAAATGTAAGTGAAAACTATCCAAATCTCAACGTTGCACCAAACAAAGCAAGTACTGCTCATGAATGCACATGTTAGAGAAAGATGGTATAGCCAGTCAGCTAATGGAAAAAAAATTACATCTAGAGAGTTTTACAGTAAAACCACTAGGAATCAAAGAGATATACTACCTAAAGGTCTACAAAAATATACAGGGTGCTTTTGAAATTTGTGAATTAGAATAATTTCTGTCCAAACTGTAAGTGAAATACCATTGTTTCATTGCACTATTAGTATATTAAGTAAAGAGGGGAATAAGTCGCCAATTACGCATGAACGAAAATTGTAAGAGGCGTAGCCGAGTGCGGCAATTCGCGACTGCACGTAATTAGCCTTATCCTCGAGTTGCGTACTCCACTTTTTCTACTCCCATCATGCTTGTGCTGTGATTTCTGCTGGTGTGGCAAAAATTTCTTCGTTATCCCTCATTATCAATTTTCAACGAGACACTGGAATGGAACTAGATACAGTACAATTCACAAACTTTCACACAGTTCCAATACTACGACGGCGTAATAGCGCCACCACAATTCATAATTTTTTTTTGAAAATCACAAAATTTTAAGATTATTTCTCAAAATTTTAAGATTATTTCTCAAAATTTTAAGATTATTTCTCAAAATTTTGAGATTTTTTGTTGAAATTTCGAGATCATTTCCCAAAATTTTGAGATTATATCTCACAATTTTGAGAAATAATCTCAAAATTTTGGGATTTTTTGTCGAAATTTTGATCTCATACCATGGCATGTATTCAGTTAAAATCATATTCGGACTTTAGAAACGAGTTTCAATGTATTCTCAAGTCGAACATTTGGGTGATGGATATTGTTTGATCGTGTTTCGATGTCAATGTATTTTGAAGGAAGTATTTCTTGTCGACTATTTTTGATTTCAATCTTTCTTCTGGGATCATTCGCGTGTTCATAACGTGTGAAGATAAAGATAACCAAGTTCCTATATTATATATTGTTATTATCTTTTGAGTTTTACAGAATGTTTAATAGGTTTTTAGTTGAAATTTGGAATTATGGAAGAGCCCATTTTCCGAATTATCGCCGTCAATAAATCCCAAGTTTTTATGTCTGCTTCATTCATTGCAAAATACTGGTTTCGATGGAATTTGCTAAATTACTACTCTACAGATAACATAGTTGAATAAGAGTAGGAAAAGATCAAATGGAAATAATATTCAACTGAAGATGTCTGCCGTAGTTGTAGTTGATGAAACATTTGGAGACTTTGAGCAACATTCACTCAAAATTTTTGGATTTTGTAAGCCTCAGGAATAACCTTTCTTGGCAAGGAGTTCCAAAGTTCAGCTGTTCTATCGATAAAAGATCCCTGTGCAAGAGAGGTTCGGCAGGTCTCCAAGCCAACTGTACTCCTCGGGTCATAACTAGATACTGCCAAGGGTGGAACGATTGACGACAATTCAGAAGAGCACAGGTCGTGAAAATATCTATAGAAGTGAGACAAGTCTCTGAGCGGAGGGGCCACCAACAAGACGGATTCCCTTTCTCTCAATAGAATCAAGAATATTCAATGGATATTTTGGTGCCGAGCCCCATACATGAGAACTATATTTCCAGACAATTAACTATTAATAAAGTAACCAATGCAGTAACCGTGTACTTTTTGCATTTCAGAAAGAATATCACTGAAATTATTCTATAGATAGATATAGATATGAATTCGAAGCCCTTCGTCATATTATATGTTCATAGGAACTTCTATTCATGAAATGAGCTTGGGAATTGTCTTCTTCAATATCTACATTTTCGAACACACACTGAATTTACTCAAATGAAATATGAAACCAGAAGAGTAGGTGCTGAAATGTGTTTACTGGACTTTTAATATAACAACAGTCAAGTCACGCCGCATTGAAAGATTATACTGTTAGGCAGATTTTGTTTATTCATCTCAAATAATATCAAAGACTGAATACATACATAACAACATAACATTGAATTGACTACTCTGAAAAAGTTTTGATATTTTGAGAATTGATGCCAAAATTTTGAGAAATAATCTTAAACTTTTGAGAAATAATCTTAAAATTTCGACAAAAAATCTCAAAATTTTGAGAAATAATCTCAAAATTTCAACAATAAATCTCAAAATTTTGAGAAATATCTTAAAATTTTGAGAAATAATCTTAAAATTTTGAGAAATAATCAGCTTTCTGACTTATATTTTCGAAATAAGAAGTAGGTATTTGTTTGAAATATTTTTGTGTTTCCGGTTGTGTTTTTTGCTCCTGCGTTTGTCGGTAGTGTACGTTATGTGCTAGTTTATGTTATTTGAAAAATTTTCACGCTTTACCTGTATTCGATCAGTTTCATCTTCAAACAATATTGGTAAGATTGTGAATTTCCATTTGTTCTCATATACCTCCGATGTCCCTGTTTGAATCACCAACAAGAACTCGTTTTTTTGCCTCCACTCGAATCGAAGATGATGGGTGTTCGTATCGAGGGTAAGCAACAAGTTGTTGCACCCCGCGGCAAGGCCGTTCTCGTGGTCGGTTCGTAGCGGCTTTTCTTTTTGCCGCTCGCCTCGCACTTATCTAGAACACGGCTACCGCTCGCAGCTACCGGTTTTCATCGGTGCAGGTCCATCACCGTCGGCCGGTACTCTGATGCTGCGTGCTCGTAATCACATACCGATTAATGTCGTTTATGCAATTATCTTTCGGATTATAATTGCCGGAAGGTCGGGGTACGATGCACGCCCCGCCGCGAAGGGAGGGATGAATGATAAAAGATTGGGGAGTAGACCGAGAGTTTGTGTTTCACTGAAAGCCCGTCACAAGCAAGCACGGATTACCGGGGGGTAGGGGCTAATGGGAGTAATTACCCCCTACTCTTATCTTTTTGGGTTGAAAAAAGAAGAATATGACTAGTGACGGTACAATAGGTTGAGAATCGACAACATCAGCTCTCTCCAATATTCTGTATTCATCAGTCGCAGATAGAACTCTCACATTACTGTTTGAAGTTTGAACGTCATTATTTTGTGGTGGATCGATATTTGTTCCGTAGTTTTCTGGGTTTGTAACCTTCCACAATCTGAAAAAATTAGAAATAATATTGGAATCCATACAAGTATAGAAGGGCAGATTTTCAATCTACCCCGTCTAATCTAAAATACTCGATTCGCTATAATTCATTTTGTGGTCTAAATCATTAACATGTCGTGATAATGCAAATGTATTTAGATTACGTGATTACGAATCGAGTATTTCAGATTAAGAAACTAATGAAATCAAACGAAAATTCTTGGAAATGATTTTTATCAACGAAAACATCAATAGTATGAACAAAAGAACAGACCTTGATAACCTTAGTGTGATTTACAGTTATATTCTCACTTTTGATCAAAACAAATCTAGAGATCAATCGTATAGTAGTACTGATTTACCCGGTATGATAACATGACATAATTTCATAAAAAAAGAAGAATATCGTTCCCATTGTGAAAAATTTCAAATTGTAACATACTAGTAACTCAAAGTGACTTTCTATGATTCACTCATAAAATTTTCATTTCTCACGTTAAGTAAGTACTTGTACATCCGTATTTGTTAGTTTGTAATCATAACGTATCATATTGTAGTTGTCCTGAAAAGCTTGACAAAGTAACAAAGAGTTTTCTTTGATGAACAATCTACTGACTGCATCCCCAATTGTTCTAAAAAAATTGTTCTAAAATTGTTCGTTTCCGTTAACCAGCTGACGAACGTCAACCCTCAGAAGTCGAAACTTGTGCGAGCAATGGATCAACGAGGCCTTACCTTTTAACGTGCGATTACCCAGCACGGTGGACCGGCGAGGATTCGAACCCCGGCCTTCCGCTTGATAGGCAGATATGCTAACCACTACACTACCGAGACCACAATACACTAGATATTGCACAGTCAAGATCATACTCGTTTTATATATATATATATATATATATATATATATATATATATGATGCGTTGTTTTTTCGGGTTTCATTCCGTGTTCTGTGGTTTTGATCCTCTGAAGGATAATTCTCACAACGTTTCGGCAAAGTCTCATTTGCCATCTTCTAGGTGATGTCTTGGAAGAAGATTCTCACGGACGAATATATATATATATATATATATATATATATATGTTAGCATGAAGATTCTCACGGACGAAGTATGATGCGTTGTTTTTTCGGGTTTCATTCCGTGTTCTGTGGTTTTGATCCTCTGAAGGATAATTGTCACAAAGTTTCAGCAAAGTCTCATTTTCCATCTTCTAGATGGTGATTGAGTTTCGTCCTCCGAACTCGACTAATTAATTCGAGTTCTACTTCCCAATATATAGGGGTGTTCATTGATGATATCTTTGACCTGGACCCCTCCCACTTTCTTCTTTCGTCCGACTGCATTTGTCGTTATGTCTGGGTAATTACGTAATAAGGTCCGACCTTGTTCCTCTGGTGTGATCGGCTTGTTTTTGTTTTGTGATAGGATGGATTTCCACGTTCTTGGTAATCTTTGGGCGTCATCTCTCTTGTTCATACTACTCGGTCGTTTCTCAATTTCGATAGACTCTCTGATTGTATGAAAGTAGAAGTATTCATCGCTCGCTAATGTTTTTGTGCTTTCGAAATTGATGTTATGTCCTGTCTCCAATACGTGTTGGAAGATGGAAGATGTGGTGACTTTTCCTTTCACTGATAGCTCATGTTCATCCTTGCGTACGTTGATCCGTCTGTTGGTCTGGCCGATGTATGACTTATTGCAGTCTCGACATGGTACTTCGTAAACTCCCTGGGACTCCAGTGGTATCTAGTCCTTCGGATTACGGAGTATCGATCTTATTTTACCAGAACGTACGCAAGGATGAATATGATCTATCAATGAAAGGAAAAGTCACCACATCTCCCAACACGTATGGGAGACAGGACATAACATCAATTTCGAAAGCACAAAAACATTAGCGAGCGATGAAAACTTCTACTCTCGAACAATCAGAGAGGCTATCGAAATTGAGAAACGACCGAGTAGTATGAACAAGAGAGATGACGCCCAAAGATTACCAAGAACGTGGAAATCCATCCTATCACAAAACAAAAACAAGCCGATCACACCAGAGGAACAAGGTCGGACCTTATTACGTAATTACCCAGACATAACGACAAATGCAGTCGGACGAAAGAAGAAAGTGGGAGGGGCCCAGGTTAAAAATACCATCAATGAACACCCCTATATATTGAGAAGTAGAACTCGAATTAATTAGTCGAGTTCGGAGGACGAAACTCAATCATCACCTAGAAGATGGCAAATGAGACTTTGCCGAAACGTTGTGACAATTATCCTTCAGAGGATCAAAACCACAGAACACGGAATGAAACCCGAAAAAACAACTCATCATATATATATATATATATATATATATATATATATATATATATATATATATATATATATATCTTATCTTAATATATATAAATCTCGTGTCACAATGTTTGTCCTCAATGGACTCCTAAACCACTTAACCGATTATAATAAAATTCGCACACCATGTGCAGTTCGATCCAACTTGAGAGATAGGATAGTTTAAATCTCAAATTATAGTCGCAATTTCAATTTATTGCTAATTATTTGTCTGTTATTATTTGACAGTCACAATTATCTGTTAACTCCAAATGATTCTAACAGATGTCGATACCTTTCGACTGGGTTGAGTAAGTAATCAATAGATGGCGCTGCTGAGCCCATCAGTTGGCAGAACAAATTGAATCAAGATGTCGATACCTTTCGACTGGGTTGAGTGAGTAATCAATAGATGGCGCTGCTGAGCCCATCAGTTGGCAGAACAAATTGAATCAAGAAATCCAGCTCAAAGAATCAGGACAGCAGAAGGTCATGCACAACCACAAATGGTTTAGATTTGGAAAATCCATGTTTTTCTCATGGGCAATTATATGTTGCGTGTTCACGTGTTGGGAAACCTTCGAATCTATTTGTTTAAGACTGTCTGCCTTGCCTACCTCATTCATGAGTTTAAGCGTCACATGTTATTTACTGTATTATACTGTAATATACTTATATTTGTTATAAAATTAAATGGAAATAATAAATCAGATAAATTTTTATTTTGTACCTATTGATTTCTGCTTAATATCAAGTGTAAGAACATTTTAATTAATTGTGTTCAACGTACTTCCCCTTCAAATCTCAATCCAGTGAATTTGTATACCAACATCAACATTTTCGTCTTTGTTCGTAAATAATTTCATTGTACTAAAGGGTTATAGTAGTAGAAAGTCAAATAAGGAGATCACCATATTTTTTTACAAATACCATCTGTGTGAAAAAGCATAGTGGACTCCGTGACTGATGTTCTCTTATTGTTCCTCTTAGATTGTTTACTATAATGTAATATAACAAAAACTTTAGCCACAGCAACGCGTGGCCGGGTCAGCTAGTATATATATATATATATATATATATATATATATATATATATATATATATATATATATATATTTATATATATACAGTGTGTCCCTAGACCAGTGGGACAGTTGAATATCTCTTGAACCAATAGGAATTTTCAAAATATTTCAAGTTCACATTATATCGCATTATGAGAGCTAACTTCAGGAATTACTATTTTTTATACGAGGGGCGCAAGAAAGGCTCACAAAATCGAACATCAATTTTTTCAAATGGAACACCCCATATATTTCAATATATCTGAACTCTCATTCCTTAAAGGTAATTATTGGTTTTTTATTTTTGAAAATCCGACAAGGCGTTGCCAAGTTATACCAGTGGTTCATGAAATGCAGGCATTTTTTTAGACAAACCCATTTTTCATACTACGAAGAATTTCTGGAATCATTCGAGACTGTTGATAGTCGGTAGCATATTCTATAATATGGAATACTCATCTTCTTCGAGAGTTATACAGGGTGGTCAGAAATATTATATGATTTTCACGAAATTCAAACTTTCTTCACATCAATTTTTCAAATAGTGCACCCTACAATATGAATTATTTTATAGCCCATTGGTGATTTGATTGCTTATGGTCAATGGTTGTGAAAGAGACATGTGAATTTTATCATCAGAAAATGCAAAAAAATCATCAAACTACGTATTTTAGTGTAATTAACTACATAAGAGTCCCTACAAGAAACTTTTGGGGAGTGAATTTTTGGTGTGGAATTCTCAAGAATAATACCATATTTTTATCAAGATACTCTGAATAGTGAGAGATACCTTTGTTTTCTTCGAAATGAGTTCAGTAATCATCTTGATGAGTTTCCCCTTGGAAACCTCAGAGAAATGTTCTTCCAGCAGGATGGAGCGCCGCCTCATAATGCTGGGATCGTGACAGACCAATTGAACGTTCTTTTTCCTCAACGATGGCTCGGAACAAACGGACCAATAAAATGGCCGGCTCGATGAAATTCACATGTCTCTTTCACAACCATTGACCATAAGCAATCAAATCACCAATGGGCTAGAAAATAATTCATATTGTAGGGTGCACTATTTGAAAAATTGATGTGAAGAAAGTTTGAATTTCGTGAAAATCATATAATATTTCTGACCACCCTGTATAACTTTCGAAAAAGATGAGTATTCCATATGATAGAATATGCTACCGACTACTAACAGTCTTGAATGATTCCAGAAATTCTTCCGTAGTATGAATAATGGGTTAGTCTGAGAAAATGTCTGCATTTCATGAACAACTGGTATAACTTGGCAACGCCTTGTCGGATTTTCAAAAATAAAAAACCAATAATTAGCCTAAAGGAATGAGAGTTCAGATATATTGAAATATATGGGGTGTTCCATTTGAAAAAATTGATGTTCTATTTTGTGAGCCTTTCTTGCGCCCCTCGTATAAAAAATAGTAATTCCTGAAGTTAGCTCTCATAATGCAATATAATGTGAACTTATAATATTTTGAAAATTCCTATTGGTTCAAGAGATATTCAACTGTCCCACTGGTCTAGGGACACACTGTATATATATATATATATATATATATATATATATATATATATATATATATATATATATATATATATATATATTGATATTGATGCAGTCAATACATAAACTGTGGGCAAAGGTTTGAAGAAAACTCTTTGTCATTTCGTCGAGCTTTCGGAGGAAATGTTCATTTCCTTTATCAAGACAATAACTTGAGATTTTGAAAAAAGTTAGCAACCATATATCACACATGAAGAACAATTCTTCATTGAACGTCAATTATAATAAAATTGGAAAAACATTTTAAATATTGTTCATGAACATTATGATAAAACTGAAAAATGTTAAAAACTTGCGGAGGAAGCAACAAGTGAAACGTTTCACTTGTAGTGACAATGTTTCTTGCTGAATGGTATTTGTTTGGACTTCCACTGTCTGCCAGTATCAGTATGTTTTCACCTTTTTTAAAGATCAATTATCCCAACACCTAACTCATATTATTTGCACTCGACTACCAAGCGTCTTCAAAAGATGAAATTGATAAACCTTTAGACTGCTGCTAACACTCGTCCAATTGGAATTACAGTTTTGTCGAAACCGTACGAGAGCGCAATTAGCAGCCAGCCATGAGCTTGAGTTTCTTCAGCAATGAATTCCATCAAAATACTAGAACATGGCGATCAATCTGGCATTCTTACTTATATAACAGTTATAGAAAGATGTCTTCTCATCTGTTCTCTCGTTTCGTAATTTCATTGAGCAGGTTTACAGATACTGAACCCACGCACCAACGAAGAGAAGACCACTGCTTCTACTACTGAGCCAATGACCCCATCTGAGAACGAGAACTACTTCTTCGGATGTAGTTTACCTAGTTATTGCAATACGTTTATCTAGGTTACCATTACACGCTATAGTACCTATATGTAGTCATTCCTGTAGAATTTGTTATTATCGATATTTCTGGTAGAAACACGAAACATTTCTGTTGCCGTTGGAAACGCGTACCTGTGTTGTCTCATTCCGTGAATATATAAAACGCTATTGGAACTATTTCGTATTGTCACACTGAATATGGGAGACGGACTGTTAACACCCATTTGCATGGCTGATATCTCCAATTTATGTTGATCCGAGTGGATTTCGTTCTTATCACAATAATAGTGGCCCGAAAATTCCAAAACTGGCCAGGAAGTGGTATCAGTGCCTCCTACCTCCGTTTTTACTGATTTTTACTTTCGAATAACATGACAACTAACGTAATAGTAATTTACGTCATAAGTCCGGGAAACGCATTTTTACAGTACGAGTCCGTAATTTTGAGACGAGTTACTGTAAAAGTTTCCCGGTCGTATGTCGTAATGCGTTTTATTTCATACTGCAGACCCGTTTTATTTCATACTGCAGACACTAAATCTTACATTAATAAAACAAAAATTGAAAATATGATCATCCATGATGGAAACGCTAGTTTCTAAGGTTACTGTTTCTGGTGTTTGTTTTGTTGACTTTTGTGAAACGAAATGTCAACAGACAAAATGTCGACAAACAATAACATTCCCGAAGATGTTTTGCGTAAATATAATGAAGCTGCCGGCTCTCTGATTCCCACAAAATCATCAGAAAGGTACCATAGCGAATATAAACAGTTTTGCGACTGGAAAAGGGTAAACGCAGTCAGTGAAATCAATGAGGAAATAATGCTGGCGTATTTGTTTGATCTGGTAAGTTGCACTTAATATTCTTTTGAAGGAATCATTATTGGTGATTTTCTAGTCGAAGAAAATGTCCAGTTCTTCACTCTGGTCAAAGTATTCGATGGTTAAAGCCATGCTACAATTTAATGAAAACGTGGATATATCAAGATTCTCTAAACTTCGAGCGTTCCTTAAAAATCAGTCTGTTGGCTATCAACCTAAACAAGCCAAAACACTCACCAGAGAAGAATTGGTAAAATTTGTGAAAGAGGCACCAGATCAACAATATCTTTTGGCAAAGGTAATAATTTTAGATGTACATTTCAATATTTACTGATAATTTTGTGTTCTTGTTAGATTGTTGGTTTAATCGCCGCGCCGTCGCTGGTGGTTGTCGCTGCGAAGAGATATATGAAATGTCTTTGGATGACATCCAGGAAACTTCTACACAATTGGTAATCACAATCCCTTTCTCAAAAACGAATCAAAGAAGAGTATTTACGGTCATTGATAAAATGGACGGCATAAGTGTGTTGGAACTGTTCCGAAGATACGTTGCCTTGCGGCCCAAAGGTTTAGGTCACAACAAATTGTTCGTAGGATACCGTAATGGCAAGTGCATTTCCCAGCGCGTTGGAATTCACACAGTCGGTGGAGTTCCCAAGAAAATAGCGGAATTTCTAGGATTAGCAAATCCCGAGTTGTACACCGGCCATAGTTTTCGCCGCACATCGGCGACTTTACTAGCAAATGCGGGAGCGGAATTTTCCGTTCTCAAAAGACATGGAGGATGGAAGAGTTCCTCCGTGGCAGAAAAGTATATTGAGGATTCGTTGGAAGGAAAGAACAAAGTGGCTAAAATGATCCAGGGAGGAGAAAGTTTTGTGCAAGTCTTAACTGAGAAATCTAAAGAAATTATTAGTACAAGTGCTTGCTCGAGTTCCACTCTCCACGATGGTTTACCGAAAGTTGAAATAACTGGGAATACAGATTGCACAATTCATGTTACTTTTAATGTTTGGATTGTCTTTAATTACATGTTTATTAATTTTGTATTGTTTTCACAATAAATTGTTTGATTCTTGCCCCATTTCATAAGAGTCCGGTAAAAATTTTACCGGACTCGATACCGTAAAGTCTCATTTACCGGACTAAAATCGTTGACCTAAACATGGCTGTTACGATGCAGTATGAAATAAAATACATTTACCGGCCTGTACTGGCAAAATCTTCAAATATATTATTTGGCTAGGTACGCTCTAAAACACTAGATCAGATTTTTTCAAATAAAACAATCTTCCTTGAAGAAGTTGTTGTATAGCGAAACACGTGTCGTCGTTTTGTGAGTGAGAATCGTATGAGAAACAGTATTTTGTTTCAAAATAGATTTTCATGAAATATCGGCCAGTGCGCCAATGCAATAGTACTTTCCTCATTTCCCTTTTACTTTAGTGACAATATATCTCCTTGCTTAACAACCAATCAGTCTATTTCAAATTTTGAAATTCAGCCAATAGAATCCGAATTACAGTGAAAATATAGCTTGTCGCTGTATTTTCACGGTGATAAACCTGCTTAGTTTTTGTTTTACTAGCTGTCAAGTGAAAATAATGATTTAAATTATAAACGTCAAATCTATGTGTTTTGATTAGTTATATTTCTTAATCAATATGAGCGATCGTTGGGGACAAATGGCGATTGGTATCATTTTTTATTTATTTATTTCATACATGGATACAAACAGGCTGAAGAGCCCAAAAACGATCCAAACTTTACAATAACTTACAGCTGAACAAGAATAGAGAATGGTCGTTATGCTACTACTCATAATCCTATATATAATTCAAGACATTTGAATAACAAAATCAAATAATTTCAGAGTAATGGTAATACCTAACATATGTTTTTTATTTTGAATTTGAATGTATGTAATGAATAGCGAAATATATCTACATCAGAGAATTTTCTATTATAAAGACGAATCATTCTTACAATAGGTGAATTCATTCCTAGATTTGTACGACAGAAACGTTCAGAGAACAGATCTGCGACTCTGAGTGTTCGTGAGGGGATAAAAAATGGGATCAAGGATATCAGTTGGGAACTGTCGATTAAATTATTGAGAAGTTTGAAGAGAAATACCATAGTTGCTATTTCCCTGCGTAAGCTGAGGGTCTTCATGGAAAATTCATTTCTCAAAATCGAATAACTGTTGAAATTGTAAGTACCATTAACTTTGAGGTTGAGAAATTTCAAAAATCTGTTCTGGATCATCTCTAGCCTATGTTCGTACAACTGATATTGTGGTGACCATACCACACATGCAAAAGTCAATCTGCTGTATACGTAGGAATGGTAAAGTGCTTTTATGGCCGCCTCAGATCTCAGATTTGAGCACGTTCTTATGATAAAACCCAGCATCTTATTACATTTCAATGAAATATGCTCAATGTGGAACGAAAATGTCATTTTCACATCGAATATTACCCCCAAATCTTTGATTTTAGAGGATGTTGATAAAGCATGTCCGTCAATCCTGTAGGTGAAATCAAATTTAGAAAGATTCTTGGTGAAACTTATTGAAGAACATTTCTGAATATTTAGAAAGAGTTTATTGAATTTACAGTAGTTATGAAGCTGATCGAGGTCGTTTTGAAGCATTATGCAATCGGATAGACTATTTATTTCTGAAAATATTTTCAAATCGTCTGCATAGAGAAGAAATTTAGAGAATTTGAAACAGTTTTTTATATCATTTATATACACCAGAAAAAGCAATGGACCAAGATGTGACCCCTGTGGAACTCCAGAAGTTACAAAAATGGGAAATGGGGAAGTAAAGCCATTCACTGTGACTAGTTGAGATCTATTGAATAAGTAGGAGGAAAACCAACGTAGTAAATTTCCATGCACACCGATGGCGGCAAGCTTACTAACTAATATATTATGATTTATTTTATCAAATGCTTTGCTAAAATCGGTGTACACAGAATCTACTTGGATTTTAGAGTCCATCGCTTTGAGAATATAATCCGAGTAGAGAATTAGATTAGTATCGATAGATCTGCGAGGAAAAAATCCGTGTTGTTCCATTATGATTTGAGAATTAATAGCCTTAAAAAATATTTTGTAAGTGACAAGTTCCAGAAGTTTACTGAAGATGTTCAGTTTGGAAATAGGCCTGTAATTTGATACAAAGCTCCGATTACCACTCTTGAATATTGGGATGATATATGCTCTTTTCCATCTTTCTGGAAAAGAACATTCGTCATGGGATTTGTTAAAGATCAAAGTTAGGGGTTTTGCTAAACTAGATGCACATTTTTTTATGAAAAAAGATGGAATTCCATCCTCTCCAGCACCTTTATTCTCATCTAATTCTCCCAGGACAGAGAGAACTAAGTCCTCAGAGAATGTGATTTTGGACAATGCACTTTCAGTTCTCACTGAATTGATTACCGGTAACTGCTCGTATGGCTCGAATGCACCTTGAAAAAATTTTGAAAAGAGGTTACAAATATCAACCCCATTGGAGGCATTCTGGTCACCGAAACTCACAAAGGGCGGAACACCATTGATACGATTCTTTAGAGAAACAAGATTCCAAAATCTTTTAGTATTATGTGGTAAATCGGATTCAATGGTTTCCACATATCTTCTCAAATCTCTCTTGATGAGAATTTTGCATCTTTTGCGCAACAAACAGAACACCTCAAAGTCTTGGCAATTTCCGAACATCTTCCATTTCTTATGGAACTTGTTTTTATCACGAATTATTTGAACAGTATGAAACGAGAAGTATGATGGGTATTTCCTATTCAATTTCCTTTTAGGAATATGATTGTGAATGCATTCATTAACTTTGTTGTACAAAAAATTAACACATTGATCTACCGGTTCACCTATAAATAAATTAGTCCAGTCAACAGAGGCTAGAGTGGAATTTACAATGTCATAGTCAGCTTTTCTGAAATTATAAGAAATATATTCATTAAATTTGAGTGATGTTTGGCACAAGCTTGTGATAGAAAATTCAACTGATTTATGGTGAATTTCGGATTCAGGAACAAGTGGGTAAGGCGAGTGTTTGAAATCCCTCAAAGACTGTATGTTGCTGAAAACAAGATCTAAAAATTTACCATTATGGTTTGGTACTGGGTTGAATTGCGATAATTCACAGAAAGAAACTATGTCTAAGAGCTGAGCATTATTTTGGTCTACATTGCTTGGGGTTAAATAATCACAATCACTATTCTGGTCCCAGATCACATTAGCCATATTGAAATCACCGCATATAAGTACTGAATCATTAGATATTTTTGATGAAAGTCTGTACAAGTTGTTTGTGAAGCATGATGCTGCATAGTCATCTCCTGGAGGCAAATAAACACAACACAGGTGAATCTTCGTTTTATCTTGCAATTGCAGTGTTACCCATATGTCTTCAGCATCGGACTGCCAGAGTTGTTGGTGGTATGCTTGTATACCATTTTTAATAGCTATGAGAACCCCTCCACCATCAGATTTTTTACTCGAGGATGATTCACGATCTCTACGGAATACGGAATAGAGCCCAAGATCAAAAAGTTCTGCGTCGAATAATCCATTGTTCAACCAAGTTTCTGATAGGAATATGACATCAAAATTACTGTTTGATGCGCTGAGCTTAAGTTCGGTGGTTTTAGTTCTCAACCCCCTTACATTCTGATAAAAAACCGTTAAGTCCATGGAAAGATCAGACATTAGTTAGTATTGTAATCGTTAATTAACTCAAAGGTTCATCAGCTGGCTTTCATCGACAATGTGAACCGCTCTGGAAGTATCATCTTTACGTAGTAAAATGTTGCCATTTTTAATCCAAACGTATTTGATACTTTTTGATTTCGCTATTTCTCTAGTCTTTTTGAAAAGCAGTTTGTTGTTAGCGGTCAGATGATCATTTAGGTATATGGTTGTGTTTTCATTTATGGTGAGACCCGCCTTATTTGGAGTTCTTTTCAGTTTACAGGCAGTTAGGAAGGCTTCTTTGAATCTTCTCTGCGAAAACTTCACTATGATATTTCTCGGTGTGTTTTTATTAAATGATGCGACTCTTTGAATGGAATCTAATTGATTCGGATTGAATGTTATATTAGAAAATTTATAAAGATCTTCTAATGTTTTATGGAGATCTTCATTATTTATTTCAGGCATACCCTGAATTTCAACATTATTCATCCGGGAGTATTGATCCAAGTCATTGAATTTTTTACTCAACTGAATCACCGTGGTTTTCAGCATTTCGTTTTCTTTCTTCAGAGAGTGAATAATTTTGACGGACTCGTTGATTTTTGTGATGGATTTTTCGAAGTCTGAAACCTTATCAGAGCAGAAATTGACTGAAATTAACATATTTTCCTGCTTGTCTCTGAACTCCTTCAGTTCGTTCCTGATTTCCGTCATGAACGCAAACAACAAGTTGGTTGACTCACCCTGATCCACCGGGTTGATTTTGGGGCCGACCGTACTTTGTGCTGCATCAACTCCAGTACGACGCAAGCAATTAGAGCATTTCCAAAAAACACTTGAGAGACTTTTAATAGAGGTTAAAGGTAAGCGTCCATAGGTACGCATCGTACGTATCGTACGGATCGTATGAAACGGATTTTAGAATTATTAGTATAGTAAGTTATGCATATGCGTCCACTGACCGGCAGCGGACGGATCGCACGTATCGGTCCGTCGGTAATGCCGATGAAATTGATCGAAGGGGCAACTTTTCCGACTGGTGCGGATGACGTCATGCGGATTGCCGATGAGTGGACGCATGTTGCAACAGGTAGTCACTGCTAGCCTCACAGATCATTTAAATTTTGTTACATTTCGACACTAAGTACACACACGTGCTTCAATTACAATTGGTATTACGCATGGACATTGCAAGACTAATCATAATTGTACAAGAGTACGAAGAGTTGTACAATTTAAAACACCCTCATTATTCGAATCAACAAAGACGAGATAATATTTGGGAAGAAATTTGAAAAAGATTAAATCAAACTGGTTAGTTTATTCATATTTCAGTTTATGTAAAGTACAAAATTTAGGTACAAAACATTCAATTAACTGTATTATAGAGTCACGTGAACCTCCTTCCAGCTCGAACTCTCCTTAATTGCCATTCTACTGACCCTTCTGCTGAAATAATTTTTGTTCTATATGAAGAAAATCCTCACAAAATCCTCACATTTTATCAAATCCTCACAAAATACCCGCACGATTCGAAATTCCTCACAATGTGCGGAATTCCGCACACATTGGCATCACTGTTCACAACGAAAATGCGAATGTTACTTACAAGCCGACCGTCGCATCGGCAATCCGATCGCTACGGATACAGTGGACGCACTACCACAAATCAATCCGTTTCATACGATCCGTACGATACGTACGATGCGTACCTATGGACGCTTACCTTAACTGGTCTATCGACAGTCCCACACACTTGCCGTGAAAAAAAAACTCACAAGAACTACACTGGATTCCTGGGGATTTTTTGTTCACTGGATTTGTACAAATATTACACGTTTCTGACATAGTTTATGCAAAGTATCACTGTTATACAATATGCGAATGCTTTTTAGTTCAGAGTGATGAACAGCCCCGCTACTTCTTTATCGGTATTGGTGAATTATTTTCAAAAGATGTAACAATTCTCCGTATATTCAGCTGTGAAAGCAGAGCACTTGAAAAGCGACCGGTACTCGTGCTATCTTATACTCGAATCATAGAATAGAATCATAGATGAATCAGTGGAAAAGAGTATTCCCTTGAATACGGCCAGAAATAAAGAATCAATTACCAGGCAATTCAACAATTTTTGCTCAAACAGGGGTTATATTGTCGTCCTAAATATAATTCGTGGTATGATTAATAACCTATAATTTTTTGGAATATCAATTCATTGGCAATCCCAATGCAAGAAAATACAACTCGTCCTGCGGACTCGTTGTATTTTCAGCTTTGGGATTGCAATTCATTAATATTCCAAAAAATTATCGGTAATAATCATACCACTTATTATATTACCCCTGACAATATAACAATATACCTACCGCCTCACTGAAGTCTACTTGTGATTAGTATGACCAGAACTTGATTTTCCAAAAAGGTTATTCGTTGTAGGTCTGTGTACTCACCATTCAACTGTGTGCATGACTGAGCGGGGGATGAATTAAGTGTACGGCATTCCGACCACCGCAGTACACGTTTAAAAGGTAATAAAGGTAATAACAAGATTACGAAAATAACCTATTTCACCAGAAACCAGCTATCGCGTCAGGAGAGTCACTTACAGCCTCCGGGTCGGAGAGAGGATCACCTAGTCGAGGTCCAGCTACGACAGGCTCTATAAATAAAAAAGAAAAATAGTATTTTGAAGTCAACCCAAGGAGAATTCATGCCCCCTGGGTCAGTCATTGACTTTTTTTGACAACAGTTCTTGTGATATACGCATTTAGTTTGTTGGCGATAGCATTTTCATACCTTTAGAGCATCGGTATGTGTACCACAACAATCAAACTGATAAGGAATATGACGGTCATGAAAAATGTCGACCTGACATTAAATTTTGAATGGGAAAATGCCAGCAAAATCCAAACATTTCTTTTCTTTAGCTGATAATCGCACTTGAACACTGAAGAAAAGTTGGCCATTTGTCTCTCCTCTATAAATATTTTTATGGTCGTTTCTCATCTGATATATCATTATTCCTTCTAAATTGTTGTTGTTGTTCGTTCCGTTAACCAGCTGACGAACGTCAACCCTCAGAAGTCGAAACTTGTGCGAGCAATGGATCAACGAGGCCTTACCTTTTAACGTGCGATTACCCAGCACGGTGGCTCGGCGTAGTTATATCATAATTCGTTTCACCTTCCGCAGTTTTATCGAAATCGACCTTGTTAGTGTTAGTGAGAAAATTAATATTATTCCATTCCACCATGTGTGTACCATTAATTTGTTTTATAATATATGTTCTGCTAAGTTATATATTTCTGTCTCTTCAAGTGGATTTTATGGTCAACCGCTCTCATTTTTAATGGTCGTGTAGTTTCACCAGTATAAACACTACCATATAAGTCCAAGATAAGTCGAAATCAGCGGAACATATCAAAATATGGTACACACTTGGTTGAATGATATTATATTCATTTACTTATGACAGAACAGAATGGAACAAAAAAGGAAGCTCAAAGAGGCTACTTGCATTTTGTTGAGCGAAAATGAAGAGATTGCTTGTTCATTGAATATAGATCAATGTTGGTTGCCACTTCTGGTAAGGTGAGTTGAACTGAAAAAAATTCAGTTCCAACTAGTTTTTGTCGAAGTGAACTATTGATGAATTAGTCACCAGGGTCACTTTTTAAAAAGGAAGCGGACTAGCTTCCGAAACGTCGTCAATGAGAAGTATATGCATTTTTCAATTCAATCTTCAGTTTTATCAAAAATACGATGCGTAACTGAAAAAATAGTCAATTTTGCTTTTTTACAATATTGCAGTTACTTATCGGGGCAAATAAACCAATTTGCCCTCAAAATTTAAAGCTTTTACTTTTCATTTTTGGGGAAATGAAAACAAAAAAATGGATTTACCATGTATGTATGTGCGTCCGGGTAGGATCTTGCAACATTCTGAGTCATATATCGTGAACCGATTGAGCTTAAGTTTGCTATACACGTTGTATACTAGGAAAAAAAAGTTTGCGAATCAACTCTTCAAAGTTTCATCACTCGGTTTGAACAATGTTATGATTAAAATTCATCGTCATTTGTTGCCTTGTGAACACGAGGTCTCCTGACTGAAACAACAAATGTGCAGCTGACTTCTGTTGTTGGCTCCGTTACCTACCTTTTTACTTTCCTATTACTTTGCTGTTATAGGCTTATGAGCCAGGAACACGTGCCTGAGCTTGCTTCTATTTCTGGAGACTCTTGTCTATATATTCATCATAAATTGTCCAATAATCTCAAAACTTTCTGGAGCCGAGTTTGTTTTCGTCAATCAATAGAACCGAAACTCAGCACAAGTAATATATACTTTTTTCTGAGGATTTTTGCTCCCGATCATAATGCTCTATCTATTATCACTTTTGACTTTTGACATGTGCACTAAAGTGCGCACTGGGTCTCAATAGTGATATTGCTGCTACCAATGAAAACAATCTATATGTGATAATCAAAGTCACGTATACTTCAGTTGTACGCCATGTTCGAAAGGTATGTTTTTTATTTTTAGTTAATTTTTATGCAGAGAATTCTATGAAATTAATCATTATCGAAGCCGATTACTACTCAAGAGGCTGCTTTCCATAGAAACGTTTATATATTCTCAGATAATTTTTCACTAACAAAATATAAGAAATATTTTAAAGGACCTGAAGACGAATGAGGCTTGCGGATCTGAAGGAATCCCAGCAATTGTTCTGAGAGTATGTGCCCCCGAATTGACACAAGTACTTAACGAATTATTCAACCTTCCATATAACCTGGGGTTTTTTCCTAAATCCTGGAGGACAGCAAGAGTTCAGCCAGTTCCTAAAAAGGGAAGAAAACTCTATCTTGTAATTATAGACCAATTGCATTATTTTCTATCAATTCCGAAGTCATGGAAAAAGCAATCAATATGAAGCTCATCAAATATTTAGAGAAATCAGGAATAATTAATGATTGACAATACGGATTTCGCCATCAAAGACCAACCAGTGACTTATTGGCACATATTTCTCCTATTTAGCAGCATTCAATGGAGAAATTCGGAGAAATTTGATCGAGTTTGGCATCGAGGTCTCCTTTCTGAACTGCGGTCTTATGGTTTGCCTCCTCAGTTGTGTGCTTTGTTGAAGAGTTTCTTGTCCGATAGGTCTCTGTATGTGGTTGTTGATGGAGTATCATCTGATATCCTCCCAATAAATGCAGGTATTCCACAGGGTTCAGTTCTTTATTTCTGCTTCATATCAATGATTTGCTCGAGAAAACATCTTATTCAATACATAGTTTTGTACTTTTCATACCAGTTTCTCTTCCAGAGTCCCCATACCAGCTCGAGAAACAAAAATTCAAAGAAACATTCACGTCAATAAAATTAACGACTTGGTAAAAATAATAGAATGGGGTAACATGAACTTGCTGGAATTTAATGCTACGAAAACCCAGGCATGTATCTCCTCAAGTAAAGCTGATCTTTTATCGTCTTATATTCAGATGTCAGGAGTAAGTATTCCTACAAAATCGAGTATCTCGATGCTAGGAATTACAATCAGTGATAATCCCTCATGGGAAAACCTTGTGAGATCGATCGCTAAAAGTGCTTTCCATAAACTTGGATTTCTATTTCGTGCCAAGAAATACTTCACTTCTCGTCAGCTTCTAATGATCTACAAGGCTCAGATACGACCTGTCATGGAATACAGTTCTCATGTGTGGAGTTCGGCACCAAAACATTCATTGAGGCTTCTCGATTCTATTCAGAGATAGGCAATCCTTCTTGTTAGTGATTCTTCTCAATAGAACAGCTGAGCTTTGGAACTCCTTACCAAAAGGGGTTTTTCCTGAGGCTCACAAACTTCAGAAATTCCAAGTGAATGTTAATTCGTATCGCCTGTTCCTTGATTCACGCGGTGTTCTTTGAACATTACAGGGCTTCCCTTCCTTGTGAATCTACATATAAAAAAAATACGGCAAACAATTTTCACGGAACGACGTTCGAGTCATATTGTGTTTGAATCTCAATGGACTCAGGTATGACATTCTTTTGTTTTTTCAAGTGAGAATCCCTCTGCTTTTGTTCAATAGATTTGCCCTACCTCTCTTTTCACGCAATATTTCATTGAAATTGAATTGAATTTCATTTCAACACTCCCACGCTTGAAAGAACATCTTTCCGATACTAAATAATTGGGTTGTGGACACATTTTCACTCATTAATAAGAATGTGCTGATATTGATAGTTTCGAGATGCATTAATATAACGGTACCTATAGTTTGAAAATAAACGATTTGAAGTCCTGTGTTGATCTGCGATTAATTCTTTTCCTAAAGTATTTATAGTTTTGTGGTTGAATGACCTAACACAATTCGAAACTATATAGAACTAATGTTGGGATCTAGCTATACAATTTTGAGTTATAAGAAGTTGCTGATTGATAGGACGTAGTTCTTATTAAACTATTTCCAGCTTTCAGATCGTATTATCACTTAGTTTCGAACTGCTTCCATTTCTGTCCTCAACCCAATTGATTGTGCCCTCTCGCACTTCACGAAATCGACAGGTCTCTTTCTTCTCTATCGAAAGTGCATCGTCACTCACTCGAGAGATATTCTGACATTATATGGGCGTATTAATGACTTGGCGTATAACTAATAATCATGGTTTTAGTGCGGGAGGGCCTTCCACTCTCAAAGATACCTACCGATGATTCAGACACACTTTAGAGCGTTTAGGAATCGAGAATCAGACGATAAAAAAACAACTCTGTTACATCATCAGAGATAATGACAGCAATATCGAAATTTTGTAAGAGAAAAATTATTCTAAAATTCCATGAATTTGTGGTTGTCAAGCAAGGATAAATTAATGTTAGTAAATAGTATATTACGTAACTAGGGGGATAAGTGTCGATTACGCGAAAGCGAAAAATTGTTAGCACGAGGCGTAAGCTGAGTGCGGCAATTGAAGGGTGCACGTAATTGGCTTCATCCCCGAGTTGCCTACTGTAGTTTTTCTACTTCTGACAGCTGTAACGTAATGGCTACTTAAAATACATATGTGTATTGTAAATTTTGTACTGTAAGGAAATATTGTTTTTTTACTCCTACGGATAAGTAACACACAAGGTAGGATACGAATTCAATCAATCACAGAGAACGAAATACTCGGTTACCAGGGACAAACTTGTAGAAACGTCAAAATTCTGATCTCTCGCCAAAATATGACAATTTTTCAAAAAAAAATTTTTGCGAATTGACTTCAAAAAAAAACAAGAATTATTCGCAAAAATGAATGTTAACAATAATTGTAATATCTCGATTTTTCCGTCGTATTTAGGTATAACATTTCATCTTCAAAATCACTGCTTACATTGCGAAATCTAAAACTTCGTTACTGTCAATCTGTCATCAATTCCATTGTAATTATCAGTGTATCAGTGTTTTCTGTAACAGATTCATTCACAAAAATGATTGATTCTAGTGATGAATCTATTAACGACAACACGAATTATATTAACTAATGTCATACAATGCAAATGGCCTCTTTGGTTTTGTAATTTCCGGAGGATATTGTCGGCAAGAATTGAATATTGAATTTCATAAAGTTTTTTCCTTTGAGTTTTTCATAAATATCGAAAAAATTAATTGTTTAAATCGAATGGATATTTGCCACATCGTTCTCAGACGTTCGGGCACTCGTCCACGGCATCGTGGTCAAACTTCCTCCTTGTGCGATATGGCCACTATATCCACTCTTGTTGTACAAACTACTATTCCTTACAGTGCACTGGAACTGTCTCCTTTGAATTTCTTGACAGCAACAATCTCTGTGTTGGTGAATAATTCAGTTTATAACAAAACTGGTTGAAATACCGATTTTGTGTATTATTGTTTTTGAACGATTTTTATACAAACAGAACAGTCTTGGATTCCTTATTGCTTGTTTCAGCTTACGCCTTGAGGAGCAATCTCCAGTCATTCGGGAATGTAAGGCTTTTCCAACTAGGTAAACAAAATAATACTCCCTCATGCGGAAAAGTACCACTTTCCATACTTGTTTCATTATTTCCTACCTTCTCTTCTCTCGAGTGAACAGTAGAACCTGAAAGTATGTTGGTTAGAAATAAACAAATTTTTGAAATTTGACCACCAGAGATATGATATTTATTGTACAGTGATATCCGGAGTCTCAGAGAATGAATAATTACCAGATGGGTTTTTTCTGAAAATGAAATGAAATTCTATTCAAAGAGAAGTCAGAACGGAATTTCAGAGCCACTCCCTCCTCTTAGGAATTGACTTGATTCACCCAGAGTCGGTCATTGAACCAGAATGAAATGAGCTCGATAACACATTTCAAATACATTATTTGCTAATTGAATACAGTATGCTTCGTTGGGAACAATGCCAGTGGGCAGAAAAAAAATCGGTGACGAACGTAGGCATCAGCGTGATCTGGAGCGAACACACACTCTAGAATGGATTCAGTCTCAGTGGAGTTCAGGAACCGAAAAGGCAATAGACTCCTTCTTCGTTGCGATGGAATGAACCATTATGAATTCAAATATCGCAATGAAGATTGTTTGATCACCAGGTTTCAAAATCACATCACCCACTAAGAATGAAAAAAGATAGCTGCATAAATAATCGAGTATAAGGTACACAGATGATTCACACGTAGTTAATTACTGCAGTAGAGTACTTAATTGATATGCTGCCAGTGAGAACTGGGAGATTGAAGCTGTGTTGAGCGTTCAAAAAATCAAAGTTCGAAATTCTTTCTTTGAAATTATTGAAATTTCTTTGACACTAGATTCTGATCAGTGGCCAAGCTGAATGACATTCCTTTTCTTCTTTTGATATGCACAAAAACCCTATTTGAATATTGAGGCTTGGAGATTCATTTTTGGCATATAAATATAGTTATAATATGCTGAACATTTTTCCGAATAAATTCATTCCTTATTAAAATCTTCAAATCATCTGTTCTGACTGGTGGTGGAAAAAAATTTCTAGTACTCAATGTGGATATGATTTCCGAAGAAAAAGAATACACTTTTACCCAAAAATAATCTGCATAGAAGTTATGAATATTTTTGCTGGGTATCTTCTACCTATACTACTTCCGACAGCAAAAGTTGTTACTTTTCCTGTTAAAGTAGTAGAAATGACCATTTTCAAATCGGATTTAATAACTTGAAGACTTTCATTTTTCACTTTCGAGGGAAAAATAGTATGTGTATTCGGAAGAAAATGAGTTTCGTGTGGCTTTCGTGCAGAAAACATATATTTCTTATAATGACTGAAGTGGCGGAATTTTCAGCCAACATGCCTCATTGGTTCCCTTAGTATCTTGTTGTTACTGTGTCAGATCATTTCCCAATTTTGTATGCAAAATAGAAAAATATTTCAAAAATGCGATTCGAATTCTTGGCTTGTAAGAAATACAAAGTATTTCCAAACGATGTTTTATTCTGGGGGAAACAGATACCGAAAAAATTATTACTCACTTATTATTCCCAACAGTAACCATCATTTTATTGTCATCATCATAATTGTCATCCATTTCTGTTGTACTCTAAGTTTTGTTCAATATTTCTAATGCCGATCAATTTTGATATACATTATAGTAATTTCGTTTTCGCAGCGCACAAAACAAAAGTATTTCTTTACCCTTCCGCCTAGTACTCACCAATTGTAATTATTGGTTTATTTACAATTGGCTATCTAACCTCGACGGGATATCATATAAACCGTTCCATCGTTCGAAATGAGCAATAACTTCTCTGGCGAACAACATCTGTGATATTTTCAATAGAAGTAGGCTGTATATTGTCTAATTCTTCGAATGACTGAAATTTGTCAATGTTGTTATTGAAAACGCTTTGAAGGAATTCAAAATGCCTTTTCATCGTTCCCCTACTAGAAGCTACATTGAAATTTATTAGACGAGTTCACTTTTCCCATTATACTCTTGCATCCCTCATCTTCCACAATCAAATCTTATTGCTCTTCGCTAGAAGACATATTTCACCATATTCTGTACATCATTCTCTTCCAACTGAGGTACTCATTTCAGTTATGTATAATATTTTTTTATTCGCTGTATGGACGTGTAGGACGCCTATGTGTAGAATATTCGTTGGTTATAATATATTCCTTTGGGTTACATGTTATATAGCCTAGGGAGAATGTAATGAAATAGACTGGAGAATTTCACTGAATATTTGTAAAATTAATGTTGGTGAAGGAAAATGTTACTTTGCTCGGAGTAATTTTGTGCGAATGTTAGTTCTATAAAGCGAATACACTGAAGAAATTATAATAAATTAATATAGTCTGATCACTAATTACACCCAAACTATATTACAGCTACAAGGAGTAATTTCAGAGAAGTAATGGTCTGCTCAATCTTTAAAAATTATTGCAAAGTAACTGTGTCGTTAGAATAAAAAAATATTTGAATATTTTTTATTATTATTATTATTTTATGGTGGATAAATCTTTTCTTCTTAGTTTTCTGGGTTTTTAACCTACCAAAATCTGAAAAAATGAGTATTAATTTTGGAATCTATACAAATGTAGAAGGGTAGACTTCTATCTACTCCGAAAGGAACTGATTTTTAATAAACGTAACAACTTGTCGGGGTAGATAGAAGTTTACACTTGTATAGATCCCAATATTAATACCTATTTTTCCAGATTGTTGTTAGTTGAAAACCCAAAAAACTACTAAGAAAAAAAAAGCATATCGCCATTGAAAGGCATATGTATTTCATAGATAATCAAGTTGTGCTAATATAGCACTTTTTGGCGATCTTCAATTCAAGTGAGAAGTCTATTATTATGGTTATGAGGTTACCCACATTTTTCAAATGTCAAACGTATGTGTCGTTTTCTGCCTGGGCACAGTATCCAGAGCATAAAGGCCGTTCGAACAGAGAGTGAAGAGAAGTGTTTTCGTTGCTTTCATTGTTGGCATACTACCCTACAGGTCGTCCGCCAGTTTCTTCGCTCACCACACATATTATTTGCAACAATGCCTAAGTCTATAGATGATATATTCAATCAAATCGATTTTTTATTTATGTTTTTCCTTCCTTGAACTGGGGTTGGTGTTCGATTAAGGAATGATGAATAATTAAGAAATAATCGTCTATACAAAACGTAATATCTCTGGTAATATCATCCGTTCGCGGTAATCTCCATCTTCACGCTTTCTCAAACAAGAATCGCTCAGATTTGAATAATGCTCGCTGAGATTCAGATAAATTCTCATGCACTTCGCCTGTATAATACGGTATTTTTATTGTCTGAAAATGTATAATCAGATAACTAGCATATCCATATTTTATCAAGCTGACTGATCTGACTAGCGATCCGCAACCGCCGACACAGAAATAAAAATGCAGGTGTTAATACGTCTGGGAGAAGGAGGCAAGGATCAAGGACACGTAACACCTCTTTAGAATTTTTATCATTTCGTCTTCTTAAAGCTCCATTCCTAGTGGCGTCAGTAGTTGACGAAAAAGCTGATCTGTTGTCTGGACAGTAGGGGAGAGTGAAGATGGTGGCTCTAACCTCCATTGTGTAAATTGAGTTTCTTCAGTGAGTTTTATTAATCAACTTACGAATTCGAAAAGAATAAAATCTATTAGATTTAGTGGAGATGAATTCAGAAGGTATTGAAAGGGCATCTAGAGAGCGATGAATATTTGGAGAAAAAAAAGAAGGAAAACTAAAAACGAAATAGAGCCAAAGTGAAAAATACATATATGATAGTACCCCGTTTTAAATTTTCTATAATTTTCTGTCACTATTTTTTCAAAAATTGAGAAAAATTATGGTTGTGACTTCTGGGATTGACTTGGTAACACTGTAATACTTTTCATCGTGAAACCCAGGAATGAGTATAATAGAACGCGAATTTTTTTCTGACGAGGAAAACAAACTTTACCTTTGATGACCTTCAATGTTTACTTGAGTAAAGGTTATAAATAGCGTGATTTGCTGATTATTTTTCAGAATTTCCCATTTCAACATATGTTTTCTAAGTTCCAGAATTAGTGACAATGGTTGTAACGTGTCTTGTAAAAGTATGCAAAAACAATAATAACATTAAATCATGAAATAAAAATTCGTTCAGGCGAGGATTTTCCAATGCGGTTTTTCTAGTAGGTTTTTTAATGCAATATATTTTCATTTTGTAGTGTTCCTATGAAATATGAAGGGACTTTTTCGTGAACAAAGGAAGTTGTGGATGCATACTCTACGTCACGATGATTTGACAGAAAAGTTGAATTGTGAAAGAATCTGTTCTGATCACTTTCATACTATTGAGATTCATGCATGAATATAATGAGTGTTTTGTGAATCATTTATGTACATTAATTTGAATCAATATCATGCGCTGTAACTTGTGGTTTTTAGCAGCTATGCAGGTCGCAAGATTAATATTTTTTACATTTTGTGTTGTCCACTGATTTTATACATGTATTATTTGATATCGGGTTGGCTCCCCAATGATTCAATATCACTAACCTCAAAAATTGAATAGCAAGAAATGAAATCAAAGAAAATGTTGACTCGTTCAATGAAATGCACTTTTTATCTTGTTTTGGGGTGATTTCTGGGTTTATTGCAATTCTTAACACCTCATAAATCATATCTTCTCATCTCAGTATGCACGATGAATGAATTATTGTAAATAAAAGATATGACTGTATTGAAATTGTATAATGAATATATTCATATATACCCTTTGTTTGATTATTATCTATCAATATTTAAGTTTCCCCTTCAGATATTTCATGAAAAACATTACTGGAGGTGAAACAACATCGTGATATACCATTGATAGGAAATCAAAATTAGCAAGCCTGATAATCAAATGTGATCATTTAAAGAGAGTAGTTTATTGATTTATAAAATTGGAACATGAATATGGTGAAAAAACTACCCTGAAAGTTATTAAATATCACCATCCTCATTATCATCACAATCTTGGCAAGATTTCTGCTTGTGCTCTTTTGAATTTCAAGGGTTCTGAAAAAAAATCCTCACCAGAAGAAGAACTGAACCATCAGTGGTCAATAAATTAGTCGACAAATTTTGTATTTCCAATTGAGACAATGGTGGTATGTTTTGACTGATGGATGATAATGGTTTCCTCTGAAATACTGTTTCGATTTCCTTAATTTTTTTCGGATTAGAAAAGTCAAGATCTTCCACTTATCCTGGTTCTTCAAAAATATTTTTGAGTTACATTCAATGAGTTTTCACCCTTGTTCTAGAAACATCTTGCTTTCACATTGCATTATTCTATCGAAATCGAAACAGCTGCAATATGAGTACCTACTTCAACCAAGGCCCGCAATGCAGTTACGATGAGCACTTTCGAGTGTGCCATCCTTATCAGTCCTAATTCATGGTGTAAGTCATTTTGCATTCTAACTCTGAGAACGCATAACTTGAAACAAATATTAGAGTGACATATCAAGTAGAGTATCCTATGTCATCAATTGAAAATTCATGTATTTAATAACAAAATGATGTATTTTTTTTTAAAGAAAAATGAATGACGTGTTTTTGAAAATGTTCGACAAATATTTTCCGAACCCATCCACAAACTGCCCGATTGTAAGCCTCCAAACCTTTGTAAGCTTTCATTACACTGAAGAGAAAATTGCGAGATTGGTGAAACACTCTTCAAGATCAACATGATGAGGTTCAATACCCAAAAATTATATTTTCGACGAATACCCTCTACGATGAGCTTTGTTGAGAATCGAATGATATTCAGATAGAACACACATCTGAATACAGAAGGCACAGAGAAATAATGAGCTTGAAAGGGCTTGGTTTTCTCATTTTATAGCAGATTCCATTTTCACTAGAACAAGGAATCTATAAAGAAATCTACCGCACAGCGGCTCCCCATGCCTGTATTCCATACCTGAGCTGTAATTTAATAAAATTCAATTAAAGCTCAGATCGTGGGTTCCATCACATAGGTGATTTTCTGCAACTTTTCAGGACATCAAATCAAATATCCATGTTTGCTGTCTCGAGTTGTTTTCACCCTTTTCACATGGACAATGACATGAATTTCAGTATTTTTGAAAATCAATTAAATATTTTTTCTATTTATTTTGAAATCCAATTTTACCACGTACGCCCCTAGTTGATGCGACCGAGATAAGCTCAATATGACTTGACAACACTGCAAGAAACAACTCCAGATATTTTGAAATGGGAGACGAAGCTGAAGAAAGTGTAGCAATAATCGATGGCGGTGCCCGCCATCTCACGGCCCAGAAACGCGTAATTCCGAGGTTACGCGAACCTTAAGCTTCACCCATGTAATTGAACTCATTTAACCATTCCACGATAATTCTACCCGCCACTGACCTACAATGAACATGAGTGGCATAATTACCAAAACGTTTCAGAAAACTTATGCAAAATAGTTCCATGTATTCGAGTTCCGTTGAAATTGAATTGTCAGTAATTCACAATGACGCTAACAAAAAATATTTCTAAGAAAAATGTTCTAGACGACCTTGGCCGTCAAGTCGTCATATCTAATACTATATTTTATTCGCATCCAAATAGTTGACAGGACAATCAAATGTACTTTTCATTTTGAAGATATCGAAGTACCTTTCACTTTCAACACAATGGCACTTCAAACTGTCTTATGCAAATGCGAGTCGCTACGAGGTAATCCGATTTTTTTCTAGTCAGGAATGGAATAATTCAGAATGTCGGAGACTTATTGATCGGTATAAGACACTCTAGGGGTCGCAATTCACTTCCTTGAAAATTTGCCAGCTTTGCTCTCCGTATATAATAACATTATTTCTATTGAAAATATGCTGGCCAAATGCGCCTTGAGGAAAGCAGAGGCCAATACCATAGAGAGATAACATGCAAGTCTCAAATCAATCAAAATGTGTGTGAAAGGCACATCTTTCATCAACAAAAAATCTCTGAGCCTAGTGGCCTAGAATGAATTGACTGATCTATTTAAGAAAACTTCGAACCGTATAGAGATCAATTATTAACGTAACAGATATTATCCTCCAAGTTGGCAACTTCAGCAAAAATCGATATCAGTTCACACCAAAGGGTCCAATCTCCCCGATTGATCTATTGATAATCAACTGATTTTTTCCATAGTATAGTAAACAACAAAATGCTTTCAATAAAACTTGGGGGTGAATGAGTAGCGTTATCAAGAATCAGAATTAAAATCCATTTCACCTTTTCATTAACGAAATAATGGGTGTGTGGTGAGTTTTGCGAAGATGCGAATTAGCGTTTTTCAATAGGTGAAACAGTTATCGTAAAGTAAAATTTCTCTGAATGAATATGGGAAAATTCAACTCAAATATGTTTTATTTATCAGCAACTCAATGAAATATGAAAATATGAACACTGTACCGATTATTCAAAAATACCAAATAACTATTAATCCTTGCGATAAATACTTTTAATTCTATAGTTCCCAAGAATGCGATGAAAAAAGACGTGAAATTGCCCCCACTGAGCATAAAGGTTTTGTTATTGGTGTAATAGCCACAGCTTTTTGTACTAAGAAACACTGCCCAGAAATTGTCTGTGCAAAGTGATAAAATAACATAACCTTTATACTCTTTGATATATTAGTAGGTGAAAATATATTATTCAAAACGCTATGATAAACTTATTGACTATGAAAGTTCGAATGGAAAAAGGTTGAGTCACTCTACACATTTATTAATTATAGTTTATGAAGAACAGTTCGGAAAGTTTAAAAATAGGAAATTGATGGCTTTGTTCGACGTGTTCAATGTCAGCAAAAGTTCAGATTATGATGAACGAGCTAAATATCTGGTTTCTTGAAGAAATCTCTGGCATATTAACGCTTCAAATAATAAATCGAGATCAATGTGTCAAATGATACGTAAAATTAAAGAGGAGAACCCATCAAATGAAGTTAAAATTCTCCAGAATGGTATTCGAGTCCCAGAAAGCGAAGTTGCAAAAAATTTAAACATTCAATTTTCTCAATCTCTGCTTCAACAAAATACAAATCTCAATTATATGGTTGATAACATACAGCTTTGTCCCAAATCAATCTTTTATCATCCCCTAACAGAGTATGATGTTATTGAGTTGATCAGATGCTTGAAAAAATCTAACTCAAGTAGCCACGACGAAATCTCAAACAATCTCCTCAAAAAATCTGCTTTGGAATTATGTGGTCCTTTAGAACATATTGTAAATCTCTCGACTGAACATGGAATATTTCCTGAAATCTTGAAAATGGCAATCGTCTCTCCTGTTCATAAACGAGGTGACAAAAACCTTTACGAAAATTACAAGCCAATCAGTCTTCTTTCAAGCATTTCCAAGGTTTTTGAGTTAAATATAAAAAATCAGTTATTTCTTTCTTCACACGTAATAAACTTCTTTCTCCAAATCAACACCGATTTGTGAAAAGTAAAAGCACAGAAACAGCACTTTACCAATTTAATGACCACATAATAAATGCACTGGATGCAAATTGTGTATTTGCGGTTTGTTTATAGACTTTTCAAAAGCCTTTGATTATGTGAACCATGATCTGTTACTGTGGAAATTGGAAAGATATGGTGTAAGGGGTGTTGCCTTGAATTTGATGAGGTCCTACTTACATGAAAACATAGTTTAGCGTGAAGATTGGTGTTGAAGTTAGCAATTCGGCTAAGATCAAACAAGGGGTACCTCAGGGTTCAATGCATGGGCCTTTACTATTCCTTATTTATGCTAATGACTTGATGAATTATTTTCATGATATGACAACAGTTCAAGTTATAACATATGCGGACGACACAAATTTTATAATAAAAGCACATGATGCAGCAAATTTGGTAGATCGTATCCAAATTGTATATGAAAGGGTTCAAACATGGGCAAAAAATAATCACCTTGAACTCAACATATCAAAAACACGCTAATGAAATTCACATTGAGCAATGTTCAAGAAAATTTTTTCATATATAAAAACGAAGGTCGACAAATTGAATCGTGTACAACCACCGAAATGTTGGGTCTAACTCTGGATTATAAACTTACCTGGACTCCTCACATAGATACTCTTTGTAATAAACTAATAAAAAACTGTTATGCTCTCAGGTTTATGGCTAATTTCTGTAGTGAGAAAGTATTATCCAGTCTGTATTACGCAACTATAAACTGTCATTTAAGATACGGAATCCTGAATTGGGGTACAAGCTCTTCTGCTGAAAGAGTGTTTATTCTTCAGAAAAGAGCCGCCAGAATTGTAGCTTGAATAGGATGGAGGGACTCATGTAGAGAAGTTTTCAAAATCATGGAATACTCACAGTTGCCGGTTTGTATATCTATGAGTTATGTAGTTATGTTTACATGAACAAACATATATTTTCTACCCGGCAACATTGTTACACTACCCGTTCTAGAGATTATCTGATACCCGACACTCACAAAACGACCTTATTCCAGAAAAGTTTTCTCTATCTCGGCCCTAAATTTTTCAATAAGCTACTACTACTACTACTACTACTACTACTACTACTACTACTACTACTACTACTACTACTACTACTACTACTACTACTACTACTACTACTACTACTACTACTACTACTACTACTACTACTACTACTACTACTACTACTACTACTACTACTACTACTACTACTACTACTACTACTACTACTACTACTACTACTACTACTACTACTACTACTACTACTACTACTACTACTACTACTACTACTACTACTACTACTACTACTACTACTACTACTACTACTACTACTACTACTACTACTACTACTACTACTACTACTACTACTACTACTACTACTACTACTACTACTACTACTACTACTACTACTACTACTACGTACTACTACTACTACTACTACTACTACTACTACTACGACTACTACTACTACTACTACTACTACTACTACTACTACTACTACTACTACTACTACTACTACTACTACTACTACTACTACTACTACTACTACTACTACTACTACTACTACTACTACTACTACTACTACTACTACTACTACTACTACTACTACTACTACTACTACTACTACTACTACTACTACTACTACTACTACTACTACTACTACTACTACTACTACTACTACTACTACTACTACTACTACTACTACTACTACTACTACTACTACTACTACTACTACTACTACTACTACTACTACTACTACTACTACTACTACTACTACTACTACTACTACTACTACTACTACTACTACTACTACTACTACTACTACTACTACTACTACTACTACTACTACTACTACTACTACTACTACTACTACTACTACTACTACTACTACTACTACTACTACTACTACTACTACTACTACTACTACTACTACTACTACTACTACTACTACTACTACTACTACTACTACTACTACTACTACTACTACTACTACTACTACTACTACTACTACTACTACTACTACTACTACTACTACTACTACTACTACTACTACTACTACTACTACTACTACTACTACTACTACTACTACTACTACTACTACTACTACTACTACTACTACTACTACTACTACTACTACTACTACTACTACTACTACTACTACTACTACTACTACTACTACTACTACTACTACTACTACTACTACTACTACTACTACTACTACTACTACTACTACTACTACTACTACTACTACTACTACTACTACTACTACTACTACTACTACTACTACTACTACTACTACTACTACTACTACTACTACTACTACTACTACTACTACTACTACTACTACTACTACTACTACTACTACTACTACTACTACTACTACTACTACTACTACTACTACTACTACTACTACTACTACTACTCTACTACTACTACTACTACTACTACTACTACTACTACTACTACTACTACTACTACTACTACTACTACTACTACTACTACTACTACTACTACTACTACTACTACTACTACTACTACTACTACTACTACTACTACTACTACTACTACTACTACTACTACTACTACTACTACTACTACTCTACTACTACTACTACTACTACTACTACTACTACTACTACTACTACTACTACTACTACTACTACTACTACTACTACTACTGACCACTACTTACCTACCTACCTACCTACCTACCTACCACCACTCACTCACTCACTCCATCCTACCATCCTACCATCCTACCATCCTCCTCCTCCTCCTCCTCCTCCTCCTCCTCCTCCTCCTCCTCCTCCTCCTCCTCCTCCTCCTTCTCCTCCTCCTCCTGCTCCTGCTCCTGCTCCTGCTCCTGCTGCTGCTGCTGCTGCTTCATTGGGACAACCATGAATCATCATTAATTCAACAAACTTCAATTCACTCTATTATCATTTTCTCAGTGCAGGTAGGTATACGAAGGAAAACGAAACCGAAACTGATAACAATTATCGTAATAGTAATAATATTCTTTAATGGAAACGCTTACCGTCACGTAACAAACACTTGCACTCGGGTTCGGATTTTTTTTCCATCCGCTCCTCCAGACGTGCATGTGAGCATAATATTTCACGTAGACAACGAAAAATCGAGAACAAAAGCAGCGCGGTGTTATTATTTCCAACAGGTGATTGGACACGTCTGGATGGAAATACGTGCTTTCGAAAGTGATATTTACCGGGAACCCGTAAAGCATGGCCATGTTGGGTTGGCTACGGACGTTATACTCCGTTTTATGTGTTCTGCAAATGTGTGCGGATGTGACATTATGTTTGTTCCAGTTTCAGGTGTAAACGAATGAATTGATCTTTTGGTAGTTATCGCATGGTGCTTATCTAATACAAAAAATTCATCAGAATGATTTTCCTTCGTGCCTTGTTCAGCCAATCACAGGACACGATTCCTCGAAATTGGCGTAGTATGATTCTCCACTAACTTTGAAATAAGTAGTGGGTTACTAAAATGATATTTACCAGGAGCCCGTAAAGCATTACTAATCGAACAAATGTGTTTTTCCACCGATTTGTTTTTCTGTTGATTTATTGTCATTTCCATATGTCGTTTTGAGAAATATAGCATTGAGAGAAATTAACATAGTTATCCAACGTACTTGACGGCGTTTACTTCACATAAAAGTGAATCCCATTGTTCATTTAGAGACTTCAAAATAGAGGATACTATTTATTTTTGAATTTTTGCATAATGACAAATTGCGCCAGGTTTGCGATAAGCTGGTCAAACTGGTTACCATTTGAATTTGTTTTACCTACTCCAGACCGCATTATTGCCACTATAACAACGGATTAATTCATAGGTGGTGCTGGTTTGATGATCTTTTTTGGCTTTTCCACTCAAAATGAACAAGTACTGATTTTCCGATAAAGGATATATTGTAGATTAATTAATAATAATAATAAAACTTTTATTGTGTCATAATATCCATAAAATTGCCAATTACATAACAAAAATGAAAAAATCATCGAACTAAGAGCCTATGAAAAACAACTATTTTTTTGACAATATGAGTCAGCGAGCCTTGAACTAAATACCACATAGAAGTAAGTCACTTTCATCCCAATTTGTACACCAGACAGTAGTAAACTTAAATCGAAGGAAACACGTACATTCTTATTATCATGGACCTTTCTGTGAAAGCTAGAACAATATCTTTTCATGTCTTTAAACCGTCAATTGAGCTGTTCAACGATTTATGATAATCCTTTTGTCCTATTCCTCATATTATGATTATCTCATTATACTATCATTTCTTTTTTTTTTCAGGTGAGTATCTACTTCAGCTTGATCACTCCTCGTTCAATAAGTTCGGCGGTATGCCTACCATTATGATTTAACAGTAAGTAAAATGGTAAGGCATTTTGGTGGCTATATTTCAAAATATGTTTTTCATTTGGATTTGTGCCTCATTCCAATTCATTACTGTTATTTCGATGGTGAATTATCTGTTGAAGTATCTGGGAACACTATGATGGAATTGATAAAATGAATCAATAGTTTCGATCAACTTCCAGTGAATTCTAATTCAAGTGGAAACTGTCAATATATTTTATTGAATTATCACAGTTTCCTGTACGATTATCACTGATAATGGCTTTATAAAACCGCGACATGTGTTTCGCTTTACAATAGGAAATTGTGATATTTTTGGTCGTACCAATATTTTGTATTACTTTTGTATTTCATACAGAAAAATATTTATTGAAGTTGCAGCAGAGCGCTTTCGACTTGAAAGTCATCATCAGTGCTCATCTGATAGTACAAAATGTTTGAAAGCTTTTGAATTTTTTTTTCCTTTTTTCATTTATCGATCCAATTGGGTCGGTTGACGTATTCGATCAACATCTTCTTACAAACGATATTATTCAATTTTCGAAAAAACTCATTCCATCAATCGGCCTCCTCTACCAAACAACGAAATAAAATATCCATGCTGAATTGAATTCATCGGTCGGCTCTGTGACAGAGAATACCGCGAGACACGTGTTTTTCACGCCTGATCTCCCATTCGAATCTCCTAATCCGTGCAATGCAGGCCGACTCGAACGAACGTCGAAATAAAAAAAAAGACAATAGCGCTACATCGAGGAATTAGACATGGCGCGAGTATGCAAATCGCACATCCGATTCGGAGAACCCATCATTTTGCCGAGGTGTCGGACAAAAAACGCTTTCTACCTGCAAATCGAAAAAAAAAGCATCGCGCCCAGCTCACATCCACACGTGGTGTGGTTGGTGTCTTGTAACCCGTTGTAAAACGAAAGCGATTCGAAATCTCGCCGGACCTACAGTGAAATTGGATTACCGTCGTTCGTGACTTCATTCGGATTTGATTTTACGAAACATGCTGGATGGACGCGTATGCTAGCGATGTATTCATTAACAAGACGTATTCTCCAAGGATATTTCGAATAACCTCCAAAATGCGGCTGGGAAAAAGCCTTATTAGGGTACTAGCTTTTGCCCGCTTCTTCGTCCGCGTAGAAGTCGAACCGAACCTCTTAATCAGAAAAAAATTATTATTAGGAGTGAATGTGTGGCTTGAAGTGGAGAGCTTGAAGATTGGGGAGAAATAGGATCTTTGTATGGTCTATATGGTTGGCGGACACCCCAAAAGGACGACTTGTCCGCCAACCATATAGATCATACAAAGAGTTTCACATGAAATTTCAGTGGAATATTGGATACAACTTCGGAAACTGACATTTCCTTTGCCTAGGGAAAAAAGCACCTTGGTAATGAAGAACATTCTTGATGTTTAATCATAAGAAAATAAAGCCCATATTACTTCTGAATACTGCAGCTTTCTGTTAGTGAAAGCATTTTCATAATCGGATCAATATTTCCTCACATTACCCCCTACAAACAAACAAACAGTTAGAAACTTCAGTTCTTTATGATAGTAGTTTAGATAAGTTCGGGAAAGTTAAACACCTTCACTGAAAGCAGTAATGAACAAGCAAATTTTCTATACTGTTTAGGGTATTAGGAATTACAATGGTGGTCGAGCTATGGCCAATCAAGCAGCTTTTTTCCACATGCTGGAGTCACTATACTGGCAACGCGGATACGCAGATGTATCAAGTTCTAAATAATTTACTTGTCTTCAAAAGACGCCTTTTGCAAGTCAGCGGGACAACACGTATACTTACAAATATATGTGAGGGAAAATAAGGCAAGGGATTTAGTTTGATTCTTGACCGCCGCAATAGGTGGAACAGTTTGCTTAGTATGCTGGAACAATTGCATTGATAAACTTTTCTAATATAGAATTCTCCGCTGATGAGTGGTCAATAATCAAATCAATAAGTTGATCAGCATCCTCAATTGGTAGACCTAGATGTAGAAACTATTCGTAGCGGAGGATCTACTTTGATAAAAACAGACCCAAACCAGAAATTTATTTTAGCCTGTAGTCTATTCCGTTTCTCCTGCACCGAGCTCAATCGAACAAACCGTGCGCATTTCCACAATTTTTGAAATTTAGAAACAAACTTTTTCATGTATAATAATCGAAGTTAATATCCTTCGACCTGCACTGTCAAATCATTATACACTCAAGTCATCTGCTGGGCAAAATTTCGAAAATCATCGATGGGCACACATTTTAACAGAGTAAACTCGGTGCACTCGGGATTTAACCCCCGTGTAATACGCCCTTTTTCCAATATATACCTGAGATAATACCCATTTTATTGTCTTCGATGTTATATTCAATATTCCTCACTTCCTGAAGTATAACCCTGAAATTTTAATTTCGAGTCATTTATTTATTATTTAACCAATCCAGAATTGATATAAATACCATCAAATGTGTAACAGGGTTATTGAGCGGGTTCAAGGCAATAGAAAAAAGTATCGTACGGCTCCGATTTGCAAAGATTTATATTTCGTGGCGAGTAAAGAAATACAGCTAAAAAAAATAACACCATAAAAAAATGAACTAATGGCACACTTCGTCAATTTGATTTCACAAAATTGATAACGGAAGATCACTCACCTAACACCAGGCAAATATCGCAATTATAGATTTATCTAGTAATTTATATTTCAACCAAATGGCTGTTAGCAGCATTCAATTGACAAGCTCACTGAAATTAAATGAAAACGGTCGAAAACAATCTCTTGAGCAAAAAAGTAGAGAAACGTATTCAAACATATAAATACCAATTAGGCCTGGCAACGCCATCTAGTAGACGAAACCGATTTTACAAACCCACGATAGATAGATCACTACAACTTGCACCCCAATTTAACAAATTTATTTGGAATTTTTTTTTTTCAAATAATTTTGTTCGAAATCATTGATTAAAACCAGACAGTGGAGGATGGTATAATTTTAAGTGACTGGCATGAAAAGTGCCTCGTTCTTGTAGGGAGTCCAGTCTCTCCAGAACAAAAGTTGCATTACTCACTTTTTTCTTCACTTTGTATGGCCCTTCAAATAGCAAAAGAAATTTTCTGGTTTCCGATTTAATAGCAGATGATACGGTATTGGCCTTCAATAAGACGATGTCCCCGACATTAAATCCATACGTATTCATGTCTGAAGATTTCGCCTTCCAACGCGCCGCTTTCCCCATCAACGTCTCCTTAGCCAAAATTAACTTTTCCTCGTGGGTCCTTGAAATTTTTTCAATAGGCGGTCCACGCCACTTATCCGGCAACAGACATGTCCCGTTTTTATTGAAGTGTAATTCCGTGGGATAAAACCCTGTAGATTCGTGTACTAAACTATTCAAAAACTCGGAAAATTTGGGTAGTTCGAAAGCCCACCGCGTATGATGTTCGTTACAAAAAGCCCGGCACAAACGACCCAACTCACGCATAACCCTTTCGCAGGGATTTGCCTGAGGATGCCTCACAGAACTGAAAATGACTTTCACTCCTAGGCCTTCCAAAGTTTCGCGCCATCTTCTAGCCGTGAATTGTGTCCCGTGATCACTTAATATTTTTTTTGGTAAAGCTACTTCCACGAAATAGTTCTTCGTTAGTCTATTTAATACCGCTCGAGTGGTTGCCTTTTTCAACGGGTAGAAAGTAACTAACTTGGAAAATACGTCTAGAATTACAAAAATATACGTGACACCACCTCGACTCGGAGGAAGAGGGCCATAAAAATCTACTGCAATCAATTCATTTCTCGTATCGGGGACAATTGCTTGAAATTCAGGTTTTGCCATAGAAAAAACTTTCGTTTTTTGACACAGATCGCAAGATTTTATAACCCGTTTAACGGTTTTGTGCATGTTAGACCACCAAACTTCATTTCGTAGGGCGCGCCAGGTTTTATACGCCCCAAAATGATCCAAATTATCGTGATATTCCCGAGCAAAATCTTCGGTCAACAAGGAAGGAACACACATCAAGTAAAAGTCGTCGTTAGTGAAACGCGTATAAAGTACACCGTTTTTTTCTAAAAACCTCTCTTAGCATCGAACGGTAGATTTTTTTTGATATCACTCAATTTATTATCCTCCTCCTGAAAACGTTTGATGTCGCTTAGCAATTTATGAAACTTTGGAGAAAACTTGATAAGATTCAAAATTTTGAAAAGCTTATCCTCAGGCGTTGGTAAGCGCGTAGCTGCTTGCCTCGACAATACGTCAGCGATCACATTTTTACTACTAGAAATATGTACAAGATCGAAATCAAATTCCTGGAGTGCTAATGCATAACGCGCTATCCGCGCTGACAGTAACCGGCATGTTTTTAAATATGTTATGGTCATATTATCGGTGTAAATGATGAATTTTCGTCCCAATAAAAAATTTCGAAAACGATTGGTGGCCCACACAATTCCGAGAGCTTCTTTTTCATTAATATGATATCTAGTTTCGCGTTCTAATAATAACCGAGATGCCCATGCAATTGCATGTCGCTCCCCTCCTAACATTTGGAAGAGCTGAGCTCCCAATCCTTTGTCGCAAGCATCAACCTCTAAACAGAAAGGTTCGCTTTCAACAGGATGGAATAACAGAGTGGCATTCTGTAACCTTTTTTTGACATTTTGGAATGCGTTTTCTTCCTTTTCCGTCCACTTCCATTTACAGTTATTCCTAGTAAGAGCAATCAAAGGTTCAGCGATCGCTGAAAAGTTTTCACAAAATACGCGGTCGTAATTTGCGAGACCTAAGAAACTCTGAACCTGTTTTTTATTACGCGGAGGTAAAAAATCTTTAAGAGCTTGTATTCGATTGGGATCTGGTTCATATCCTATTCGGGCTCAGCAGGTAACCCAAAAAATGCATCTTCTCCCGAAAAAAACAACATTTCTTGAAGTTGAGTGTGAAACCCGCTTTAGTTAGACGCGTAAATACTAAATCCAGATGATGCAGGTGTTCTTTAACGTTTCTAGACGTGATTAAAATATCGTCCACGAAAATCGTTAAAAAATCCTTAAAATCCGAACCGAATACCTTCGATAAGCATCGAACAAAAACGCTAACACTGGAAGCAAGGCCAAACGGTAAAACACAAAAACAATAGGTGGTACCATTGAATTTGAAACCCGTGTACTTCTTTGAATTTTCTGATAATGGAATTTGGTAATATCCGCACGTGAAATCAATGGATGACATAACTGAAAAAGGCCCCATCGAAACCATAACTTCCTCAATGGGTGGCGGAGTATCATGCTCGTTTTGTATTCTTCCATTGAGATATCGCGCATCTAAACACAATCGTACAGAATTGTCTTTTTTTAATGCCGCCATTAGTGGGGATATATAGGGGGTTGGCATTTTGCATATTATACCCCATTCCTCCAGAATATCTAGTTGCTTTTGAATAGCTGCTCTGTGGGCCAAAGCAATAGGGTATTGCTTCATACAGAATTCACGGTCGTCCCGCATAACTATTTCATAGCAGTATTCATTTGTAAGACCTGGACGATTCGAAAATACATTCGCATGTTTGTTAAATAACGAAAGTAAAGTTGCCTTTTCCTCAACGGATAAATCCTTATTTGTTTCAAATTCCATGTTGAATGTTTTTTTGTCGCACTCTTCATAATTTTTTGTGAGGCAAAAAATCTTTCTACTCGCAATTGCGACCAAATTGATAGATTCATCAAATCCATTTTCATGAAAAAATTCAACCTCAGGGATTTCCATCCATGAATCCTGAATCTTCATCAAAATGTAATTATTTTCCAGATCGATTTTCGCTGAGAGTTTCCGTAACAAATCTACTCCTAAAATCAAAGGATAGCTCAATTCCGGTATGACTAAAAATTCAAACGCGTACGATTTCTTAAGAATCGAAAAAGTTAAAAATACTTGTTTTTTGACCCGTCGCTGTTTTGCTTTGAACGCTCCCACTACTTTTACTGAGGAGCAGTGAAAAGTCGGAATTTCATCCCAAAACGGCGCTAATTGATTCCAAACATCCCCGTTTATACAACAAATCATACTGCCGGTATCGAGTAGGGCTGGAAAATTGAATCCATATAGCTCGATTTGGATCTTAGGGGAACGGGATTCAGATCTCACATGTTCTAAATCGCATTCCTCCAGCAAATCTTGTTTTACATTTCTCAAACATGTTTCGGACCTATATGTATCTGTCCCCACGTCCAGTCCTAATCGTGGGGAGAAATCTCGTTTCCCGATTCTGTACTATTATCATTAACCTCAAGAACCCTGACTTTCGCAT
The DNA here is from genome assembly GCA_032362365.1 of Zygogramma bicolorata. Lineage (NCBI taxonomy): Eukaryota > Metazoa > Arthropoda > Insecta > Coleoptera > Chrysomelidae > Zygogramma > Zygogramma bicolorata. The sequence goes on from JAVJAQ010001629.1 coordinate 619,129, forward strand.
TCGTGTCAACATTTCTCGAAAAATCCCGATCGCGCCTAAAATTATTTCCGTTAGCATTATCCGCAGCTTTTGACTGTATTGGCGATGATCGAAAATAATTTGACTTTGAAAGCTGAATTTGTGAACTTTTAGTTTGTTCGTCTACTCGAAAATAATAGTCGGCTTGTCTTAAACGATCCATTGCATCAGCTAAAGTTCGTGTACCAACAAGCACTGACGAGATATTAGGTGGAAAACTACGTGCAATTGTTTTTATTAATAAATGTTCTGGATAAGGTGGTACCAAATGCTTAGCCATTGCAACATGTTTCATGAAATGTTGTACGAAAGAGCCTTCGGTGAATCTAGAGGATTGTAATTTGAGTCTTACTTCCAACTGAATTGTTTCTGACCAAAATTGCTCTGTGAAAGCTATTCTGAATGTTTCAAAATTTGGGAAAGTGTCTAAATAGGCTTGACTCCATAAAAACGCTTCTCCTTTGAATTGATTAGCAATAATGAATCTGGAATTTTGAAAATTTGTATTTTCTGATTGCAAATTTGTTGTAAAAAATCTATGGGGTGTATATTTCTATTGTCAAAAAATGGAAGCCTTTTGAATGCTTCTGATATCTGACTTGCAGAATTGTTATTTATTTGCGTGGTAGGTGAGTGATTTACATTTCTCACTGTTTCTAATAACTTACTGAATAGACTAACAAGTTGATTTTCATTATATAATGTTTGACTTTGAGTGTTATTTGAGTTCTCAAATCCTGGAAAATTCGGCATATTGGATCTTGGATTTTGTACCCCCAGTGCATATGGGGGTGGCGGCCTACTGATATTTGGGGTGATCTGATGTCCAAAAACATCCCTTCGATTTGTTTGTTGTGGTGACAATATATTTGAAAAAACTTGCGTATTACGTTCCTCGACATTGCTTGGAAAATTACTGGCTACTCCGGGAGTATGAAATAAAGATCGCCTACCTTGACAATTATTGTAGTTTGATATTGGCGTTACCGTGGGCTGAGTTGGATTTTTGTCAGGATATTTCGAATTTTTCACATGGTTTTCCGGTATGTGTCCGGTTGCCTTTTCCTTTGGAATTGCTCCGGTAGCTGGTCTGTTCCTCAAGTTGTATCCGCTGTCCTTCCCAAGTGGAGTCTGATCCAGAACCATTGTTTTTCTGTTTTTTCTATTGCCACACGTCTGGGCGCCAAGATGTAACAGGGTTATTGAGCGGGTTCAAGGCAATAGAAAAAAGTATCGTACGGCTCCGATTTGCAGAGATTTATATTTCGTGGCGAGTAAAGAAATACAGCTAAAAAAAATAACACCATAAAAAAATGAACTAATGGCACACTTCGTCAATTTGAATTCACAAAATTGATAACGGAAGATCACTCACCTAACACCAGGCAAATATCGCAATTATAGATTTATCTAGTAATTTATATTTCAACCAAATGGCTGTTAGCAGCATTCAATTGACAAGCTCACCGAAATTGAATGAAAACGGTCGAAAACAATCTCTTGAGCAAAAAAGTAGAGAAACGTATTCAAACATATAAATACCAATTAGGCCTGGCAACGCCATCTAGTAGACGAAACCGATTTTACAAACCCACGATAGATAGATCACTACAAATGAGAAAAGGTTTTATTCAAGTAGTTCAAAGTGAGAAGTTTAATGGAATAAATAAACAAAAAATTTCATTGCAGTCATGTATTTGTCTTGATTCCAAAATATTTTTTAAGGAGACCGTAGACGGAAGTAAACAATTTCTCGGGATAGAACTGTTGCTTTTGTCTTGAGTTTGTATACGATTTTATACATAATCATGGAATATTTCAATACATTTTGTGTTTTAGGAAAGAATTGCAAGTAAACTACATCAAGCTACCAACAAATGCCTTGTGATTGTTATGAGCCTAGGTGGAAAATGAATAATGTTCACATTTAGTTTGTTCTTAATGAATGTATTCGACATGCCAATCATTACCCATAAGAGAGACCGACGTCAAAAAAAGGTAGATAGGTAGATGTGTAGATGTTGGTGGTTGAACCGGTAAGGTATCAACCCTGAAAACTGGAATAGACGGCCGGCAAAGTACTTTTTCGACATCCTCTTATTCAAGTATTGGCTTATTGTGTGTATTTATTATACAATTTTTTGACGAAATATGATGTCTTAGAGAAAAATGTTCAATGAAATGAGTTTTGCACATAACCGAGAAAAATGGGAAAAAGTGTTTTTTCATTTCCTTAAAAGTTACTATATATTGCTAAAATTCCGTAGGAATATACTCTGTTATATCTTCAAAAACCACTTTTTTTTTCAGAACAATGGATCGAATAGTTCCAAAGAAAATAAACTCTTCCGTCAAAAAACTTCGATTCAAACATACGGTTAAAAATGAAAGAAACGATAAAAATGGCCTTCGCAAGTGTTAATTTGTAAATAAATGTCAATTATTCATTCAAATTCTTGAAAATTCCCAAATTCTCATTACACCATTTGATTTTACAGGAAAATATACATTAGAAACTTTATTATTCATTTTGAAATGAAGGATATTTGTGTTACACAGAATTGCTAAGAAAAAATAAGTTTCATACAAATGAGAAAAAAAAGATTCTGAAGTTTTCTTTGTGAAATTTATTTGTTCGGTTATTCTTCTACATAGATTTTTATGAGTTATTACCAAAGAAATAATTTTGAATAAAAGTTTTTTCGTTGTTTTAATTTTTCAAGTTTTTTCAGTGACAAATCAACAAAAATCATGAACAAAACTAGCATTGTAAAAATACTTCAAGCGAGTCTTGATCGTTTTGAAGGTTGTTCTATAATTTCTTTAGAATCTCCATATGATTCTGAAATTGCTTGGTCTTCGAACGTCTCGTCATCATCACTGAATTCGTTCAATAACTTGGTTTGTAGGTCCAAGCACAGACCTGGCTGTTAGATTTCGTCCTCATTCCCCTCGGATTCGTCAAAGTTGACAGAAATTACCTCAACATTCGAACAATTGTCTGCATCGTACAGAAATCTGTGAATTTCATTCAGTCCATGTCTTCGGCATCCGCATCGGGTTCCCCTCACAACTGGTTTTGCAGGCACAAGAAATTATTTTCAACAACTCATCAGGTACGACTGAATCATCTGTGAGCCGAGGAATGAGTATTTTGTTATTATTCATGATCACTTCTTTCCAGCCATACTTTGTCGCTATTATTTCAATTTCAAACCACTTTTGAAACTGAAAATATGCTCTATACCAGTGGTTCCCAAAGTTGTCTGGACTACGACCCATCTAAAACAAGTTAACAAAGTCGGGAACCCACCTTTGGGAAATTCAACCGTTACCAATATGAATGAAGGGATTTTTGAAATGAAAAACAAAGTTTAAATATAATTTCTGTGTTTTTCCATTACAGTTTTGACATCAACTTCAACTCGAATTCCTTTAATTCTCAGTGAGTTTGATATGTCAAATTTATTTCAGTATCCGCAGGGTCTACTGAATATTCACTGCTCTATACGAATGTTGTATAGCTGCTCTAACAGTCGGTGGTAATTTTACCACTTTGGGAGTGGAACTTGTAGTTAACACTTCATACGGTTCATATCTCAAATCATTTTGGGATAACTTATCATTTTTGCAGTTGTATATTGATGAAAATAATTCAAACTATTTCGGGCAATAATTTTTGAGTCTGCAGCAATTTCATAAAAAGGTTTCACTATCTCAGTAACCTTTTTAGTTTCAATCAGTGCATTGAAAGTTTTTTCCTTTGCCTGCAAAACCAGACGAAATGAAAAACCCCTACAAGCTCCCCCCCCCCCAAACATTTACTTCCAACCCCCAGCTCACGCATTTCCTTTTTTACATTCAATATAGACCACTCAACCATTCCTCACCAAGGAAGTGCTGTTAACGATTTTTGTTTTTCATTTTTTGAATACGATTATTCGCTTGGTATATTCACATATATATATATATATATATATATATATATATAACAGTAAAGGTTTTCACGGATGGTTGAGCGGAGAATGTGATCTGATATATATATTCCAGACGTATAGGAAAATGTCAAATAGAGTGCGGGAACACAAAAATTGCAGAAGGACAGAAACATCTTCTGCTCTCATTCAAAACCATCACAAGACGGGTTACCGAATAGATTTGAAGCAGCTAAGCTGGCAGCGTAGGTGAACCATTCCAGAACACGCTAAATTAGGGAATCCATCGAGATAAAAAAGCACGAAGAAATCAACAAAAGAGAACGGTACAAGCGTCTATCCTGCATGCCTCGTAAAATCAAATTCGAATGAAGTCACGAACGACGCAAATGTCTAGAAAGCCCTCCCCATCAAAAAGCAATACAGTTCAGGAAATGGGAAATGATATTAATTACACTCAACGCGCGTTTCGCTAACAAGCTTAGCATCCCCAGAAGAAATACTGAAACTAAATTTAAAGACTCAGTGTTAGTATTATTTATAAATCACAATCTAAGGCAGTACAGTCATAAGTTCGTCACTTTACAATGATTCAATTCTGTATCGAAACCATTGTGCTAACGATTATTTTCAAAGATTTTTCAACTATGTATAAATCCCATCGAAGTAGGAATAAAAAAAAACCTGTACTCTTCCTTCAGTATTCAGTTTCCGAAACAATGATATCTAACATCAAGCCTTGTAGTTTTTAAGTTTTTTTTTGATACATGGGTCTTCTTATTAACATTTGTTTTAATGCTTTTATGTAATCTTCACGTATGACGTAAAAAATTCTAACTTTTTCAATTCTATTCAGATTTCTCCACAGTCACTCTCTACGAGCTAATCCAATTGACACTTTGATTGACGGCTATTGTTTGTAAGATCTTGTAGATAAGCCTAAATATATTCTATAATTGCCCTATCAAATAATGGTACGTTCATAAAAGATACCGCAGAATACGCATATAGAAAGTAATCTATTAGCGTCGAAAAAAACCGTTTTTCGTAGTGACATCCATGACAATGTGAATTATAATTGGCAAAGAGCGATGCATGCGAGATAAGGCGTCCAAATTGGGAATGGCCGTTTATATAAGAAACGATCTCGGCCTCCCATCGTGAAACTTGGTTTATTAACGTGTAAACATACTCGAGAGCTCCCACACCACACACGAATATATAGAATGTGCATACACGTGGGAGGGAGTGGGTTGTTTTCGAAAATTGCCAGAAAGAAGAACAGTTAATTTTCGAATGTAACGCCCTATTGATGAAGTTTGAAAGGAGCTTGTGATTGAGGTCGGTGTGTGTCTTTGTACTTGATTACACGTACTGATGATTATACTGTTCTAGAGAGTACTGTTCTATCGTTTTCTTAACAATAGAAAATATTTGCTGAGTTTGAGGCGAGATCAATTTTGAAATCCAAACAAAAAATGTTTCGTTGATTTCTATAAGGAGATCAATTTAAAAATTTGGCCAAGTATATTCTTTAGTTCCACACGATTCCCAATAACCTCCACTATCAGTTGTTTCAATCACCATTAGGAGAAGTTTTATGCTCTACGTTTATTACATTCGTAGTCTGGAGTCTCTTTTGGTTGGGAAGAAGGTATGAAGAGTATTATGTGCTGTCAAAATGAGCACTTGAAAGAGAATCGCACATCACGTCGAAACAAGGTGAGTGCTGGCTCAGGTCCTTCGAAACACCCGTGTTTTGTTGGAAGTTGAGTCAAAATTCTATCAGAAACTTTATCCTTCTCAATTGCAGACCCTTATGCCTGCATTTTGACACGTTGCTAGGAGAACCAATCGATCAATATGTGGAAAGGTCCCTGCCAAGTGGCTAGTTGTATATATTGAAAGGTCGTGTCTAGAACAACGCTAACGTGGATCTTGGTTTTAGAATTTCTCCATGCGAAATGCCATCATATGATGATATAGACGTTAACGATTTGCTTTGATCTTTCGCTTTTGATGAATCGACGCTAATTGCGCGTCGACCATTTCCTTATGATCAACCCACGCCGATTTCGCGAGATATTGGATATAAAGGACAGATATCTCTGAAAATGAAGTGAATTAGATTCGTGGAGACTTTTCGAAGGATTTGAGGAATCCGCCTACACAGTGCGATTCCTGCATCACATGGTATGTGTTGGCTTGATGCAAACGCCGAGAATTCATTCATGGTTTTATAGATTCGATATAGGTATAGGTAATAGAAAATCATGTATTAGAAGGATAAAGAAATTTATCAACTCAACTGGAATGAGTAAGAGGCAATGAACAATATATATCTTTCTATAGACACTATAGAAAAAAAAAATAAATATCTTTGCGAATCTGAGCCTTTCATGCAACAATGCAACATTTGGTAGATTCACTAAATTGAGCAACACGGCGGCTGAAACCTCTATGACATACACATTTATTTGTATACATGTAAATAAAAGTAGCATCGTAGTGACCGTTGAAATATATTTTCGATTATGAGTTTATACACTAACGTATGCTTCAGGAAATAATCTGGGTATATGAATTAGCGTGACTACCGGTGGATTGATCACAAGGATACACTTTAGACGACGTTATCATGGATTCATCACGAATGTATGCTCTTCTTCGTGTGAATATGAAGATTGGTAAAAATAACTTTTGATCGTGTTACGTCGCATATTCATGTAGCTTCAGTTCACTGCTGTAGATTTCGAACAAGATGAATGTTTCATTGGTGAGCGAATAATCTCTGGAGATATCTAATTATTGAATTCTCCAGTGATTATCTCTAGTTATGAGTGTCAAGGTTTAACGTTTTTTATAACCGCAATACTGAGGGGCATACTCGAGACATTATTTAGAAACAAATGTTTTCATCAAAATAACTTTTCCCCAAACGATCCTATTCGAATCAATGATAAAATTCTCTCCGTACTTATCATATGAACACAAAAGGTTTACGTCTTCAATGATATGTCAAAATGTTTCAGAAGGATCTGACCTTATCAGAATGTAATCAGTCAATAACCAGTTAACTAACAATTCACTACTGTTCTTTATCAGAAGCTTTCATATTCAAAAAATCAAATATTCAGCCGCGACATTGGTATTTATGTGGAATAAATAGTAGATAATTATTCAAAATTATACTGAATTTCGCCAAGTTCAATTTTCCAAACACCTAACTAAATATTTGCACACGGCGCGCGTTTCGCCAACCGAGTTGACAACACTAGGAGATGAATTAAAATTGCAATATTTCATCCGGTTTATTTATTCATCGAGATGCAAACTCCTCCACCAATTTGAAATTATTGCCGTGATGCAACAATCAATACCTTAATGGTTTTCCAATGATTTACAGGATATGTAGTCATGTCTACGTGTTACGGACGAAGCAAGTTGTTGAATGTGCATTTTGCTTCAGGGAGTGTGAAAAGGAACGTGCCTTTTGGCGCCTTCCACTTAATTATCTTCACTCCGACGTCTTCTCGCAGCCTTCTTACGTGTAATTAGGTTTGATGATTTGCGATGATAATCCGTACTCATCTGATATTCGCAACAGTTCAATGATATTTAACTAATTGAATGAAGTAATTGGGATTAGTGCACCAATTATTTTTTGTTTGATGACACTTTAATTGCATCGTTAATATATCAATTCATAACGAGACGACTGCCACATCAATTTTTTTCTGGTGTCTCAATATTGCAATGAATTTAAAGTTGATGCTTGATTTTATTTATTTCCTCCGAAATATGTTTTATGAAATGTTTTTGTCAAACGTGCCTGAATTAACGTCACTATCGTTGAATATATTACTTGAAAATGAAAATCTAACATATTCTTTGAATAAATGTAGGTGTTCCACAAGGTTGAGTTCTGGCGCCACCTGTTTCTGCTTCATATGAATGATTTACCCTGCAGAGTCCCCATACCAGCACGCCAAACAAAAAATTCAGAGAAACATTCACGTCAATTGAATTATCGATGACTTGGCAAAAATAATAGAATGGGTAATGTCAACCTTGTCTCTTCTCAAAGAAAGCCAATCTATTATTATCTACTATAGATGTCAGGAGTAACTATTCCTACGAAGTATCTCGATGCTATGAATCACGATTGGATTGGATGGATTTCAATTTTGTGCGAATAAATATTTCACTTCTCGTCAGCTACTAAAGATCTACAAGGCTCATATACGACCTATCTTGGAATATAGGTCTCATGTATGGAGCTCGGCACGAAAAAATTCATTGAAGTTTCTTGATTCTACTCAGGGAAAGGCAATCAATCCATCTTGTTGTTGATTTTCCGCTCACAGACTCGCTCACTTCATTAGAACATCGTAGAAGGGTCGGAGACTTGTCTCTCTTTTATAGATATTTTCACGGTCGGTACTCTTCTTAATTGTTATCATTCGTTCCACTCTTGGCAGTATCCGATTATTGTGAGCTTGGAGACCTGTCGAACATCTCTTACTTAGGGATCTTTTTTCAACAGAACATCTGAACTTTGAAACTCCTTGCCGAGAAACGTTTTTCCTGAGGCTTAGAAATTTCAAGAATTCAAAGTGAATGTTTATTCGTATCTCCTGTCTCTTGGTTCACACGATGTTCTTCGAACAACATCAACGGGCTTTCCTTTCGTGTGAATCTGCAGATATATATATATATATATATATATTTATATATATATATATATATATATATATATATATATATATATATATATATAGAAATAGTTTCTTTATAATATGTTCATTCCTACATGTTGATGCGACGAAGCTTCATTTTTGCACATTCTACAAGCAGCTCAAATAATCATTGCATCCTGGAAATATTAAAATTTCGAAAGGACACAGAAAAGCTTGCTTTTCAGTGTTCACCTTGTCACTTGGTTGTTATCCTTTTAAAAGCCTTCGGAAATTGTTATTAGGTTGAAATATTTCTTTAGTGTCTGAAATCAGATGACTTTCTTCCTAAGCACTGAATAGTGACACATGAATGTTGAGAATTTTCGTTTATTTTTTGAATAGAGAAACACATCTCATTCTGCTCGTATTCACAGTTTCTATAAGCGTTTATCATGAATCATTCCGTAAACCTGGACTCTCTCTCACTGTTTTGTATTTTCCCTCTCAACAAACACACTTCCAATTTCCAATCGACAACTTTTTTCTTTGAAAAGGATGAAATAATATTTTCTCTCAAAACCGAAAGAATTTCATATTTAACACAATGAAAAAATTTCATTTCGTATAACTCACACTTTGCGAGATCTCGCTATAAGCTCTCCTCGTCAGCTTAATGATCAATTCTCAGATAGATGGAAAGGTACCATATTCTCGCATTATTATGAATGAAAGGATTTCTTTATATTCCCTGTGTCTGTGCTAATAATAGTCTAGAGTTGGTACTGAATTACTGTGTGCTAATACGAATGACTCATGGATTAGTAGATGTTCATTATTTCCAAAGAGTTTTGTTTATTCCAGAAAAGATTTCCCCGCTTCTTCCTCTTTTCCTACCTGACATGGCATGTTGTATAAACTTGAAACTTTTTGTAGGGATCAATTACCCTAACACCAAACTGATAATATTTGCACACGACGCGCGTTTTGCTAACAAGATTAGCATCTTCAGAAAAATAAATTGACATTCAATCTAAATAATAGGGTTAGCTATTTATGTACTTTAGTGCAGCAACTACCTGTAAAGTGTTTTGGTCCGATATGGACTTCATCTGTTACTACTTATTATTCTGACCAATTTATCAACGATAAACTAAAAAGCGGGCTAAAAAGAATAGGCCCTTTGTCGCCATTCATGCTATGAACCTGATTGAGCATGTGCATGACAAACGGCTGCCTGTCGCATGTGAGAGTCTAGAAATAGTAAAATTTAATGACAGTATGAATAATGGCACAGGGCCTACCTCTTTTAGCCCGCTTTTGAGTTTATTGTTGAGAAATTGATCAGAATAATTAATAGAAAAAGTCCATACTGGATCAAAAAACGTGCATGTATCACTACCTGAATTTGTGAAGTATATAAGTGAGTAACCCTAGTAATTCAATTTAGTATAAGATTTTCTCTTCCTAACTTCATTAGCGAAACGCTCGTCGAGTTCAAGTAATATCAGTATGGTGTTAAGTAAATGATCTCTTTGAAAAGTTCCATGGAAAGTTGTTTTTATGTCCACCGTCGAAAACCAAATTGAAGGCCCTTTCATAAAAAAATAGATTTCTTCCACAGAGGAAGTATCAACCTTTGACTATGGAAGTGTCCCTTTTGCAGCTCAAAACTGCAAATACGCAAATGCTTGAGGAAGCTGTTGTATATTGTATAGAGAAACACGTGTCGCTGTTCTGTAAACCCGCTGTCAGTGAGAATCCTACAAGAAAGTGTGATATTTTTGTTAATATGGATTTTCATCAAGTATCGGCCAGTTCAATCCATTTTTCAATTTATTTTACAAAATTCCATCCGAGAATCAAACATCAATTATTATCCAGTTCTTGACCACACTTGATTATATATACACTTTGATTGAACGGTTCTTCTGATCTATTCAATACTTCTGTTTTGATGGTTCGACATGATGCAATGTTCATAATTATGCTCTAATCCCAATTCAGTAGCTCCATTATAAGCTCATTGCAACTTATCGGTGACTGTATCTCGAATCTAATCAGCCTCAAACTTGTAACTCTTATGATCGGTGGTTATTTCGATACTGGCGGCATTCACAAAGTCACAGAATTATTATCATAATCATACGTCAGCCTACGCATTGATTAAAAACCTTCGCTGATGGACTTTTAGTTTCACCACGGCATAACATCTCGACTCCTCCATCTTATTTGAATATCATTTTGAGATGGGAGATATTATGCGTTAATTTCAAATCACTTTATTTGGATAGAGCCGGGGGAATTGAATTTTTATGATTGCCGTGTTAAAAGAAGCGTTAGGAACGGTTAATTACAAAAGCACTTTTTAATTCTGAAAGACTTATTCACGAGATTGAAGAGACCGTTTCCAACCCACGGTTAACGGTTGCACTTAGTATTAAGTGGTCGTTCACAATTTTGTTGCGAGTGTTGTATCATTCAATTATGTATTCAATATTTTTGATTTATCTGAGGGGATCCTTGGCTTTGTCGGCACGGAAAAATCAAAATTCAATTCCTTTATAATAAGATACGACTACAATTTTCTTCCCCAAATTGGTGTTGTCATGCTTTGATTATCGGATTTATTCTATCCGTACTTTGGAAGAGAACAAAGCCCAATGTCTAACTTCGCTGTCTCGAAAAGAAGGAGTGCAAAGATTTTCAGTACAGAATCATGCTCGTCTTCAAGAAGTGTATAACGTTACATGAGTCTGAGTACTGCTGAAACACCATTTTGTATGATTTAACAAATAATTAAACATACGAGTATATCAGCTAATTTTTTGATTTGTGGAAAATGTTAGACAGTGGCCGTGCAGATTTATCATCTATACGACTCTCAAGAAAGGGGTTCTTCCTATATTTACTGATCATCTTCTGTAGCCTGTTTGCACATTTTTGACATATTCAAAGTTCATTTACTCATTTCAAATGTTTTATTTCTGTTACGCATTGTCACTGCTCACTATTGCGATCAACTGGAAAGAATAAGGTTATATATCCCGCAGCTTGTCAGTTGCAGAATAACGAATGGCTAGTGGGGCCTAATACTCTTTACAGCCAATGTTCCACATTGGCCCTTATTTTATTACGCAAAAATGGACATCAGCCTTCAGTATAAAGCTATTTTTGCTCATTGGAGATACCTAGGACTTTGGCCATTTTTCTACGTGAACATTGCAATATTTTAAGTGTAGAGGGCTAAATAACTCAATTTGGCAAAATGTGGACATTGGCATTTTTTCTTTCAATACGGCATAGTGAAGAATTCAAACACCAAATACACGAATACAAAAGGATGTGTCAGTGCAGACGTGATGCTTATTACGAAGCATAAGTTGTTTCTTTGTCTGCTTTTCTTGTCATCAGGAAATTTATTTACCTTTTATATTGCTTTTGGACGTCGACCTCATCAAAAATGTTTGTTTTCTGATTTATAGCAACGCTTCGCCGATTTTTTCTGAAAAAAAGTTTCTGTTTAACAATAAGTTCAGTATCATTTGTAGATATATTCTGGTGCATATTAGAGTTTTGACTGATTTCGACTTCATTAATTTGGGGACTTATTTGATTTTGTTGATATGGAAAATTGTGCATGATTCTCCGTTACATTCTTGGAATCGGCTCTTCATATACTCCAAAATAAATACATCGGCTCGCGAGAGTTACAATGATCGATTTTCATGATGATAATAATAATACAGTACCTTTCAATATTTATCTTATCATCAAATCTATCAATTTTCTGCTCCGTTAGGTCTTTGTTTCCTAACTGATCTTGTGAAAAAATCGAAAGTTGTTTATTGCACGCTCATGAGTCATAAACCGAAAACCAGAAATGCTTTTTTCACTTGAAATGAAACTAACATCGCCTTTCGTGCCCCGTTAAAATTTCCTACTTCCTTCAATTTTATGCTTTTTGATGAAACCTTTCGTTTTTCAGATGAATTGATAGAAATACGAATAAAATACGAAATACTAATTTTTCAAATTCATTTTAATATTCGCTGTTAACCAAATTCACTTGCAAGTCTCGAGATGAAATAAAAATATCGTTTTTAGACTTCATTACGGCATCGGCAGTATAAGGATTTATATTAAATAAATAAGCTATGACCCATTCGGTACTGCATCTGGATTGCAACTTCCAGCATCGAAGCTTGCTACACACAGAAACATTTCGTTTTTTTTTTCTTGTAATTTTTTCCTGAATCGACATAAAATTTTTGAGCCGTCCTCGTATAACACATTGAATAAAAGAGGAATTCCGCTCGATAGCATGCAGCAATCAGGCAACACGTGTGCTTGCCATCATAAAGTAATGATATATGGCCATAATTTTCAAAAATGATAATTTTTATCACCTACAAGAACCCTCCTACGTACATCCAACCGTACTGCTACGACCGTCTGTTTGGAAGTGTCATTTACAAATGTCAGCGGGAAACTTTCGGTCGAATTAATATGTCGTTTTGTAACCTTATTATTGGCCCAGTAATCGGCGTTGTCTGCCATTAATAATATTGAAGCTTGGTTGGGATATTCATTCGTCGTCAAATGAGCTATTAATGCCTTCGAACATATTAAGTCGTATTTTCTCTTCGTTGCAATTGTTTCTTACGTCCGTTTTCACGACATATTGACAAATGATTTTTATTGTTCCCTTGTTCAGGGGATGAAATAGTCCGCACACTCATGCACATTGAAATTGTCTTCGAACCATACTTTAGTGCCCTTCGTGGTATTTGTTAATGTATATATATATATATATATATATATATATATATATATATATATATATATATATATATATATATATATCCTTCATCAGGAGGAGTTATTTTCATTTAATTGTAACCAACGACATCTTGCACTTAATTTCACACATCGTATTTAACACCATATTAATCATCCTCACCAAAGATGTAAGTCATATCATAAATACATTTTCTTTCATTTCATTTGTAGTTTTCCTGATGATGGAAAGAATTCAATAAATTTTCGAAACTTGGCCAAACCTCAAAAGAGTACTCTTTCAATTAATTTGCAATAATACCCCACTTTTTGCTAGTTCTCTATCTAATTAGTAAGCAACGACTACCCTTCCTCTCGGCTGTATTGAATACAATGGTAGAATAGCGGGTATTCAGTCTTCCTTGTTGAGTAAAACTCCTTACTCTGCCGGGCTTTCGACAAACTTTATGTCTTTATCAAGGAGGTGAATTGAGTCAAAATAACGACAATAAATAATAGTTGGATAAAATGTTCTCGAATGCATAGAGTTATGGTTGACTACAAGATTAATCGATCGAATCGTGCAAAATGAAAAAACAAATTCTGTATTTTTTCATCGTTATCTTTTTCATCCTCAGGATTTTGTTCTCGATGTAAATATGATGAGTTCAGTTTCCACTTGAAAAAGAAAGCATTGTATCTCTTTCACTAAATGTATAATCATTCCAAATCGTGACGAGTCAATGCGGCTTTAATTGAAAATTATTCCTTGCCGAAGAGAGTCGTAAATAAAATGAAAGAAAACGAATGATACGCATTTACTTTTCAGCGTTATGTAGTAGCTGTGTTGATGCGTGGAAAATTGTGGAGTAATTTATATCTTATAATCACGATTCCTGGTTAGTGGCTCACTGAAATTGATGACCTGGTATTTCAAAATAGAAATAAAGTTGTTCATATTGATATAGTTGATTATTGCCCCATCGGTTACTATCCTGCGCTCCATTGAATAATTTATGGATATTACGATATTACTCGATCCCAGTTTCATTGAACTAATGTCTACCTCAGATTAATCTAATAAAATCATAGTCCTCTAAGTAAATAATCCGTGTGCAAAAGGTTGAACTGTTTGATGTTTCGAACTCCCATGCTGGAGTCATTATCAAGAACTCATAGAGTATAGACATCTCTATCAATATCGCAATCTAGCCAATCAACCCCCTTGCTGATTGACCAGTCAAACTTCAATACTAACTTCGACATTTTGTAGTTTATATAACTGTCAAGTTAGTGTTAGGGCAAGAGATGATTACATGAAAAATCAAGTATAAGGTATATGAAAGATCATCTCCTAGGAAGAATCCTTATAAAATAGTAGACAGCTGTGAATTACGCGTATTTTTTGTATAAACATTCTCATAACCCTTGTATTATAATATAAAAGAGGTCAATTTGAATGAAGACCTTTTTCTCGTTCGAATTATGTGTGCCAAAAACCCCTTTTCATTAAGTTCAATTTTTCTTCACAATTTGTCGAAAAATAGAATTTGAAAACGAAAATTAGGAATAAGCGTTTTCTGATAAATGCCAGACAAGAAATATTACAGTTTCCTGATATTTTCTGTTGGATATGGATTATCATCCAAGTATCGAGCAGTTCAATGAAATTTTTGAAAAATACTCGGTCCAGTATTAAATTGACTAGTTTGTACTGGTGGACTGTTGATTTTGTGCTCTACTACTACAGTAATGGATTGTTTTTAGGTGTAAATCTTTCATCTAACTTATATTTGATTTTGAAATTCAAATTTTATTCTGAGATTGGTTATTTGAAATTGAGTTGAATTCATTTACAAAGCGACTTTGTTGAAAAATATCTCATCTTATCCACGATTGTCCGAGAACCTAGAATCTGAATTGGAAGAATCATCATTCAATTATGTCTTCATTTAGTATAAATGGTATCCAGTTATCATCCATAAGGGAATCAATCGATAGTATTGCAACTCTACAAGCCAGATATTCCTGCTTCATCAAATTGTCATCATTTAATATATTTCCCAATATATCAAAAAACACTTTCGAACTCAGTGTAAGAATATAGTTAGCATATTAATGGACCCTGGCAGGCATGCCAATCCTAGCATGTCCAATTCCTTTAATAAATTTCGAACGGTCTGTTGAATGCTCCACCTTTGTAATTAACAAATTTGCCATTTTTCATACACTTCTTGTCCAACAGAATGAAAAATACAGACCATATTATAGAACATAAACCGTTCACTCTTCCTAATACCTGATCATACAAGGTTATTGGTCGATTTAGAAAAAAAAATATTTGGAGGAATGGCGACTATATGTTTTTTCTATTGATATTATTATTCATTTTCCGTTTAATGCATCTCTTGGAGCTTGTGTACGAGTGAACAACTATTTGAAAATAAATTCTTTGTGTTTTGTTTGGCTTGCAAGGTTGGCGACGTATTCCAAACGAGTGGTACATCACACGAAAAATCTTTTTCCCCTAATAACACAAACATATGTATTAGTAGAATGATTCGAAGAAATTTCTCAGAATATGCCAAAAAGGATGGATATGAATTAATGATCCCCTAAATGACCACCACATTCCACATTCACCGGACCTCTACCATCCAATTGTTCATTGTAGCGCTTCATAAAAAATACTGAGTGAACAATTCAATCGAATAATTGGAATAATATTCATTGAGTTTTTTTATAAGTTGGATAGATATAACTGATGGACTGTAATACCTTCCCGAGTGAATATTTGTTTGGATTGATCACACCTTGAAACGATGGATCACGACTTGAACTTTCGATAAATTGATAAAGTTATGGTTTGAAAACGTTCTCGGATGCATTATTTTGTTATGTTAACGTCAATGTATTGTTATATCATCATCTACACCTTTTCCAATTGTAATTCAGAAAATATCAATTGTAATTCAGATTAGTCAAATAAATTCAGAAGATATCAGTTGTAATTCAAAATGGTCAACTGTAATTCAGAAGATATCAATTGTAATTCAGAGTAGTCAATTGTAATTCAGAAGACATCAATTGTAATTCAGAATAGTCAACTGTAATTCAGATCTTGTCAATTGTAATTCAGAAAATATAAAATGTAATTCAGATTATATATTCAATGGAGACGATCAGACCGTTAGATAGCGACAGATTTTGGTGCCCCATTTTTGCATACAAGCCTCGAACAGGGTTGAAAAAGACATCCATTCTGAGTATAATGAAGGGATATTCACGCGTGGCTCCTGGGGAGAACATATGAAAAAATCGATTTCCCGAAACAGAAATGAAATGAGTTCGGCGCCCATTTTCCCACATGTTCACTGAAATACAATTACTGTGTTCTTGCTTGGGGCAGCCACAGTGTATCAGTTATTTTCTTTACATATATGTCCATTATAATTGTGAATTTTCTGTATATTCTTTGTGTTGTATGAATAAATATCATTAATTTATATTATTCAGGCGAATAGTAGCAAAAAATACCCAAATATTACATATTCAAACTTATTGAAGCTATAATATACCTAAGTAGAAATGATAACCGAATTAAGATATCATTATTAACAAGTTATTGATAACACTGCATATAATATAAACATGTCTATAATATGTTGCAGCTTCCTCATGCATAAGTAATATGGTCATGTGTGACACTCAAACCATACGTTATATAGTCTAAGAATCACTTTTTCTCTGAAATATGCAGAAGGACTGGTATCTCCCGAATTACATTTGACTAATCCGAATTACAATTGATATTTTCTGAATAACATCTTATATTATCTGAATTACAATTGGAAAAGGTGTAGTTATTTTTATAATGAACGGACCAATATCAACAAAAGAAAAATTGGTCGCTTATTGTAAAAAACTTTTGATGATGTTCTGTGAATGAAAACGACAAAAAACTCGTTGAAATGCTTAACTGAACAAGCAAGGTCATATTCTCACGAAAGATTCTTCATCCTCGGTTAATAATGCGTTGAAAGAAGTATGTTTGGCATTGGACAATAGCGTGCACTGATTGCCCTAACGATTACAAAGCCACGCTTATGTCCGAATAAGCCGTTTTGTTTAATTTTTTAGCTTTTCTAGGGCTTATTACCGTTTGAAAGGATTTGACTGCTACCCCAAAGCTGAATTAGTGGGAATGTGAAATGTACTTTATGCAGTTCACTTTTTGAGTTTTTCCATCCTGAAAATGCACAGGATTCAAGTTCTTATGTTATCTGTTTTCATGGCAAATTGGTTATTTTAGGAATGTAGTCAGTAAATTTTTCTTCAAAGGTTTTTTATCAAGGTTTCGAAAATTATTATTTTCTTCTTCAGAACAACTACTATATGAATATTATAATTACAAAGTAATAAATACGGATATGCAAGAACTTTCCGAGTAATGAGGTAAGAAGTATATTGTGTTGCAATACTTTTTCAGTGAATTGGTTGACGGTTTTAGGCGAAAAGTATCTTTTCTCTTCAAACGTTAGAGAAGTCCTGAGGAATGGAAATTTTATGATAGAAATACTGCTATGTTACAATTTCGAAGACGTTTCACAATTGGAATGATATTCTTCTTTGCTGAAATTCTGTCATGGTATAATACCGGGTGAATCGGCATTACTATACGACTGATCTCTAGATTTGTTTTGATCAAGGGTGAGGATATAACCGAATGATAATAATAATAACCATTTATATATATATATATATATATATATATATATATATATATATATATATATATATGAATGTAAACTGTATATATGGATCATAACTATTGAAGACATCTAACACTCCCGTAGTTCCGTCATATGGGAGAGCTATAATTAAGTCATCCACATATTTTTTGATGAAAAATAAGTTAAAAGGTAAAACCTGCAAGACCATGTCCAGTATGTCATCCATGACATAACTCGCTAAGATGTTTATAGAATTTATTATTAAAGGAGAAATATGTATTATTAAATAAAAAGGTTATTAATTCAATGAAGCTATCTTTGGTAATACTGCAATGATTGCAGATGCGACTCCATCTCTTATCGATGGCTCTCAGACAAGCCTCTAAGTATACGTTACTGAAGAGGGACACAACGTCCAAACTCGCCAGAACATAGTCCTCAGGAAGTTTTATTTTATTGAAAAGTTTTGTGACTTCAAAAGAGTCTTTAATATAATAATCGTTATCATAATCATATGATTTAGTCAGTATGTCTGTCAAGAATGATGCTAACATTTCTGTGGGGTTACCTATAGATGAAATGTTTGGTCTTGCTGATAAGGTGGGTTTGTGAATTTTTGGCAATGCTTAAAATTTTGGGCAAATTCCATTATATTTTGTAAGTTTCTTTTTTTGAGTCTCATCTATTTCATTAGAATTGAATATTTTTTTAATGATTTGATTGCATTTATTTTGAATTTGTACTGTGGGGTCTCTGGGAAGTGGAGTATATGAATGATTATTTTCTATCAGTTGAGAAGAAAGTTCTATGTATTGTGATTTATCTAAAATAACGGTAACATTACCCTTGTCAGACCTAGTGACTATCAGATTTGGATTATTTTTTTTTAAATTTTTGTTTCATTATAGAGAAGGTGAAAAAAGTTATTTGAATGTCTAGATGACTGAATATAATTAGTGATAATATTAGTGGATTGAGCAATAATTGAATTTTTATTACATGAACTGTCCAGTGCTGACACAATGTAGTCGACATCTGCCAAGATACTGCTAATGGAGACATCCCTTCCCACAACAGGTTCTATACTGAATTTAGGACCTAATGCTAAAAAAAATTTTTCCAGAGGAAATTTCAAAATTACGGACCAAATTACGGACCTGTACTTTTTTTTCTAAATTTGGGTAGTTCCCATCCACCTGAATTTATATATATATATATATATAGAGGAAGGGTAGTCGTTGCTGACTAGTTAAGAATAGAACCAGTGAATAGTGGGGTGTTTCAGCAAGTAAAGGAGTACTCTTTTAAGTTATTCCAAGCTTTCGGAAAATTTTATTTCCATCATCAGGGAAACTACAATAATATATAAAAAGTTGTTAAGTAATTCTAAAATATTAATAGCTAATGACTTACATCTTATTTGAGGATGGTTACATTGATGTTATAGATGAAAAGATGGTACATTGTTGACGATGAAACATGATACATAATTAAAACTTGATTAAAAATTTTTTTTTTTTTTCCAGTTAAAATCTAGACGTTGCTCTCACGTGAGTTTGTCAGTTATACTAATTGAAATTTGAAGTTTGAAGTATGACATTGATTTGAATTTTGAGATATGAAGTTGACAATTTGAGTTGTGGCTGAGGGCCTGGGGTGTCAGTGTGTTACCAACTGAATTCTAGTTACTAATTTGATACAATTTGAATTGAAATATTACTAAATTGTGGCTACCTTGGATTTTGATTATGAAATTGAATTACTGAAACTAATATTGTTATTGGATAGGTTCTTATCTAGAGTCAATAAATAAGAATATATTTCACTTAGGTGATTAATGTCTGTTCGTTTGTTCATACAATTATTATTTTGAAAAATGTAGGACATTTCTAAAAAGGACCTCTTAACTGTTAGTGATTCAGTGGTTAATACTTTTATTGAGTCATAATCCATATGGTGGTCAAACTCATTCACATGGTTCGCTAGTGCACATCTCTCAGGGTGTAATCTTGAATCACTTTTGTGAGAAACGACTCTAGCACCTAATGCTCGTGAAGTTTGGCCAACATATATTTTGTTGCATTGTTGGCAAGGAATACTATAAACGACATTCACCTGATTTATCAAGGGAACCTTGTCTTTGACTCTGCTGTGAATTGATTTGATAGTTAGGACGGTTTTGTTGGCTAACATAAAAATAGCCAACAAAACCGTCCTAACTATCAAATCAATTCACAGCAGAGTCAAAGACAAGGTTCCCTTGATAAATCAGGTGAATGTCGTTTATAGTATTCCTTGCCAACAATGCAACAAAATATATGTTGGCCAAACTTCACGAGCATTAGGTGCTAGAGTCGTTTCTCACAAAAGTGATTCAAGATTACACCCTGAGAGATGTGCACTAGCGAACCATGTGAATGAGTTTGACCACCATATGGATTATGACTCAATAAAAGTATTAACCACTGAATCACTAACAGTTAAGAGGTCCTTTTTAGAAATGTCCTACATTTTTCAAAATAATAATTGTATGAACAAACGAACAGACATTAATCACCTAAGTGAAATATATTCTTATTTATTGACTCTAGATAAGAACCTATCCAATAACAATATTAGTTTCAGTAATTCAATTTCATAATCAAAATCCAAGGTAGCCACAATTTAGTAATATTTCAATTCAAATTGTATCAAATTAGTAACTAGAATTCAGTTGGTAACACACTGACACCCCAGGCCCTCAGCCACAACTCAAATTGTCAACTTCATATCTCAAAATTCAAATCAATGTCATACTTCAAACTTCAAATTTCAATTAGTATAACTGACAAACTCACGTGAGAGCAACGTCTAGATTTTAACTGGAAAAAAAAAAAAAATTTTTAATCAAGTTTTAATTATGTATCATGTTTCATCGTCAACAATGTACCATCTTTTCATCTATAACATCAATGTAACCATCCTCAAATAAGATGTAAGTCATTAGCTATTAATATTTTAGAATTACTTAACAACTTTTTATATATTATTGTAGTTTCCCTGATGATGGAAATAAAATTTTCCGAAAGCTTGGAATAACTTAAAAGAGTACTCCTTTACTTGCTGAAACACCCCACTATTCACTGGTTCTATATATATATATATATATATATATATATATATATATATATATATATATATATAGAAAAACCTCTTCTTTACCAAGCTTTCGCCAACGTTTATTATCTTTTTCAAGGTTGTTAAATGAGTTACATACAGAAACTCATCATAATATATAAAATTGATTACATCTCTGTGTCTGTCAGCTTTCAACACTACTAATATAATACAATTTTCTTCTCGTTTTGGCAGTTATATTATTATGAAAACGAATACATATTCTCTAGCTTTCCTGTGTAAGTGGCGGTTTGGAGCCTTCATTTTCAAGAGAGAGAGAAATCCCCAAGAAAGAACCCCTTGATGTGCACACCTCCTCAAAACACATTCAGATAATAGTGAAATCTGGTATCTCATAAAACATTAGACTTCTTCAGTGTGTGGATGGCCAGTTTGGTAGTGGTCCAATAATGCTAAGTTAATTCACAACAAAAACATGCAAAAGAGTTATCTTCTGCATGTGTTTGTTGTGAATTAAGTTCTGCGAAGGTACCTACACGGGGGCATGTCTTAGTTGTAAACAAACGCCCCTCGTGGTATCTTATCAAGCAGATATAGACAGTTATGACACACTTATATTGATTCAATTTTTGCCCGATAGACAATTAATAAAACTAAAAATAGAATTAAAAAAAATATACCGGCCTTACACCTTCCGTCTGCATTACGACACATAAATAAAATCTTGACACCTGAGTGTCGAGATTAAAGTGGTGTGTGAGTAGGTGGATCGCTAACAAGGTCTTTGCTTACTTACTCGAGCAGAATTAAATGAGACGATCTTAGATAACCAAGCCGTTGCATGTGTATCAGTTTGAGGGGCCCATCAGTGCGACAGCCTCATGAATATAGTGGACTAGGTGTGGGCTGGATTTGAATCGGTCAAAGGAACAATTGGATTCTTAACTAAGCATTTTATTAACACGCTCCGTTTGACAGTTATGACCAGGTTTCATGCTGATAGTTTATGACGAATATGGAATTGGACTGATAAGTTGATGAATGATAAAAGTATATCTCACTGCATAGAAAATATTTTGTTTTTGTATGATGTTTATAAAATAAAACGAGTCCTTTTTTCGTACAAAAAAATACTACAATTTCTCCTGATTTTTTTGCTGTATACAAAACTTTCACGTTTCGTAAATGTAGAGTGTAATTCCTACCTTACATGGCCTATATTGTATCAATATCGACATTGATTGAATGCACAAGGAGTTTATTGCAACAATAATATTGATGATTATAATATTGAGGAGAAAAAAATCAGATTGAGCACTCTGTTTTCAATAATTTCAAATTCTCAATTCGATAAAAGAGGCGGATGTTTTCGTGGATCAGCAACTTTTGATCGGAATAGAAATAGAAACCGAAATTTATTGCTTTTTAGTGGCACAGCGTGTATACTATTTTTTTCTTTTTATCTCGTTATTGACCTTTTCTTTGATTTGGTTACAATTCCTAGTGGAAAATGAAACAATTTAATTATTTCCGAAACAATTATTTCGTCTTTGTGATGAAAACATATTCTGAAAAGAGTCATGTCTGTGTTTACTACGTACTTCAAATGGATATAGGTATCAAGCAGTACTAATCGATTTCGTGGAAACCACTATAGAGGACAGTGATTGATGGTTGTTTCTGAATATTTCTTGCCAACTTTTTCTAAGTCTTCCAGGGAAGTAAACAAGATCACAAGTGGAGTACGAAAGTCCCTTCCAATCAAATATTATCAACTCATTGATTTGAGCGCTGTTTTATGTGTGTGTGAAAATTCACTCATCAAAATTATCACCAAACTCATGGAGGAAAATTATTGCATCAAGTTACGCATCGTGTAAAGTTTTTTTGTAGATAACAATTTGTTTCAGCTGAGTATTTCCACTTTCAAAGGCAGACTAAAAATTGCTCACTTGTGATAGCCACTTATTGCTTGTAATTGAAATGAACAGTGCTCAGAATAGATACGTTCTGCTTTCAATAGCTTGAGTAGAAATAGTATAGGCACTGCTCATTTCGAGTATTAATCAATCCTCGATCGTTCAAACTATTCAAAGGATTATTTGGTGCAGTACATTTTATAGATTCTCGCAGGAATAGCTTATTTTCTGTTATTTTTTCAAATACTGATGATCATGTTGGCAGAGAATATTGATGACTTTCCAAAATATTTGCTAGGAAATTAATCATTGATTTTTCTCCGAGATTGGTGCTGAAATTTCATATCGTACCTCGTGTGGATGTGATATTATATGCATAAACAGAGAATCCACAGGCGGAAGTAGAAAAACTTATAATATGCTGTCGATAACGGTTAGACTTGAAATAGAATGATTTTCTGTTGTCGAAATGTTTGAAATGAAACCTTTTGACCCACAAACGGCCGTTTACCGTCGCACACAGCATAAATATTCAACTCTTGAAACTCGTTTTAAAATACGATAATAATGAGAGTAACCAAATTGAAAATTAATTCGAATCTAGTCGTTACGACGTAGGTGTTAACAGTCGGCTCGTCCCCGTTACGGTAGAAATAAATCATTTTTTTACGATCGGAACACATGCGAAACAATCGGACAGTCCGTGTCTTCGAGATTCTTTTACACCTACACCCACTCTTGCAAGGGAAGAAGATTAATGTAATTCATTGTTTGCGATTTGATAACGGAATATTTATGGGCTTTCGGTGTTGAGAGTTGCTGTCGCTTGGAAATTTCTTGAATTTGCTTTCTCGCCCGTGCATATTCGCTCGTTGTACTCTTTATGATCAATATACCGCAGAGTGGAATAAAATACCTTGATTAATTGGTATATTCGTATAAAATCTCTAGGTGGGTTGATTTTGTATTTCTTATTGGCATACTGCATTTCTGAATTGAAACCGTTTGTGTTACAGTTACAACTCCCGATTTTATGAGTGGATAGAACATAGTTTATTCAGAATTGGAGTTTGTTCCTCTATCAAAACAATGGAATCTGAATTATAAGTGTTTTTAGAGACTTCTAAAGAAAATAAATCATGTCGCTTATTTGGAAAGGCGGCCCATTTTGAACAAAATTATTACATTCCCATAGAAATTATCAAAATTCAACAAAATATACTGATATTCGTAGTACCGAAAAGGGACAGGTATTGAATCCATTCCTTTTTCCATACCATCAATTTATCAGTCTCCCTTGACAACAATACCAACACTCATAAACAATTTCAGTTTCTTTCTTCGTCTCTCACCTCTCAATCAGCAAATAATCAGTATAGTAACGGATTTCGTCTACGCTTGATTGAAATAGTCATAATATTCAGGTCAAAGTTACCGTAACACTTTGATCTGATACTTGATTTTGGTAGAGGAGTGATATTTTGTAATGGAACTGTTAAGTGTTTAGTGCGGCAAATACAAACCTATTTCCCATTTAAAAAACAACCTTTTCTCGAGAAAGATCTAGTCACTCTTTTTTCTGTCAATTCCCTCCTCAGCCCGTGAAAATGTTAGGATCGCAAAAATAACTGTTATTGGGGCAATGCATTTTACAATTCACCAGAATACGGAAGGTAATTCATAACAAACTTCAGAGAACATAGAAGCAAGAACTGGAAAAAGGAATGAATTTGTGAAAAAAGTATAACAACTATGTTCAAAATTCAAAATGATGAGAACAAAATCGAGAAAGATATATAGGCACAACAAATGGGTAGGACTTGTTTAACTTTTGAGAAGACTCCACCGAAAACCGTCAACCAATTCACTGAAAAAGTATTAAATTACAATATACTTTTACCCTAATTGCTCAGGAAAGAACATATCAATCGTAGACTTTCTGACACTTGACAATCGTTGGGGTGTTTATAATCAACCTCGTTTTTTGAGGGGCCCTGTTGAGTTTTTTAACGAATAGGTTTCCTTAAGGATTAGGTTTGTTATCGATCTTATGCATATCTGCATCTAGTCAATCTTTGAGAACATCTGAACATTTTCCGAAATTTTGAGTGTATCTAAGATGTATTCGATATTTCTCAGTTTGATACTGCCGTTTCAAATATAAGCTCTTTACTGCCGGACATGATTGGTCAGAATTAAAGACATGGTTTAGGCTCATTAGGATGTTTCAAAACATTTCGATGTATTGTCTGCAATGAAAGTTAACAGAATTTTCAGAAAGGCACACTAATTGACTGTTTCCTCATTACACCCTTTGCGTTTCCTCTATTAAGTTGACATACTTGGAATTTTGTCAGCCTATAATTATCCGTAGATCTTTTCTACAAATTGACATGTATTTTTTAGCTGTTTCTGCATCGGGATAGCTCAATGGCTCTATCGAGAGAGTACAATTTGTGGTTTCATTCCAAAGACTTTTTTGGAGTTTCTATGGAAATTTTCCTTTATAAACATAGCAGTTTCCGATGCCATCTTACAAATGGTTTGGGTCTCAAACGTTCGAGACCCTTCCTGTTCAGAGTAGGCAAAGCAAAAACCTCTTAATGTGACATTTCCTTCTGTCCAACTCTAGAGTGACCCTGTGTTTCGTAAGGTTTCGCCCAGTGCAAAGTGGTATTCTAGTACTAGCCTTGATGTGTGTCGTGATCTGTTCAAGGCTCGCAATGTTTATCTACTCGACTGTTTAAAAATTATATCACACACCGAAATTTGACACCTCGACATCAAAGTGCCGTCTTCAGAACGACTCTTCTGTGTGCTCAGGGTATTCTCAACTTTCACCTCATCAGACTTCCTTGGCAACAATGCCAACACCCATAAACAATTACAGTTCCCTCCCACGATCCCATCTCTCATCCTGTCAGTCAGAAAATATCAATATATTAACGGTTCTCTATAGCACGCATCGGAAAAAAAATCAAAACAAACGGGTCGAAGGTTCGAGTCGTTGGCGTCTCGTGCCCACAATTATAAACACTTCTTTTTAATTTTCAAAATATGTACTCCGTTGGCAATGCATGGAATTGAACT